>CM034620.1:17237999-17837999 GCA_020080225.1 Gynochthodes officinalis
TTTGACTATATTGATCATTATTTATTTGTTCATATTGTTCTTTTAAGTAGTTTTCTAAAGAATCATATGTTTCTTCTTCCTTATTTATCTTTTCAATTTCATCTATGAGTCTAATTCTTATATTTTCTTCTATATCATAATATAATTCTTGAATAATCTAAATTTCCTTGGCTAAGTAGTTTTTCTTCATATTCTTCTAAGCGCCTTTTATTAAGATTAGGTGCCTTATCTTTTCTAACCATAATCTATTTTCTATATACGTATTAATTTCATTATTATATTCTTCATATTCTTCTTCTATTATATCCTTTAAATCTATTTCTTCTAGTATTATTTCTTCTATTGTATGAACTAAATTTGTTTTTATTCTAATTGATTACGAATCACTATCGTCTTCTAATTCCTAAGTTGTATTATAATTTCCAAATCTAACTTTAACTTCATTTCCTAAATTATATATATAACTATCATAGGAAGTCATTCTGTATTATTTTCTTCTATTGTTTAACTTAAATTCCATTCTAATCTCGATAATTCTTACAGGCTAAATTGTAGGGCTAATCATTTTTATTCCTTTACTTGCTATATTATCTATTATCCATTTTATATTTAATTTATAATTAGTAAACATGTTCTGCATTACTTTCCCTAATAATCCTATACATATGCCTAAATTTTCTCTGTAAAGTGATCAAATCCTTTAACTTGAATTCCTAATTTAATATCTTTGAATAAAATCTTTTATGGTTAATATCATATGCAGTGCTATATATACTAAGGCTATGTTTTATTTAAGTCTATCTCTGTAATAGATATTATTACTTTATTCATGTTATTACCCCATCTATTATCATATAAGTAAACTAAAACTTTTGTTCCTAATTCTTTTACGATTAATCCTCTTATTCCTCATTTATTAATCCTATATGAATATGTTTTCTATTTTATGGTTTAAATTTTTCTTAGCTTCACTATTAGTCAAATTTAAACTAACTACTTGATTATTATAACAAGAAATAGGTTCTTGAATAATGACTATATAAACTAGTTGTTCAGAAAATCTTCTTGTGTTGTATAATATTCTAGGATCTAATAATTGAAGTGCATTTGTTCTAAAATTATCTATGTTTTGATTTATATCTATTATTTCATCTAAAACTAGATATTCTTCATTCATATTTCTTCTAAGTAATCTATCTAATGGGTGTTTTTGGCTACTTCAGGCCTATCTTACATTAGAGTTTTATTATTTCACGAAAATGATAGTCTCTACATTTATGAAAATTTCTAAATTTTGGATATATTTGAAAAATATTATTTCCGTTTCTTATCTTATGTTCTATAGGTTTTATCTTACTAAATTTATCTGTTAAATCTTCTATATTAATACCACTAGTGAAGGTTTATTATTTAATTCCTTTATCATTTGTTGAATTTTTCTATTTGTTCTAAAGTTTTTCTTGAGCTACTTTTATTTCTACTAATATTTCTATTATTAAATTTCTTTGGGCTCTGACTACCTTATTTGGAAAAGCTTTAAATCTTTAGTATTATTATAACCAACTTCTACTTCTTGCTTTATGTATGTGGAGATTTTTAATTTTGCTTTACGATAATTTGGGTCTAAGGTCATTACCTATTTGGTTTATTATAAGGATTAATTTCTACTAATAATTTTTATATTACTAAAAATCTTTGTTCTAAGTTATTATAATGTTCTTCTAACCTATTTGTTTGTATTAACACTTTATCTAAAAGATTCTTAAAATCTAATTCTCACAGTATTTGTTTTATTTTATTAAAACTCTTAATTATATCGTTATTTTGAGTAGTTAAATATCCAAGGTTTTTATCTAATTCTTTTAATATATTCTATTTTTTTAAAAGATTCTACAATAATATAACAAATTCTATTATTACTTTCTAAATTTCTTCCTAAATTTATTATTAGGTCGGTAATTAATTTAAATGATTATCCGAACTATGTAAAGTATGTTTAAAATCTTTGAAAAATTACAAAGTATTTTATTTTTATCTAAAGCGAAAGTATCTCTATTTTCCGATTTAATTTCTAAATTTAAATACTCAATTCTTTTGAAATCAATGTTTAACTGTACTAGCGTATCCAAATCAATCCATTGAAATAAATAATCTTGATCTGTTTCAGTAAATTGTAAAGGATCTACTCCATTAAAATTTCTTTCTAAATAAAGATTTCTAAACCAAAAATATAAATCTGGTTCGTAAATATCTGGATTATTTCTAAAATAAGATATGAAAATTTGTCTAAGTTCTATATTATCAATAAAAATAATAGGATAAATTTGTAATATAAAATGATTATATAAATGTTTAATTCTATGTTCGGAGTAGTAGATTCAAGCAAAATCGACGATCGTCAAATAATACAGCTAAATTCTGAAATCGTAAATAACTATCTAATTGAATACAAAAGCCTTCAAATTCCCAATTTAAAAGATTCATAAATTTTACCTTTTTGTAGTCAAAATTTTTTCTTTAGAACTTTGCCTTGAAAATGTTGTAAAATCCTACTCGTTACTTCTCGTTCTTGCAAGTCTCAAACAATGAACTTCCCAGTGAAAGAAAATAAAGCGTTAACAAATGTCTTGCTCAAGCCATTCACGAAAATGACATTTAACAAGACCTTTGACCAAACATGCAAATATTCACAATGTCAAAATCAAAGTCTCAAAATCTAAGTCTTGAAATTATGTCACGTGAGTTTAACACACAAAGTTTTGTTCACTTATATAATATGGTGAAAAGGACCTACATATTAAATAGATGCTACAAAACTATTAGACTAGATAATAAAACACATAAGTAAGGGTTGAAAATTTACAAAACACAAATAAAACTCTTAGGCTCGATACTAACACATAGGGGTACCCACCGGACTAACGATCCGTTCAGGTCTCAGAGGCCTAATAAAATAAAATACCATAATAAAGATAATTAAAAATACAATATTTTTGGTATCCTTTTAAGGGATCAGGGTGTCCCTTTCAAACAGAAACTAGGATTTGCTCCCTTTCCAACAACAGTACTAGGGCCGGACATCCTAATAGGTTACCTATACCTTTATCGACATCATCCTGAAAGTTTCATCATAACCTCTGTATAATGATAAGTAGGAACTTATCAAAGGATCATTTTGCTCTTCCAAAATCTATACACGAGAATATTTCTTGCAGAATATTACTGCCAGACTTCACCTTGACACCCTGTGACGCTTCATCCATTGGTCTAATCTTCACTGGTTCTACTTGTTTCGCAAGTTAAGTTTGGGCTAGTTCCTTGTTTTGTGTTGTTAGCTCTTTATAGCCGTGAGATGCGCTTCAAACACACCTAATACATTTTAACTCCTTTGAATCTTATCAATCTAGTAGAACCCTAGGTTGTGACAAGTCTTCATTCATTAGTCTAATCTTTATTGATTCTACTTGTTTATGAGTTAAGTTTGAAATTTCCTTTGTTGTGTGTTGTTGGTGCTTATAGCAATGAAGTGCACATCAAACACACCTAATATATTCCTACTGCCTTTGAATCTTATCAATTTAGTAGAACCCTAGGTTGTGACGACGTTTCATCCATTGGTCTAGTCTTCCCTGGTTCTACTTGTGTCGTAATTTAAGTTTGGGTGGTTGGTTGTTGTGTTGTTGGCTCCTTATAGCCATGAGGTGCACATCAAACACACCTAATACATTCTAACGCCTTTGAATCTTATCAATCTAGTAGAACCCTAGGTCGGAATGATGCTTCATCCATTGGTGAATCTTCCCTCGTTCTACTTGTTTGGAAGTTAAGTTTGGGGTGGTTACTTGATGTGTGTTGTTGGCTCCTTATAGAAGTGATGGGCACATAAAACATATCTAATACATTCTAGTGCCTTTGAATCTTATCAATCTAGTAGGACCCTAGGTTGTGACGATGCTTCATCCAATGGTATAATCTTCCCTGGTTCTACTTGTTTCGCAAGTTAAGTTTGGGCTGGTTGCTTGTTGTGTGTTGTGGCTCCTTATATTTGTGAGGTTTACATCAAACACACCTAATGCATTGTAACACATTTGAATCTTATAAATCTAGTAGACCCTAGGCTATGATGATGTTTCATCGATTGGTTTAATCTTCCTAATTCTACTTGTTTCACAAGTTAAGTTTGGCCGGTTGCTTGTTGTGTAGTTGGCTCCTTATAGCCGTGTGGTGCATTTCAAACACATCTAATACATTCTAGCGCCTTTGAATCTTATCGATCTAGTAGAACTTCTCAAGTTAAGTCTTGGGTCCTATTTCATTTGTTGCGTATTGCCAACTCCAGTAGCTATGAGGTGCATCAATTTGGTATTAGAGCTCTAGGTAACTTCAAAATTTTGTAGATTTTTCTGTCTAGATTTTTAGTTGAAAATTTTGTTTTTAGTTTCCTAGTAGCCAATAATCAATTTTCTTATGGTAGTCAAATTAGTTATTTAACCCTAGTTTTTGAGACTCGGTTAAACCTATTCTTGCTGTCCACTTTTTGTATAGATAATTTGGGTTTTTTTATTCTGTATAAAATAAAAAACAAATTCTTTGCCTACTTCTTTCTTAAAAAAATTCGAACACTGTGAAGTTCTTCATCCCAAAATTTCCGAACTCCTTACTTGTCTCGCCATAATCTTTGTGTTGATTATTTTTCGTTAATTCTTGATTTTTGTTCATATTTCCTCTGTAAATTGTTCTATTTCGGGTAACAAATTAAAAAAATGAAGAAAGAATGGAGACAAAAAAAAAACAAA
Organism: Gynochthodes officinalis; assembly: GCA_020080225.1. Lineage (NCBI taxonomy): Eukaryota > Viridiplantae > Streptophyta > Magnoliopsida > Gentianales > Rubiaceae > Gynochthodes > Gynochthodes officinalis. The sequence continues at coordinate 17,242,796 of CM034620.1, forward strand.
AACAAAAACAAAAGTGGTGTTGATTCCTGAAATTTCCTAACCGAATTGCTGCATACTGTTTTTTTCCCTTTGTGTTGATATTTTTTCTGTGAATTGTTCTTTCCTGGTGAAAAAATAATAATAATGAGAAGAAGAAATAACTATGAAAAAAACCAGTGGAGTTGAAATTCTGCTCAAAATCAAGTTTAGAAGTTACCAAATCCATAGCCATGAAGAATTGGAGAAAACTTCCAAATTGGAGTAAGGAAGCTGAATAGGAAATTCTGCTCAAGCAGAATTCAGCCAACACACTTGATTAGTTTTAGGCAACTACTTGCTGTTTTATTTCCTTTTTCTTAGAGTAGTTATTCTTTTTAGTAATTAGTTCTTTAGTTAGTTTCCTAAAAAGCTAATCCAACTAGGAATGGCTTTCTTAATTCTTACAACTTGTAAACTATAAATAGAGGCATTCAGCCACAATGAAAGACAGAATTTTGACAATACAAACTTGAGAGCTTTGTAGCTTTTCTTTGAGTTCTAGTTTAGAACTTGCTTTGAGTCTTTGAGGATAGCCTCTTAGGTTCATGTTTAAGCTATCTTGTTGAGTTTCTTTCCCTCAACAATTTGAGTGTGCTTCTTGGTTCCAAGGATAGTCAAAGTTCACATCTTGGGTCTTTGATAATTCCTTCGGTTGTCAAGTGGACAAAAGCAAGATCCTTCTTCACAAGTTGGAGTTGGTGTCTTGCTAAAGGAAGACTTAGTTCAGCCTAGAGGACGATACAAGGACCAACACTCTGATATAGATTTGAATCCTTATTCTTTGGTTTAAGATTCAGATCAATTTGGTATCGAGCTGCCTTTGGGTTGCTCCTTGAAAGTTGTTCATATCCTTTGTGTTTTTGTCTCTGTTTTTCTTTGTTTTCCACATCTTTGTTTCATATATATGAGTCTTCATCCTATCCATAATCTATTCATGATTATATTCGTAATTGTGTTGAGAAAAACCAAACAAAAGAAGTTGTGAAATTCGATCCGCTTTTTCTTTCTTTTGTCTAGTTTTCCGTTTTTCTTCTCTGTCGATTTTCATCTCTACCTTCCTGTGTTAAAATCAAGGTTCTTGTGCTAAATTGCTCTGTGAATATTGCTTGATAAAGGAAATCTTGGTCGTTGAATTGCTGCTGCAAAATTGTGAGGAAAATCCCAAAACCCGTAGCAACAAGAAAACCTCATAGAAACCGACTTTTGTTTGATTTTGCCTAGATTGTTGTGTTGTATCTTCGTGGGGTTATTACAGTAAGAAGGCATCTTCTTCTTGCAATTTACTATCAATTTGTGCTACAAACGTGAAGCAATCGCTGCAATAAATCCAAACCCGTAGCTAAGAAAGACAACTTCAAGAAACCCATATTGTATGATCGTTTATGTCGGTTTTATGTTCTATCTTTTGGTCTGCATATTGGTTGATTAAGAAGGCTTCGTTGTTGAGTTTCACTGCCAAGAATGTGTTCTAAGTTGTGAATTAGTTGTTGGAATTTTGTAGAAACTTCTTGTACAAGATTTACGCGAAACTTGAAGGTAAATCTGTTTGGAATTGGATTTGATCCAGAATTTGGAAGTTCTTTGTATTTTTGCATATGGATATACTGAGCAAAGAAAATTCATATTCACAAATTTCACTCTCAAGCACATAAAGAACCATCTTGCTTCTTTCGGCCATAGAAAATCTTTTTTCTTCTTGACAAAAGTCCATCGGAAAATTTGTTTTCTTGGTTTAGTACTTTGCTTATCGTTTTCTTGTCTTTCTTGACCTCTGAAAATTTTTATTCTTGCTTTAACTTGAATTTAATTGTCTATTCTTTGAGACTTTTGAGGCTTGTTTTGGTTAGAACTCTTAGAAAAGTGATTGAGTGCGAGTGAACCTACTCAACAACCCATTCACTATAAAAAGAGAGTTTAGCCTTACATTGGTGAGAGTTTCATACATTGGGCAATTGGTTAGAGGGAAGTGAGGTAGGAAAGCTTTTACTAACATTGCTTGTGCAGAGATGGCTGAAAATCCAAGAGAACAAGACAATGACTTGAAAGAGTACCTTAAGGGTGTATCTTCAGCTCTAGAATTAGTTCATAGAAGAATGGATCAAATACAAAGCACAATGGCTCAAGTTGCATCCAATTCGAGGCAGCTAAGGCCGAAGAGTCTCAAGAAGTTACTCAAACAAACCTTAGGAAGAAAAAGAAGAAGTCAACGAAGGATGATACAAGTAGCTCATCCGAAGAGGAGGAATCCGAAGCTTCGAGCTCGGATGATGACCATTTTTCAACAAGAAGTAAAAGGAGATCCAAGAAGGATGATAATCTTGCTAGTATTAAATTGCAAATTCCAGAATTTGAAGGCAAGAATGATCCAGAAGCATACATGGAATGGGAAGAAAAAGTTGATAAAATTTTTTATATCCATGAATTTTTGGAAAGAAAGAAAGTTAAGTTGGTTGTAGTTGAGTTTTCTAGACATGCATCTACTTGGTGGTGAAGAACTTGTCGCCAAAGAGAGGAGAAGATAAAGCGGCGATTTCAACTTGGAAAGCCTTGAAAAGGTTATGAGAAAGAGATATGTTCCCGCACCACAAAAGAGAGTTACTACAAAAGCTTCAAAGCTTGACTCAAGGGAACAAAAGTGTAGATGTGTACTACAAAGAGATGGATCTAGCCATGCTACGTGCTAATATAAAACAAGATGGAGAATCTACAATGGCAAGGTTCATGAATGGACTTAATAGGTATATTGCTCATCTAGTTGAGTTGCACCACTATAATAATTTTGAGCAGCTATTACAAATGGTCGAGAAGGTTGAAAAGCAACTCAAGAATGTGCCACAAAATGTAAGGAGCTCAAACACGAGCAATGATTGGCGAAACAACAACAATAATCGCCAAGGTGGAAGGTTTAATTCTTCAAGTTCCAAGCACTCAATGGAGAGGAGGTTCGGCCCTAATCCAACCAGTGCAAAGAAGTTCGCACCACAAAGTGCTCCAAAGGTAAGTAATTCTAAACCCACTTCTAGTTCCAACAATACTAACACTAGTTCCTCTATTCAATGTTTTAAGTGTTTAGGCCGAGGACATATAGCATCTCAATGCCCAAACTCACGAAACATGACCATCCTAGATGATGGAACCTATCCAAGTGAGAGTGAAGAGGAGTAAAGTATCCGAGATGAAGACATGGCCACAAGTCATGCTAATGAACAGTGGGGGTATGAAATGGATCCACCGAATGGAGATTGTTTGGTGACAATACGAGCTTTGAGTGCCCAACCTGAAGAAGACACCGAGGATCAAAGGGCCAATATTTTCCATTCTAAGTGTCTTATTAAAGATCAAATTTGCATGTTAATTATTGATGGAGGATCTTGTACTAATCTTGCTTCTACTTATCTTGTAGATAAATTGAAGCTCAAATGTTCCTTGCATCCAAAGCCATACAAATTGCAATGGATGAATCAAAGTGGATCACTCAGTCACAAAGCAAACTTTGGTAAGTTTTCAATTGGGAATTTTCTTGACAAAGTTCTTCAGGATGTTATTCCCATGCAGGTCGCTCATCTACTACTAGGGCGACCTTGGGAATATGATAGTCATGCAAATCATTCCGGAAGAACTAATAAGTACCACCTCAATAAGGATGGAAAAGCCCTTATACTAGCACCATTGCCACCCTCGGAGATTAGTAAGTTTCAGCAACAACAAAGGGTGAAGCACATGGAGTGGATAAAACAAAAGAAGGTTGAAGATTGTCAAAATTCTACTCAACTCGGGAGTACACAACTTTCTTCAACTTCTAAAGGTAAGACTTCGGTTCTCATGAATGAAACCGAAGGAGCACAGCCATCAATTGAAAATTTTAAAGGTAATTTCTATGCTTGCATGAGAGATGTTGATAGAGCCTTAAAAGCAAGTAAGGATTTCGTGCTAATTATTTTTCAAGAAACATTATTTTCTAATCATGAGTCGCCAAGTGACTTGCCTTTACAAGTCAAAGCTATTTTGCGGAATACGAAGATGTCTTTACAGAAGAACTCCCTAAAGGACTAGCACCTTTAAGGGGAATTGAGCATCAAATTGACTACGTTCCTGGAGCCGTAATTCCCAACCGACCAGCTTACCGAGCCAACCACAAGAGACCAAAGAGCTCCAACGGCAAGTTGAGGAATTGCTAGACAAAGGTCATGCAGGAAAGTCTTTGTCCATGCAGTTCAGTCATCCTTGTTCCAAAGAAGGAAGGTACGTGGAGAATGTGTACCGATTGTAGAGTCATTAATAAGATTACAATTAAGTATAGACATCCAATACCTCGCCTTGATGACATGTTTGAAGAATTGTATGGGTCTAAAATTTATATTAAAATTGACCTTAAGAGTGGATATCATCAAATACGCATTAAAGATGGAGATGAATGGAAAAGCTTTTAAGATTAAATTTGGTTTGTATGAATGATTAGTCATGCCTTTTGGATTAACTAATGCACCTAGCACATTCATGCGACTCATGAATCATGTACTTAGGCGTTCATAGGAAAATTTGTTGTGGTGTACTTTGATGATATACTTATTTATAGCAAAACTTAGAAGAGCATGTTGAGCATATTAAAATTGTTCTAAGTGTTCTACGTGAAAACCGGTTGTTTGCTAATATCAAGAAGTGTACCTTTGTGTGGAAAGTGTTATATTTCTAGGATTTGTTGTTAGTTCCAAAGGTATACAAAGTTGATCGAGCAAAAGTCGAGGCTATAACCTCCTGCCAAGACCTATAACCGCATACATGAGGTAAGATCTTTCCATGGTCTTGCTTCATTCTATAGGAGATTTGTCAAAGATTTTTCTTCAAAGGCTGCCCCTCTTAACGAACTTGTTAAGAAAAATGTTCCATTTATTTCGGTGAATGTCAAGAGCAAGCATTTAATCAATTGAAGGAAGATCTTACAACTGCACCTGTTTTAGCTTTACCCGACTTTAACAAAACTTTCGAGCTTGAATGTGATGCCTCAGGTACAGGAATTGGCGCAGTTTTGAAACAAGAGGGCCGACCCATAGCCTATTTTTCTGAAAAGTTGAATGGGGCTGCTCTCAATTATCCAACTTACGATAAAGAGCTTTATGCAGTCATTCGTGCTTTAGAGACATGGCAGCATTACTTGTTGTCCAAGGAATTTGTTATACACACTGATCATGAGTCTCTAAAGTACTTGCATGGGCAAGGTAAGTTGAATAAGAGACATGCCAAGTGGAGTTCATTTCTCGAAACATTTCCCTATATTATCAGGTATAAAAAAGGTAAGGAAAATGTTGTCGCAGATGCACTTTCGCGAAGGTCTGTTCTCTTAAGCTCATTAGATACGAAAATTTTGGGATTTGAATATATTAAAGATCTTTATTCTACTGATCCTGATTTTTCTTGTGTTTATGCAGCTACCGAACAAGGAGCTTTTAATAAATTTTATAGGCACAATGGGTTCTTGTTCCGTGATAAACAATTGTGTGTGCCAAATTGCTCCCTTAGGGAGTTACTAGTTAGAGAATCCCACTCTGGGGGTCTTATGGGTCATTTTGGAGTTTTAAAGACATATGACATATTAACTGAGCATTTTTATTGGCCTAATATGAAAAGAAGTGTAGAAAGGCTTTGTAGTTCATACATTCAATGTCGTATGGCTAAGTCTACTTCTAACCCTCAGGGTTTATATACCCCTTTACTGTTCCTTCTATGCCATGGACATTTCTATGGATTTTATCTTAGGGTTGCCAAGGTCACAAAGGGGTAAGGATTCCATTTTTGTGGTTGTTGACCGATTTTCTAAAATGGCTAACTTTATACCATGCAGGAAATCGGATGATGCTAAACATGTAGCTGACTTATTCTTTGAAGAAGTTATTCGGCTCCATGGGGTTCCACGAAGCATAGTGTCAGATCACAATGTCAAATTCTTGAGCTACTTTTGGAAAACTTTGTGGGGAAAGATGGGCACAAAATTGTTATTTTCCACCACCGGTCATCCACAAACCGATGGATGTGACAGAGGTAACAAATCGTACTCTTGGTACTTTGTTGCGTGCTTTAATTAAAAGAAATCTGAAAAATTGGGAAGCATGCATTCCAATAGCCGAGTTTGCTTATAATAGAAGCCCATTCCACTACGGTCATTCCCATTTGAGGTTGTTTATGGTTTTAATCCACTAACCCTCTTGACTTAGTGGCGTTGCCAAGCAATGAGCAAGTGAATCTTGATGGTGCAACAAAAGCAAAGTTTGTTCAACAATTGCATGAGCAAGTACGTCTTCAAATCCTTAAGAAGAACGAACATTATGCTAAAGTTGCCAATAGAGGAAGAAACAAGTTATCTTTCAACCCGGGATTGGGTGTGGATTCACATGAGAAAAGAACGGTTTCAGCTCAACGAAGAACTAAGCTTCATCCTCGAGGAGATGGTCCTTTCCAAGTCATTGCGTGTAGGCGAGAATGCTTACAAGCTCGACCTTCCAGTGATTATGGAGTTAGTGCTACCTTTAATGTGTAACTGTCCTTATTTGAATTTGATGACGAGTTTATGGACTCGAGGATGAGTCCTTTCAAAGAAGGAAGGAGTGATGAAAACCTAAGAAGGGCCGAGACATCCATCCAACCAAATTCACCTACAACTCGACAACAAGATCCATTACAAGGTATTGGAGGACCTATGACTAGGTCGAAAACTAAGAGAATGCAAGCTCTGGTAACACTAATAAATGAGCTATTGGAAGCTCAAGTGGCAGCTAAGATGGCTGAATTTCAGTCACAAATTATCACTCTACTTAGCATTGAAAATGAGGATCAAATGCCAAGTCCAACTTGGAGTGAAGTGGCGAAAATAGGCAATGGTATGGAGTTGAAATTCTGCTCAAAATAAAGTTTAGAAGTTACCAAATCCATAGCCATGAAGAATTGGAGAAAACTTCCAAATTGGAGTAAGGAAGTGAATAGGAAGTGCGCTCACAGAATTCAGCCAACACACTTGGATTAGTTTTAGGCAACTACTTGTTGTTTTTTTTCCTTTTTCTTAGAGTAGTTATTCTTTTTAGTAATTAGTTCTTTAGTTAGTTTCCTAAAAACCTAATCCAACTAGGGAATGGCTTTCTTAATTCTTACAACTTGTAAACTATAAATAGAGGCATTCAGCCACAATGAAGGAGGACAAAATTTTGACAATACAAACTTGAGAGCTTTGTAGCTTTTCTTTGAGTTCTAGTTTAGAACTTGCTTTGAGTCTTTGAGGATAGCCTCTTAGGTTCATGTTTAAGCTATCTTGTTGAGTTTCTTTCCCTCAACAATTTGAGTGTGCTTCTTGGTTCCAAGGATAGTCAAAGTTCACATCTTGGGTCTTTGATAATTCCTTCGGTTGTCAAGTGGACAAAAGCAAGGTCCTTCTTCACAAGTTGGAGTTGGTGTCTTGCTAAAGGAAGACTTAGTTCAGCCTAGAGGACGATACTAGGACCAACACTGATATAGGTTCGGTTTCTTATCCTTTAGTGTAAGAATTCGTATCAAGAAGTGTGACCAGAATTTTCTTTATTCTGGATTTTTTTAGTCTTTGCTTTTGTTGTTTTTGTCTAGAGTTCTTGTTGATTTGCTTGTAAAAAGTGCTGCATTCTTGGGTTCTTGTCTCTTTAATCCTTGTTGAAAATTTCTTTAAGAATTGAAACAAAATTCTGCACAATTTGGTAGCGAAATTCTGATTTTGTGGCGAAATATTTGACTAAACTTTTGGTTCCTTTGAACCAAAAGTCTTGAGCTAATTCTTGTCCCTTTTGGAAACTTATTTGGGCAAAAATTCTGCACTTTTGTACCCTCTTGACTGAAAGTTTTTATACATAAAGGGCTGCGAGAATTGTTTCCTAATTTGATTTTACTTGAAAGATTGGAGTCCTAGTTGTCTTTGTTTTCCTCTTAGAGTTTCCCTACTTTAGTAATCTTTCCTATTTGTTTCCTTTTAGATTCCAAATTTGTTCTCCTTTTTAATTCTATATTTGCTTTCCTTTTAGGTTCCATGTTTAGATTTATTTAGTTTCCATTTATTAACTTTCTTTATTCCATTCCACTTTTGTTGTTGGTTTTGCTTAGTTTCCTAATGCCTTAGTTTCCTAAATTGTATCTTATTTCTAATTTATTTTCAGATTTTCTATTTTCTAATTAATTAGTCATCCTTGAATCCTTAGTTTCTAAATTCATACATTCTTATTTGAGCTATATCTTGGCCAAAAATTCCTAAAGGTTTGATAAAGTGTTGTTCTAAGCAAGAACTTAGAGAGAGATTGTTGAGTGAGGGGTGAGACATAGAAAATAACCGACAGCTTACTCATGTACACCTTTACTAAAAATCTTACCCTATTATTGTTTCTTGCTTTTGTTTGTACTAACTTTTTCCAAGAATCATGTCAAAAGAAAGCATAGCTTTAATTGAAAAAAAGTTCCTTAAAGATTGGATGGACCACATGAGCCGAAGTTATTCCAATATGGGTGATCAACTTGAGGCTTTACAATTAAAGCTTCAATCCAATGATGATAAGATGAATCAATTGATAAACACTTTCCATGAAGGTATGAAGTCCAACACTAAGTCATTGTCAAGGAGGTCGAAGTCTAGAAAGAAAAGTCCCTCAAGTTTCTAAAGTAGAGAAAAGTCAGATGGGGCTTGTACTTCCCACAGGGGTCGAAACCAAGTTGATACATTTGACCAAGTTTTGGGAAGTATAAAAATGGAAATTTTAGTCTTCCAAGGTAGAGGAGATCCCGAAGCATACTTAGAATGGGAAAACAAGGTAGAAATAACATTTGATTGTCATCACTATTCTGAAGATTTCCTTTTTGACTCCATATTTGATGGGGATGTGATTTTTGATACTGAGTCTAATAATTCTATGCCTCCTTTGACTGATACTGATGGTGAAGAAGATGCTGTAGTATGAGAAGCATTAGTGACCATGAGATCACTTAGTGCTCTAGCCGTGGAGAATGATGAGCAAAGGAAGAACATCTATCATGTAAAAATGTATGAAGATCCACTTCATATTAGTAATGAACAAAATAAGAATGAGGAGGAAAAAGAGCTTGATGTATCATATTTGGCGAATCCAATGAGTGGGTGTCATCAAAACCAAGAGCCCGAGCTGGTTGATAATGTTTTGACTCTTCCACGCCTTGACTTTGTGTTTGGAAAAGAAAATTTTACCACACTCTGCTACAAACTGGAGCCTTCAAAGATTGGTGGTAAAACGTAATTACAAGAGTGGCTCAAGAAGCGACAAATTAGGAAATTACAAAAATAAAAATCAACTTGGAATTGAATGCAATTATGGCGCTTTGTCACAACGTTGAGTCTTATCAACCTAGTAAAACCATAGATTTTCTTGCGCTTCATCCATCGGCTTTAATTCCGCCGATTCTATCAATTTCGCAAGTTAAATCTTGGGTCTTGTTTCGTATTGCTGAATCCTTATAGCCGTGAAGTGTGCATCATGTACCAATGTGGAAAGTACAACCTTAGTAGAGAAGTTGTCACTACCTACACTTAAACATCCCGACCATATAGATTGAGATGGTTAAGTGATAGTGATGAACTAATGATGACTAAAGAAGTGTTTGTGGCCTTCTTGATTAGAAGGTATAAAGATGAAGTTTTATGCGATGTAGTCCCAATGGAAGTTGGTTACATATTTTTGGGATGACCATGGCAATTTGATAGGGATACCCGATATCATGGTAAGACTAATAAATATTCGGTAATGGTGAAGGGAAGACTTGTCGCTCTCAACCCTACGTCTCCTCAACAAGTTTAGAAAGATCAACTCAAGATTGTCAATGGGAATAAAAGGTTGAGGAGAAGAAAGAAAGGGCGCAAGTGACCGCAAGTGAGAAAATCAATCCATCCTTGTGCCTAACAAGACAAAGAAAGGAGAAAGTTAAGAGAAACTTCCATGCTAGCGAAAGGGAGGTTAAGAAAGCATTCTTTTAAATCAACTCTTTTAAATTGTTTTTAAATAATTTTATTTTTCTACTAATGACCTTGACCTGCTTTGCCTAATGCTATGACTTCTCTTTTGGAGGAATTTAGTGATGTCTTTCTCAAAAATTACCAAGTGGATTCGCCAATTCGGGAATCGAACATCAAATCAACTTTGTTCTTTGGTGTAAGTAATTCCTAATCGCCCGCTTATAGAGCCAACTTTGAAGAAACCAAAGAATTCCAATGACAAGTGGAGGAATTATTCAACAAGGCCTTGTGACGTTCGGCATTATTTGTGCCAAAGAAGGATGGATCATGCCATGTGTGTGTGGACTATTGAGCGATCAACAAAATCATGAAGTATCGCCATCCTATTCCTCGTTTAGATGATATGTTGGATGAATTACATGGTGCTAAGTTTTATACAAAGATAGACTTAAAATCTAGATATCACCAAATTACAATGAAAGAAGGAGATGAGTGGAAAATTCATTTAAAACAAAGTATGGTTTATATGAATGGTTAGTCATGCCCTTGGGATTAACCAATGCACCCAGCACTTTCATGAGACGTATGAACCACGTTTTGAGATCTTTCATTGGTAAGTTTGTTGTGGTTTGCTTCAATAATATCCTTATTTAAAGTCAATCTTTAGATGAGCATATTCAACATGTTAGGTTTGTTCTTCTTGCTTTATGTGCTAAAAAATTGTATGGTAACCTTAAGAAGTGTATGTTCTGTGCAAATCAAGTCATATTCCTTGGGTATGTGGCAAGTGCAAATCCTATCTTGATCACTCAACATCCCACTACATGGTTCATTGTACATCCAATTGCTATGTTTATAGTGTTGGAAACCAAATTAGAGTTTACAGCATAAATTTTATAAAAAATTGGTTTCCTCCAAGGATCCAAACGAAGTGAAATCAAATTGGTTGTCAAGAAAGTTTACCTTCAAACCGGTAGAACATCCTTGCAAAGTTTTCCTTGTTGAATTACTAGCAAAAACCAAAGATCCTTGCCTCTATGGTATCCACACAATTGCCTCCAAGCCTTTAAGTTAATTTTTAAAAAATTAACCAAAAAGAGATTAACAAAATTCGTTGGTGCTAGCCAAGAACTTTGTTATTTGGGTTCTTCCTCAAGTTCTCAACTTGAAGACTGTTTTTCTTTTCCTTTGTTACTCTAATAAGAAATATGTGGTGGCTATTTTGGATAGAAAAAGACTAAGAAGAAAGCTCAAACACTTTGGCTTTGAAGAAGAAAAACATTTGGTCAACACAAGCAAGCAAGAAAGAAAAAATGAATCATATTCACTCAAGAAGCTTATGACCAATTTTTGCCTAAGGTCATTATTTATTCTTCAAATCAAAATGTGTTGTTTTTTTTCATGTGTGTGTCGGTCAAGCCCCTTCAATTTTCAAAAATCAAAATCATGCTAATTGGTCTTGCAAGAAATCAATTTCTTATTCAATGCTCATTTCCTTTGATAAAATCAATTGCAATGTGTTGTACATGTATTGGAGCAACACTCTGCGAGAAAACAAAGCCATGTGTTGTACATGCAATGGACCAACACTCTTCCCTTTGGATGCCATGTGTTGTACATGCATTGGACCAATACTCTTTCCTTTTGCATGCCATGTGTTGTACATGCATTGGACCAAAATCTTTTAGCCTTAAATCCAAAGCCGCTTTAAAACAACAACCCGATGATTCCTATCCTCAATAGGATTCTTAAATTAACCAAAATTCATCACATGAATTTTTCCACTTCTTTGGATACGATCTAAGTGTATGACCCAATAGGTTCTCATAACATTGGCATTGACATAAAATACATTTTATGCCAAAAGTAATAAGCGGTGTCTATCAACACATTATTACTACCCAAGATATGAGAATATTAATAATTCAACATTAGTTTTTGTGATAGAAGTTACAATGTAATTAAATCCATTTGCCCTAGAAATCTTGATTGAACACTAGCCATGGAACGTGTCATGCTCGCATAGTTCAATCTTTGAGTTTCTTGATTCGAGAAGACACGTCTATACAAATGAGCCGATATCACATATCGACTCATTTGAGCACGACCATGCATTTTATGGTCTCACTCGGTCAAGGGGCCCTAAGATATGACTCCCATTATATAGGAGAGACAAATCCTATCTTGATTAGTCAATATCCCACTACATGATTCTTTGCATATCCAATTAGTACTTTTATAGTTCACCCTATTACGGGTAATGTTTAGTAGTATCAAAACATGCAACTCCTCATGTTGGGATCTCTGAAGATCTCAAGTCTAAGGATTATTTACACCATCATCACTATGAGAAATATTTACGCCACTTCATATAATAATCCATGTGATATTTCTTATGGCGGGTCAATCCAATTACATTGTTCTCTAACATGTACCTATGTATTGACTTGATATCTCATATCATGAACTATTTCATCGTTACTACACATGCTAGTTTTAATGCATTATCATTGTCCCATTTAATGATAATACTCAATTAGGAATAATTCTAGAACAATTAAATTCTCGGATCATTATTATATTTATTTTATAAAGCGAGATATAAGAATAAACATAATAATCATTACCATTAATTATAAACATTATGATACAATATATGCCTAAACCATCATCATATGATTGGTTGTTAAGGCATAATCCAACAAACTCCCACGAACTAAGACCAATCAGACATCTCTAATGCCTAATGATCTAGTATAATGATCATGTACATTGCAGTAGAGGTTTTGTCAGTCGTCATTTATATTATCATCGATTGGTACTTTGAATATTTTCACATTCTCTCCCAATTATCTCATAGATAAAGGGATGACCAAGTATATGTTTGGATCGTTGGTGAGATCTGGGTTCCTAGCATGTGCAATGGCTCATTTGTCCTCACAATAGATCCCAGTGCACGGTAAATGTGTACAACCTAAGTTCGATTCCGAACTTTTGATCCAAAGCAGGCTCTATTGCTGCATCATAAACAACAATATACTTGGCCTCTATTGTGGAGTTGGCTACTATTGCTTGCTTCGAACTCTTCCAACTCACAGCCCCACCATTTAGGCAAAATACATAACTTCGACTACGATCGATAGTCATCCTTGTCGATTTGGAAGCTTGCATCGGTGTAACGGTACATTGAGCTCTTTCTCACCTCCATATATCAAGTATGTATCCTTAGTCCTTCTCAAGTACTTAAGAATATTTTTGTAGCGATCTAGTGACATTCATACGGATCGACTTGATATCTACTTGTTATGCTCAATCGTATGATACGTTGGGACAAGTATGAAACATGGCATACATGATGGATCCAATAGCTTATACATATGGAATTTTACTCATGTATTGTCTCTCTTCTGTGTCGGAGGACACTGTTCCTTCAAGAGAGTAATTCGATGCCCATGGGCAAGAACTCTTTCTTGCATTCAAGCATGCTAAACCACTTTAGCACTTTATTTATGTTTGTACTTGACTTAGGCCAATCAATTTCTTTGATCTATCTCTATAGATCTTGACACCTAGTATATAGGTTGTCTCACCTAAGTCTTTCATTGAAAAACAACTTCCTAGCCAAATTTTTACAAAAGCGTAAAGAAGGAATGTCATTCCCAATAAGTAGTATGTCATTTACATACAATACTAGAAAGACAATGGCGTTCCCACTAACCTTCTTGTAGACACAAGGTTCATCTTCGTTCTTGATGAAACCAAACTCTTTGATGCATCATCAAATTGAAGATTCCAACTTGAAGCTTGTTTCAACCCATAAATGGATCATTGTAGCTTACAAACCTTTCCAGCATTTTTGGATCGACAAAACCCTTAGTGTGTCTTGTACACATCCTCAAGAAAATTTCCATTAAGGAAAGCGGTTTTGACATCCATTTGCCAAATTTCATAATCATGGAATGTAGCTATGACAAGCAAGATTACGATGGATTTAAGCATAAGCGGCGAAAGGTGATGAAGATAAGGAGATCGCCAACGTATAATGGAAGAATGACGTACAAGGCGTGCATGATCAAGTGTCTATACCCACGTCGCTCACCACGACCTTTTACGTGACATGAGTGGTCCAATGGCGAGGTCACGTGCAAAGGAAAATGCAAGGAGCTTTGGCTCAACTCATATGTGAAGTACATGCCAAGGAGGAGAAGCTTCTTCAACATGGCCAAGTCGTTAATGCACGAAGTGTTGTGGACAATCCATAATTTCGGTCATGTAATCATTTATTTTATTTTATTTTATTTTGGTCTAGTAGTTATTTCTTTTTATGTGTTGGAATAGGATTTATTTATTAAGTCGTCCTAGTTGGGTTAGGATTTAATTATTTATTTAGTGAGAGGGCTGAATTTGTCAATTAAAGGCAAGCAATCCAAACCCTAGTGGTCTTTGAATTAGCTTAGCCACACTTGTATCTTATTTAAAGGCTATTCGCCGCCACTTTGAATACAACTTAAGAAAATTACAAACACGAGAGCCTTACGTGCTTTTTCTTCCAGTTCTAAGAAAGAACTTGTTTGGTCTATTCGGGAGAGTCGATTAGACTCAATTCAAAAAATGAATCCTTGAGTTTCTTTCTCTCAAGGTTTTGTGCGTACTTCTTGGTTCCGTTGGGTAGCTTCAAATCGTTGGGGTTTTGGGGTATTGCTCATTTGGGTTATAGAGGGCTATAGGCGAGGGTTCAACCCACGAGTTAGGGTTAGGTGTTGCCTCAAAGCGATCCAACAAGAAGGGCGGTTCGGGAACCTACAACTACAGTAAGATTTGGGTTTTACTCCTATTGGGGTAAGGTTCGTATCAATTTGGTATCGAACTTGCCTTTGGGTTGCTCTTCTTTGTTGTTCATATCCCTTGTTCTATATTTTGAGTGTTCTTGTTATTTTTTGTCCTACCTGTGCATAAACCTTCTTTTCTTCAAACGTGTTCATACGTTTTGTTGTTATTCTTACTCGACCTGTGCTCCAAAAAAAATTGAATCTTGTGGCTCTGTTATTGTTATTACTGTTGGGATAAAAACGCGAGAAAAAAAAAAAAAAGAAACGACATCATTGGAAATTTGTCTCACTAAGAATTCCCAAAATCTCAACTGCTCAGTAAACTTGCAAGAATTGTTTACGCCTATTGGATTGGAGATTTAGCTGAAATTTTTCAGGAATCAAAAACATGCTGAAGAATATTTGAGAATTTTTCTGGAATTTTTCTCGATTGTTTTGAGCCTTGATTTCCGTGATTCTGAGAATTCCCGAAATCTCTTTGCACAGTAAACTTGCAAGAATTGTTTCTGCCTATTGAATTTGATATTTGAGCTGAAATTTTTCAGAGAATCAAAAAACATGCTGAAGAATCTTTGAGAATTTTTCTGGAATTTTTTAGAATTTTGTTTTAATTTTTCGTTCACCCTATTTCTGCAATTTGTGCAAAATCAGTGATCTTGTTTCTTACGAATCTTATTGTTTCTTTTTCTATGCCTGTCATTCTTTGACCTCTAAATTTCTTGTTTGCTTTGAATTGAGTTTAATTGCTTAACTTGGAAGGGGCTTTTGTGCTTGTCTTGATTAGAACTTCAGGAAAAGTGCGGAGTGGAGTGAACTACTCATCAACCCTACTACTAAAATCTGAGTATAGCCCTTTATTGGTGTGTGAATTACTCGGGTTATTGGTTAGGGGAACTGAGGTAGATTGTTTTTGGAACTAATAATTGTGCAGGCTTTAAGTTCTTTCAAATGGTGACAAATCCGGACCAAAAGAGACAAGAAGAGGAGATTACAGTTGATGGCACCTTGAAGGTGTTACTCCTGTCGATCCGACAAATCAACACCCAATTGGATCATCTTGAGTTATCTGTGGCGTCCTATTAAGCGTCTTTCAATAAAGATATTGGTTCTCTGACCAAGACCCGATGTCGGGGCCAGTCTTGTGAGTTGTTACCAAGGAAAGAAGAAGAAAACTAGAAAAATGGAGTCTTCAAGTTCGAGAAAATGCCGGTGAGGAGAAGCGGCCCTTGGTCGAGATCCTTCAAGTTCAAGTGAAGATGATGATCACAATACTAGAAGAAAAAAGAAGGGGCAAAGACGGTTTCAAGACAACAATCTTGCCGGTATAAAACTGAAGATACCTGAATTCCATGGCAAGAATGATCCGGAAGCATACATGGACTGGGAGGAGAAAGTTGACAGAATATTTGACATCCATGAATATTCTGAGGAGAAGAAGGTTAAACTAGCGATGGTAGAGTTTTACTGGACATGCGTCGACATGGTAGAGAAAATGCACGCGTGCAAGGCAAGAGGAGATGAAGAGACCAGTGTCTTCTTGGGTTTCTCTCAAGAAACTCATGAGAAAGAGATATGTCCCACCTCATCACAAGAGAGATCTGCTTCAAAAGCTCCAAAGCTTATCTCAAGGGAGCAAATCGGTAGATGAATATTACAATGAGATGGAGCAAGCCATGATGAGAGCAAATGTGGAAGAAGACGAAGAGACCATTATGGCCAGATTCATGAATGGGCTTAACCGAAGTATAGCTCATCTAGTGGAGTTGCATCACTACAACGACCTTAATGAATTGTTGCAAATGGCGTTGAAGGTAGAAAAGCAACTCAAGAAAACCCCTCAAACTATGAGGAATACACCACCACTACCTCCATGGCAACGCAACACCAACAACAATCGGCGATTTGGCAGTTCCAATTCAGCAAATCCGACTAGTGGTCCATGGAAAGGAGCCTCGAGTTTCAATGGTGGAGATGGGAAGAAGTTTACACCACAAACTTCTTCAAAGGTAACTAGCTCCAACACTTCATCTAGTTGACTTCTAATAAGTCTAGTGTACATTCAATGTTTTAGGTGCCTTGGCGAGGACATGTAACTTCTCAATGCCCTAATTCTCGAGCTATGGTGGCATTGGATGATGGAACATACAAGAGTGAAAGTGAAGGAGATGATGAATCGTATGCTGACATGCCACTTCTTATTGAAGAAGATGACGAAGAATGTGAACCACAACCTCAAGAAACCGAATGTTTGGTCACATTGAGAGCACTGAGTGCTCAACCGATTGAGGAGATTAAATCCAACGCAATAATATTTTCCATTCTAAGTGTTACATTAAGGATACGTGTTGTATGCTTATTATTGATGGTGGATCTTGCACTAATTTAGCTTCTACTTATCTTGTAAATAAGTTAAAGTTGAGGACTACTTTTCATCCCGGGCCCTACAAGTGCAATGGATGAGCGATGGTGGCGAGACCCGTGTCACTAAGCGGTAATGGTAACTTTTAGAATTGGCAATTTATCGATCAAGTGCTTTGTGATGTGGTTCCAATGCGGGCTAGTCATATACTTTTGGGGACGTCCGTGGGAGTATAATGTCATGCCAATCATGATGGGAGGTCAACAAGTATCACTTAACCAAAATGGTAAGAGTTACACCTAGCGCCTTTACCCCCAACCGACATTGGTGAATTCCAAAGACAACATCGGGTCAAGCATTCGAGTGGGTACAAAAGGTAAAAAGTTGAAGGCATCAAGACTAACACTCAATCCGAAGATATCAAGGAGGCGAACCTCACAAAACTAGCTCGGATAGGTCTACTTCAACTACAAGTGGTAAAATTTGTTATGAAATGTGAAATAGGAAAGCCTTCCAAAGAAAGGGTAAAAGGTAGTTTTATGCCTCAATGCAAGATGTAGATAGAGCTTTAAATGCACATTGTGACTTTGTTTTGATTATGTTTCAAGAAGCTTTATTTACTCTTGATGAACTACCTAGCGACTTGCCTTTGCAAGTCAAATTTATTTCTGAGGAATTTGAGGGCGTGTTTAGGACGATCTTCCTAAAGGGTTAACGCCTTTGAGGGATTGAACACAGTTGACCTCATTCACGGGTTGTGATTCCCAAGCCGACTTATAGAGCAAATCTCGAGAAGCGAAGGAGCTACAAAGCGAGTTGAGGTTGCTTGAGAAAGGTCATGTGCGAGAGAGCTTGAGCAGTGTGCGATTCGGTTATTCTTGTTCCCAAAAAGGAAGGTACGTGGAGAATGTGTATTGATTGTAGGGCAGTTAATAAAATTACAATCAAGTATAGACATCCCATTCCACGCCTAGATGATATGCTTGAGGAATTGCATGATTCGAAAATTTATACTAAAATTGACCTTAAGAGTGGATATCATCAGATTAGGATTAAAGAAGGTGACGAATGGAAGACTGCCTTTAAGACTAAGTTTGGCTTGTATGAATGGTTGGTCATGCCATTTGGCTTAACTAATGCACCTAGCACATTCATGCGTTTGATGAATCATGTACTTAGGCACTTTATAGGCAAATTCGTTGTTGTATACTTTGATGATATTTTGATTTATAGCAAGAACTTGGATGAACATGTTGTGCACATTAAATCTGTTCTAAGTGTCTTGCGTGCTAATCATTTGTATGCCAACCTGAAAAAATGTACCTTTTGTGTGGAAAGTGTTGTTTTCCTTGGTTTTGTGGTTAGTTCAAAGGCATCTGAGTTGACAAAGCAAAGGTTGAGGCAATCACTTCTGGCGAGACCAACAAGCGTGCATGAGGTGAGATCTTTTCATGGTCTTGCTTCTTTCTATAGGAGGTTTGTTAAAGATTTTTCTTCAAAAGCTGCTCCACTTAATGAACTTGTTAAGAAAAGGTTAAATTCGAGTGGGGTAATGAGCAAGAAAAAGCGTTTAATCAATTGAAGAGAGATCTTACTCTGCTCGGTTTAGCTCTACGATTTCAACACTACTTTTGAGCTTGAATGTGATGCTTGAGTGCAGTATAGGTGCGATTTTGAAGCAAGGGGCGTCCACTAGCTTATTTTTACGAAAAATTGAGTGGTCTTGCTCTTAACTATGCAACTTACGATAAGGAGCTCTATCACGATTATTCGGGCTTTGGAGACATGGCAGCACTACTTGATGCCCAAGGAGTTTGTCATACATTGAGATCATGAATCTTTGAAGTACTGCATGGACAAGGTAAGTTGAACAAGAGGCATGCTAAGTGGAGTTCATTCTGGAGACATTCCGTGCGTAATTAAATACAAGCGAGGTAAGGAGAATGTTGTGGCCGATGCACTCTCATGAAGTGCATTCTCTTAAGTTATTTAAACACTAAGCTTTTAGGATTTGAGTACATGAAAGATTTATATGCTAATGATCTTGATTTCTCTAGTGTTTATCATTTCTTGAACAAGGAGCCTTTAATAAGTTTTATAGGCACAATGGGTTCTTGTTCGTGAAAATAAATTGTGTGTACCTAGTTGTTCACTTAAGGAGTTGCTTGTTCGAGAGTCTCATTCTGGAGGTCTCATGGGTCACTTTGGCGTTTTGAAAACATATGATATTTTAATTGATCATTTTTACTGGCCCAACATGAAAAGAGATGTAGAAAAGCTATGTAGTTCGTGCATTGAGTGTCGTATGGCTAAGAGGACATCTCAACCTCATGGTTTATATACTCCTTACATTCCTTATGCCCCTTGGGTGACCTTTCGATGGACTTTGTGCTAGGATTGCCGAGGTCACAAAGGGTAAGGATTCGATTTTGTAGTTGTGGACCGTTTTTCTAAAATGGCTCATTTTATTCCTTGCAGGAAATCCGACGATGCAAAGCATGTTGCTGACTTATTCTTTCGAGAAGTGGTTCGGTTGCATGGAGTGCCACGAACCATCGTGTCGGATCGCGATGTCAAGTTCTGAGCTACTTTTGGAAGGCGCTTTGGGGTAAGTTGGGTACCAAGTTGTTATTCTCCATGCGGGTCATCCTCAAACGGATGGTCAGACTGAGGTAACGAATCGAACTCTTGGTACTTTATTGCGTGCATTGATCAAGAAGAATCTTAAAAGGTGGGAAGACTGCATTCCAATAGCTGAATTTGCATATAATCGTACTGTTCATTCTACTACAGGTTATTCACCTTTTGAGATTACTTATGGTTTTAATCCATTAACCCCTCTTGATCTAGTGCCATTGCCTAGCAATGAGCAAGTTAATTTAGATAGTGCAGCAAAAGCAAAATATGTTCGTGACTTACATGAGAAGGTGTATCTTCAGATTGTCAAGCGTAATGAACATTATGCTCGTATAGTCAATCGCGGGAGGAGGCAAGTTACGTTCGAACCCGGTGATTGGGTTTGGGTGCACATGCGCGAGAATGGTTTCGGCTCAGCGAAGACAAAGTTGCATCCTCGTGGAGATGGACCATTCCAATTGGTGGCACGCATGGCGACAATGCCTATAAGCTAGACTTACCGGAGATTATGGCGTTAGCGTAACTTTCAACGTGGTGATCTGTCCCCTTTCACGTTTGATTTAGGCTCGAGGCGAGTCCTCTTCGGGAGGAGGGGCGATGAAGATAAGGAGATCGCCAACGGCCATAATGGAAGAATAGCGTACAAGGTGTGCATGATCAAGTGTCTATACCCACATCGTCGCTCACCACGACCTTTTACGTGACATGAGTGGTCCAATGACGAGGTCACGTACAAGGAAAATGCAAGGAGCTTTGGCTCAACTCATATGTGAAGTACATGCCAAGGAGAGAAGCTTCTTCAACATGGCCAAGTCGTTAATGTACTAAGTGTTGTGGACAATCCATAATTTCGGATATGATATCATTTATTTTATTTCATTTTATTTAGGACTAGTAGTTATTCCTTTTTATGTGTTGGAAAAGGATTTTTTTTTTAAGTCAGCCCTAATTGGGTTAGGATTTAATTATTTATTTAGTGAGAGGGCTGAATTTGTCAATTAAAGGCAAGCAATCCAAACCCTAGTGGTCTTTGAATTAGCTTGGCCACACTTGTATCTTATTTAAAGGCTATTCGTAGCCACTTTGAATACAACTTAAGAAAATTACAAACACGAGAGCCTTACGTGCTTTTCTTCCAGTTCTAAGAAAGAACTTGTTTGGTCTATTCGGGAGAGTCGATTAGATTCAATTCAAAAGTGCATCCTTGAGTTTCTTTCTCTCAAGGTTTTGTGCGTACTTCTTGGTTCCGTTGGGTAGCTTCAAATCGTTGGGGTTTTGGGGTATTGCTCGCGGGGTTATGGAGGGCTATAGGCGGGGTTCAACCCACGAGTTAGGGTTGGGTGTTGCCTCAAAGCGATCCAACAAGAAGGGCGGCTCGGGAACCTACAACTCTGGTAAGATTTGGGTTTTACTCCTATTGGGGTAAGGTTAGTATCAAAAGGTTTCGTCATAGTCTATACCATGAACTTGTTTGAAACCTTTGCAACTAATCGTCCCTTAAAGGTATGTACTTGAGCATCCATGTCGAGTCTTTTTTGAAGACCAATTTGCACCCTATGGGTTTTACCCCTTTAGGTGGATAAACCAAAGTCCATACTTGATTTGTATTCATGGATTCCATCTCAAATCTCATGGCTTCAAGCCATTTCTCGAGTCTAGCCTCGATATAGCTTCTGATAGTCGTAGATTCATCTTGATCTATTAGCAAGATGTCACCACTTTGAGTCACGAGAAATCCATATCTTCATGGCTCACGATGAATCCTAGTAGACCAACGCAAGGCTTGTGTCTCTTGAGCAAGTACTTATTCCACAACTCTTTGTGGTGTTTGCTCAATTTCCATTTCATCAAGTTCGACAATATTTTTAGTTCTTGAACTTATTAAATTTCTATTTGTCTCCCACTAGAATAAACTCCTTTTCTAGAAAAACACCGGTTGAGCAACAAACACTTTGTTCCGTTGGGATTATAGAAATAGTAACCTTTTGTTTCTTTAGGATACCCTACAAAATTGTATTTATTAGATTTGGTTCCAAGTTTATCAAAGACTTGACGTTTGGCGTAAGCCTCACATCCCCAAACCTTCATAAAACACATACTAGGACACTTCCCAATCCATATCTAATATGGTGTCTTTTGAGCGATTTAGATGGAACTTCGGTTTAGTGTAAAGTGGCTGTAAGAAAAGCATGTTTGTAGAAGGAATTTGGAAGATCTAAATGACTCATCATGGACCAAACCATGTCTAACAAAGTTCGATTTCTCCTCTTGAACACACCATTCCAATGTGGTGTTCTAGAAAGAGTGAGTTGTGACACTATCCACACTCATTTAGATAGTCATTAAACTCTTGACTTAAGTATTCACCTTTTTGATCAAATTGAAGTACTTTAATACTTTTGCCAAGTAGGTTTTGTACTTCATTCTTGAACTCTTTGAACTTTTCAAATGATTTTGACTTGTGTCTCTCATGAGATACACATAGTTGTATCTGCACCCATTAGTAAATGTAATGAAGTATTCAAAACCACTCTAGCTTGTGTATTTAATAGTCCACATACATCAATATGTATTAGTTTCAATAAATCACTTGCTCTTTCACTATGTTTTGTAAAGCGGCTTTGGTAATCTTGCCCAATAAACATGATTCATATGTCTCATACAATTCAAAATCGAATGAGTCCAAAAGTCCATCTTTATGGAGTTTGGAAATGTGGTTTTCATTTATATGGCCTGCATAACAATGCCAAAGATAACTTGGATTAAAATTATTTAATTTAATCCTTTTAGTCTTTATGTTATAAATAGGCATGTCAAGATTTATAACATAGAGGCCTTTATCCATTTGTGCACTTCCATAGTAGATATCATTTAAATAAAAGCAACAACATTTGTCCTTTATTATAAATGAAAGTCCACTCTTGTCTAAACAAGAAATTGAAATAAGATTCTTCATAATGGAAGGCACATAATAACAATTATTTAGTTCTAATATAAGCCGGAGGGCAAAATCAAGACATGAGTCCCCACCTAATGCAACAACCTTTTCTCCATTTTCCTACTCATAGGTCGACTTTGCCTTTAGCTAAAGTCCTATTTCCTTTTAGTTCATGCACATTTACACAAATGTGTGAACCACATGTGGTATCTAATACCCATGATGAAGAAATAGATAAATTAACTCCTATAACATGAATACAGTGGAAGTTCCTTCCTCTTCTTTTGGATCCTCTAGGTAAACTTTACATTTTCTCTTCCAATGTCAGGTCTCACCTGCAATGGAAGTAGTTCCATTACAGCTACCTTTCCTTTAGATTCATCGGTTGAGGTTCCTCTAGGATATGTCGATTTTTCTTTTACTTGAAGACTATCTTCCAGTTCTGTACCCATATAGGAAGTGGTCCCATTTAACTTGTCCTTCTCAAGGATTGATCGCAATGATAACATGTTGTTATTAGTGTTATTTGCCATGGTTGTCTATAATAGAATTATGCAAAATAAGTATCATGAATGCAAACATTTAATATGGAATTTTATTAAATTTTACTCCCACTATGTTTGTTCAAATTAATAACCTCCGGTATTAATTTGGAAATTTTGATTTAATTAACTTTCTAGTGGACCAAGATCCATATTTGACCTAATTTTGAGTTAGCTTTGGCTAATTGCCCAAAACTCGACTATTTAGGTAGACAATATTTGCCAATTGTATCCCATACAACTCTTGGATAGTTGGGTGAACAACTCTTTGTTCTAGCTTATCTAATAAGGTAAAGCCCAACTCTATGCCTCTAGGTCTCAATCCTATTGAGTCTACCTAGTTAAGTCTAATCCAATGGTTAGCAATCGGATATTACTATTATCCCGTCGTGTCTCACTAAGATGGACCATGGCACCTTGCTTTGGCAAGTGTACACATGATCAATTGAAACCTTGATGAGTGCTAGGCATTGTAAGGCATCTTAGACTTAATATTTGTTCGAGGGATTTGTCAAAGTCTCACCATTTTGTTTGCATTGGTTATTGTAATTATTAGTCCAATTAATCACATAATTTTCTACCTACTCATTACATACATCACCTCATCATATATTTAACCAATAACCATACACAACGTGCATCTCATACATGAACAAGAAAATGAACGTGACATAGTTATAGCCAACACTAAGGTGATTCCCTCATGCCAACGGGAGAACCAAAGGTCAACCTAAGGGTATTAGCATCTTCTCCAAGTGTCTCCTTTGGTCATCTTTACATGGTCACGAACTCCTTGATTTCTAGTCTAATACTATCTCTATTCTAACTATTACATCTTTAGAGAAACCTCGATTTACACTCAAGGGAGTTAGATGAGAAAAGAATGTAAAACCAGAAATTTAGCAAGGCATGACACGCAGTCATATTTAATTACATCCATTACAAAACCATTTCCAATCACATTGGGCCAAGGGCTATAACTATGCACCATGCTCAAATATCATATAATTCGCATGTCATATACAATTTTCATTCATAATGGAAAATTAAATACATTCTGATTAATTAATAGCAATTAATATTAATCAAATATTAGGGTTTGAATAATATATTATGCATGGAAGGTTCGGGTTTAATATGCAAATTGGCTATTCTAGCTCATTAGAAATTTATGAAAAATATATCTCATACATTTATGGCCTTTACATGATACATGTATCAAATTTCAGCCATAATAAAATTTCAAAGCTATGTTCAATTCAAAGAATGAAACATATCATATGTATTTCCTTTTACGGACAAACATGATCATTGAAAATTTTGTAAATAATATATCAAGTATTTTAGGCCTCAAATTAATATATCATATATATATATTAGATCTTGACTAGTCACAAAATAATTCAAAAATGTGCAATTCGCCAAACGAAATTGAGAAAAATTGAACCATTCAAAATTTCAAAAATCTAAACCTACCAAAGTTTTGGTATTATTATATATCACATATATAATTTTTCTTTAACATTCTATATATCACAAATATATATCTCACATATTAATTTCAGCCTCAAAATTAAAATTGAAATGGAAATGGCCTCCTAAAATTGCAACAACCAAAACTAGGATTTTTCTATCCAGCTGAAAATAGCACAAACACAAAATGAACTTTATCAAATTTTCTAGGAAAATATGAAGCCAATATTATGCATCATATACATATTTGGACTCAATATGATTCCACACATATTATTCTGAATTTTAATAAATTGTATCAAAACCAAAGCTCAAGGAAATTGAGGAAATCGAAGCTCGACACTAAAATTTTAGAAAAGATGAACTTTGTTTCTTCCATGCATATTCATATATATATATATATATATATATATATATATATATATATATATATATATATATATATATATCACATATATATATATCTCATATTATTCAAATGCCACAATAACACTTTAAAGAATACCTAAACTAATTTAATAGACATAAACATATCATAGATGTTTAATGAAAAACTTCACAAAAACATATTTAATAAACAATTTCATATAACTTGAATTTTCAGCATGCTTATTCATAAACATTTTAAGAAAATAAACATGTTTTCACATAAAACCAATTTGAGCCTTTGTATGTAGCTCTGATACAAGGATCCAAGCAGTAAAATCAAATCGATTGTCAAAGTTTACCTTCAAACGGTAGAACCTCCTTATGAAGTTTTTCCTTGTTGAATTACAGCCAAAAACCAAAAGATCCTTGCCTGTATGGTATCCACACAATTTTCTCCAAGTTTTTAAGTTAATTGTCAAACAATTAGCAAAATGAGATTAATAAAATTCGTTGGTGCTAGCCAAGAACTTTGTTCTTTGGGTTCTTCCTCAAGTTCTCAACTTGAGGACTATTTTCTTTTCTTTGTTACTCTAACAAAAAATATGTAGTGTTTTGGATAGAAGAAAGCACTTTGGCTCTCAAGAAGAAAAAGATTCGGCCAACACAAGCAATCAAGAAGAAAAAAATGAATCACATTCACTCAAGAAGCTTATGATCGATTTTTGCCTAAGGCATTATTTCTTCTTCAAATCAAAATGCAATGTGTTTTTTTTTCATGTGTGTGTAGCCAAGCCCTTTAATTTTTAGAAAATCAAAATCATTGCTTATTTCCTTTGATAAAATCAATTGAAATGTGTTGTACATGCATTGGACCAACACTCTTCCTCTCTTCTGCAAAAAAAAAAAGCCATGTGTTGTCTTGAATGGATTATGGAATGTCTCTACTACCTCATATTCTATTGGCTCAATGGAGATATTCATGGTATGTTCAAAGGCGGTGAAAGGAGGGCAGTGGAGACCCAATTTCTCTGTACCTATTTGTGACCCGATGTGAGTACTTATCTCACGCCGAAAGGCTACTATGGGATCGACATTCAACTACCACCCGATGTGCATCATTGAGGATTACCCATTTTATGTATGTTGATGACCTGTTGTTATTCTCACGGAAGATAAGACCTCGGTCCAACTCATGTGGGATTGCTTAAAGGTGTTTGGTGCAATGTCCGGACTAAGGACAAACATCCAAAAGTTGATATCTACCTCGCGGTATTTGAGATAGGGAGATGGAGGATATTCTAGGGTGACTTAGATCCTAAAGAACACTCCGGCCTGTACTTTGGGATCCCATTAGCCTCTACGAGGCTTAGAGCTAGCCACTATACCCCCCTTATGGAAAAGATTGCTGGACAGATTGGACTTTGGCAGGCTTTGTCACTCTCTTATATGGGACGATTGGAGCTCATCTGATCAGTATTGCAAGGTATTTAGTGTTTTTGGCTCTCAGCCCTTCCTGTGCCGGCCTCTATTCTAGAAGGGGTTACTAGGTTGTGCAGGAATTTCCTTTGGGACAGAGGGAAACCACTGGTAGCCCGGAAAGATCTCACATTACCGAAGGAGGAGGGAGGGTTAGGCCTTCGGGACACAAAGGCTTGGAATACAGCACTCTTGTCCAAGGTATTATGGAACATCCATAGCAAGAAGGACTCGCTATGGGTAAGGTGGGTGCATCACACCTACTTACCTTCTGGAGTTACTATCTAGGACTGACACCTCGAAGGACACTTCTTCTCTAATGAAGTGACTTCTAGGTATACGTGTTGCTTGGTGCAAAGGAAGGATCGATCTGGGGTTATTAGCGAATTGATGAACTACATAGAAATGCATTGGGGCCTATGGCTTACCACTACTTGACGGAAGTGCGAGAAGGTCAAGCTGGACAAAGCTAGTTTGGAATGGTCACGGACCTCTAAAGTAGTCATTCATCTTATGGCTTGCTATTAAAGGGAGACTCCTTACCAAAGACCGATTAGGGTTTTGGATATTGATCGACATGCGACTTTTGCCATGGGGAGGAGGAATCACAGGCACCTATTCTTTAAGTGTCCCACCTCGACCGCCATATGGAAGGCAGTCAAAGAATGGTGCGGGATAAGAAGGGCATAACATCACTCTGGCTACTTTAAAGTGGATCTTGAAGGCTAGAGGGACGACTTGATCGATAGGAAAAAATGGTTGGCTTTTGTATGCACTTTGTATTATATCTGGTTATCTCTGGATGCGGTTTGAGGATAAGTTCCTGTTCCTCTAGATATTGCACAGGATCATGACACAAGTGTACAAGGTAGGATCGCCTTGTACCCAAGTGTCATGATCTTATAATGATAGTGAGATAGTTTGGAATTTGTCCACTTATGTGTTTGCCGGGGATGCCGGTGATGGTGTAAAACCTCATTTTTATCTATAGTAAATTTTTACATTCGATCCAAAAAAAAAAAAATACTCTTCCCTTTTGGATGCCATGTGTTGTATATGCATTGGACCAACACTCTTTCCTTTTGGATGCCATGTGTTATACATGCATTGGACCAAAATCTTAGCCTTAAATTCAAAGCCACTTTAAAACAAAAACCCGATAGATTCCTATCCTCAATAGGATTTTAAATTAACAGAATTCATCACATGAATTTTTCCACTTCTTTGGATATGATCTAAGTGTGTGACCCAATAGGTTCTCATAACATTGGCATTGACATAAAATACATTTTATACCAAAAGTAATGGCGGTGTCTAGCAACACATCATTATTACCCAAAGTTATGAGAATATTAGTAATTCAACATTACTTTTTCTTGTGATGGAAGTTACCGTGCAATTAAATCCCTTTACCCTAGATATCTTGATTGAACACGAGCCATGGGCGTGTCACATTCGCATAGTTCAATCTTTGAGTTTCTTGATTCTGAGAAGACACATCTATACAAATGAACCCAATATCACATATTGACTCATTTGAGCACGGTCATGCATTTTATGGTCTCACTCAATCAAGGGACCCAAAGATATCACTCCCATTATATTGGAGGGGCAAATCCTATCTTGTTCACTCAACATTCCACTACATGATTCATTACATATCCAATTACTGCTTTTATAGTTTACCCTGTTACGGGTAACGTTTGGCAACATCAAAACATGCAACTCCTCATGTTGGGATCTTTGATGATCTCAAGTCTAAGAATTATTTACACCATCATCACTATGAGAAATATTTATGACACTTCACATAATAATTCATGTGATATTTCTCATGGCTGGTGAATCCAATACATTGTTCTCTAACATGTACCTATGTATTGACTTGATATCTCATATCATGAACTATTTCATCAGTTACTACACATACTAGTCTTAATGCATTATCATTGTTCCATTTAATGATAATACTCAACTAGGGATGATTCTAGAATAATTAAATTCTTGGGACATTATTATATTTATTTTACAAAATGCGATATAAGTAAACCATCATCATATTATTGGTCATTAGGGCATAATCCAACATATAGTTCACCTATTATGGGTAACGTTTAGTAGTATCAAAACATACAACTCCTCATGTTGGGATCTCTGATGATCTCAATTCTAAGGATCACATACATCATCATCACAATGAGATATGCTTATGACACTTATATAATAATCCATGTAGCATTTCTCATGGTGGGTTGATCTAGTACATAATTCTCTAACATGTCAGATGTGTTGACTTGATATCTCATATCATGACACATGTCATCAATCACTACACATACCAGTTTAATGCATTATCATTGTCGATTAATGATAATACTTGACTAAGGATAATTGTAGAATAATTAAATTGTTGGGACATTATTATATTTATTCATAAAGCGTGAATCTGAATCACCATAATAATAACAAATAGCCATAAATTAAAAGCTTTGTGATACAATATATACCTAAACCATCATCACATGATTGGTCCTTAGGAAATAATCCAACAATGTCATGGTAGATTAATGGTGGATCGAATATTTGGCGAATGGGTTGAATGGTTCCTTAAATGGCTCCAGGTTCCCATCGTTCCCTCTCTCCTCGAAAAGGATTCATCATCGAATCTTCAACAACACCCTTGGGATGAAATGAATATACTTTGACCACCTTAGGGAGTAGAAGATATATTTTGGCAGGAAAATGATGTCTTTTATTTTCAACTCTTTTTGAGCCACTCTTGTAATAGCATTTTATTAAAGGCTCCAAGTTTATATTGAAATGTGGTAAAATTGTCTTTCTCCAAACACAAAGTCAAGGTGTGGAAAATTATCATCTTTAGCGTGCATATTTACGACTCGAATAGTCAAAACATTATCAACCAACTCGGGTTCTTGGTTTTGATAACCCTAACTCATTGGATTTGCCCTATGCAAGACATCAGGCTCTTTTTCCTCCTCAGCATTGTCCTTTCATTGCTAATATGGAGTTGATCTTCATAAACTTATACATAGTAGATGTTCCCTCTTTGTTTATCACTTTCCATGGCTTGAGCACTAAGTGAACTCATGGTCATTAATGCTTCTTCTCCATTCGACGATCTTTCATCACTTACAACCGATTGCATAGACTTCATGATAGTAAGTGCTTCTCCCACTATGGCATCTTCTTGTCGGTCTTAGTCAAATGAGGCATAGAGTCGTCAGACTCACTATTGAAAATCACTTCCCCGTCATCTAAGGTGATCATCACTCGTTTATTAGGGTATTGGGCAGCTATGTGACTTTTGTCTTGACATTTGAAGCAAGTGATATCTCGACTTCTAACAAGACGAGAAGGTAGTTCTTCCTTCTTGACTTCTTTTCTCTTCGACGAGTCGGCCCATGGTTTAGATTCACTCTTTTTGTCACCCTTTTTATCCCAATTACTTTTCAACGAAAACTGACTAGGCATGTAATTCGATTTTGAACTTTTCTTCTTTAGTTGCCTTTCCACCTTCTCTATTTGAACCATCTTTTCAATTCCCAAATAATGGTGGAGTTCGATGACATCCACTATCTCAAGGTTCAATCCTTTCAAAAATTTAGCTATGGTAGTCTCTTTGTCTTCTTCTATATTGGCTCGAATAAGTGCAGCTTCTAATTCAATGAAGTATTCAGTGACACTCTTCGAACATTGTTGTAAGTTTTGTAGCCTCTTGTACAATTCCCTGTGATAATAGGATGGGACAAACCTCTTTCTCATAATTGTTTTCATTTCTTCCCAATAGCAGACATGACACTCTCCATTTCTTTTCCTTTAGGTTGTAAGTTGATCTTACCAAATTATGACATAGTCGATAAATTCAACCACTGCTAGCTTAACCTTCTTTTCTTCAAAATAGTGGTGACAATCAAAGATCCTTTCAATATTCGTTTCCCATTCTAAGTATGCTTCGGGATCACCTCTACTTTGAAAAGGCTAGAATTTTTATTTTGATGCTTCCCAAATTCCTATCAATTTTATCAACTTGGTTTTGGCCTCTATGGGAAGTAAAGCCCCATCAAACTCTTCACTTTTGTCGAGCTGGAGGAACCTTTTCTTCTAGATTTTGACTTCCTTGATAATGACTCGGTGATGGACTTATACTTTCATGTAATTGCTCCATCTTATTGTCATTAGATTGAAACTTTAATTGCAAAGCCTCGAGTTGAATGGCCAAATTGGATTGTTTCTAGTTCATATGTTCTGTCCAATCTTTAAGGATCTTATGGTCAATTGAAGCTACGCTTTCTTTTGACATGATTCTTGAAAAGGTTAGTACAAACAAAGCAAAAAAAAAAAAAAGGTAAGATTTGTAGTAAGGGTATATATGAGTGTGCTCTCGATTTATTTTTAATGTGTCACCCCTCACTCAAACAATCTATCTCTAAGTTCTTGTTTAGAACAACACACTTTACCAAACCTTTAGGAATTTTTGGCCAATGATAGCTCAAATAAGAATTTATGAATTTAGAAGATAAAAAAAAGAAAGGTTAACAAATTAGGAAACTACAAAAATCTGAAATCAACTTGGAATTGGATGCAAATATGAAAACCAAAAAGAATAGGAAACTAAGCAATTCCAACTACAAGTGAACTTGAATAAGGAAAGCGAAAACATGGAATCCAAATAAATCTGAATATAGAACCTAAAAGGAAAGAAAATATGTAATCAAAAGGAAAACAAATATGGAATCTAAAAGGAAAAAAATAGGAAAAATTACTAAAGAAAGGAAACTCTAAGAGGAAGACAAGTACAACCCGAATCAATTCTTGCTAGTAAAATTAAATTATGAAACAATTCTTGCAACCCTTTTATATAAACAATTTCGTTCAAGAGAGGGCACTAAGGTGCAGAATTTTCATCCAAATAAGTTGCCAAAAAGTCAAAATTTCAGCCAAGTGGTACTAGTCAATTCTAAATCCAATTGGGATGAGAAAAGTTAATGACACTTGGATTTTTATGCAAGGCTCATGTTTTCTTTCAAACAATATTCTGCTATGATTCTTGAAACACTAAAACACTTCTTCAACAAGAATTCAAGAACAAAAGATCAAGAGGGCATGACAGGGTCAACAAAAATTCAGGAACAAAGGTGCAAAGCTGCCACGGAGTTTTAAGGAAAAATTCTGGTCACACTTCTTGAAACAATTCGGCCAAATAATTCAACAAAAGAATTCAAGAAACAAGGAATAAAAATTTGAAGAATCAAGAATCCAAAATCAAGAATTCAAGACACAAGAATTGTTCTTCTCTTCTTTTTCTTCCTCTCTTTCTTCCCTTACGGTTTTGTTGTTCTTTTCTGCTTTTTCTTCTTTTTTTGTTCTTTCTTCTTTCTTTCTTTCTTTCTTTCTTTCTTTGTTTCTTTGTTTCTTTCTTTCTTTTTAAAACCAAAAGAACAATTCACATGATAACACTATTAACACGAAGAAGAACACAAAACAGAACAAGAACAATCGGTTATGAAGAGAAGTCAATGGATTTGGCTATTTCAAGAAGAAAATAGAAGGCAACGAATTTTTTTCTCTTCAAGGAATTAACAAAAACCCAAATTATCTACATAAAATGTGGGCAGCAATAAAAATGTTAACCAAGTCTCGAAGACTAGGGCTAAACAACTAATTTGACTACCACAAGAAAATCATTTTTTTTTGCCACAGGGAAGAAACTTATAAATAGAATTTCGATTATAAACGAATTTGAAACTACAAAATTTTGAAGTTACCTAGAGCTCGATACCAAAGCGATGTGCACCTCACAACTATAAATAGCCAATAATATACAACAAGCGACAGGACTCAAGACTTAACTTGCAAAAGTTTCAAAGCGATGGATGAGCGTCGCCACAACCTAAGGTTCTACTAGATTGATAAGACTCAAAGGCACCACAAGTGGTCAAGTTTGAGAAGCCCATTGTTCTTTCAAATAATGAAAAGATTGATTTACTCAAACTCTCAAAGATGTAATGTCACAAAATTCTTCAACTTTTCTATTACTCATGATGATGGCCTCTATTTATAGAGTACAAAAATGTATTAAAAGGTAGTAACTAAAATCTTAACCTAATCTATTTCTTAAGGAGGGTGGTTGGTTTCCTTTAATTTATTAAAGGAAGCCTTACAAATAAAAGCAAATAAAAACAAGGAAACCCTATTCATCACTATTTCTTGTTCACAACATTGTTCATCAAATGCTATTTACGATCTTGTTCATATGACTATTTATGGTACTATTCGCGGGTAGTATTCACATTTTGGGCGCATGTTTGGCGAGCTTGGATGTCATGGATTAAATCATTTAAGATTTCTTGAAATCATTTAGACCCAAGTCTCATCATTAGCCCCATGATATGTCATGGCGGATCGAATGCTTAGCGAATAGATTGAATGGTTCCTTGAATGGCTCTTGGGTTCCCATCATGAGTTCAACCTTCTTTCCCCATTCGAGGTAGGCTTTGGGATCATTCCTAAAAGGTGGAATTTTCATCTTTATGCTACCCAAGTTATTATCTACCTTCTTGGAACCCTTCTTCCTAGAGCCATAAGAAGACTCGAATTCATCCTCATTGTCTTCATCTATGTCGGACTCATGCTTTTCAAAAGTTGGATTTAACCTACCCTTGCCCTTACTAAAACTCTTACTTACTCTAGAAGCTTCCCAATTGTTGAATCATTCCATTAGATCTTCCTCCATCCTAGTTAACCTTGTCATGTGTTATTGGAAAGCTCTAAACTTCTAGATCTTTTTGTGCTTAACTACTTGACATTGTGATTTTAGTTTAGGAAAATAAGTGTTTTTGGAAAGAAAGGAATGAAACGTGACCTCACAACCCATAGCACCCACCCAAAGATATTTTAAAACTGTCTACACTCGCTTTGTGTGTGTCTCATGGATGGCTTTTATTTGGTGTGTCACTCTAGCCTTTTCTTCTTGATCGTTCACTTTGCAAGAGTTCTAAATAAAACTTGTTAAAAAACTTCATAAGGTTAGTCCAAGTAGAAATCTTTTGCAAGAAGAAAGATAGAAGAGGTTAAAAAATTCAAATTTAAGGAGCCAAAGAAAAGGATAGAAATATGAATTAGAGAACAAGAAAAAAGGATGAAAATTTGTACAAAAAAAAAGGAGAAGAAAAATAAAGAAATTTGGGTCAAAATATGGTATTTAGGTTGTCCAAAAAGTACCAAAAAAAGCATGAACAATTGGGAAAAGAATAGGAAAGAATGCCAATTTCAATTGTAAATCAAGTTTCCAAATCCTATTCAAACTTGGAATTGTGCACAAGTCAAATTCAATAGAGAAAAAGAAATGTAGTTGTGTAAATTTAGCAAGAATAATGGAAAAAATAATAGGAAACAATGACAATTCCAATGGTAATTCAAGTTTCCAAATCCTATTTCAACTTGGAATTGTGCACAAATCAAATTCAATATAGAACAAGGAATGTATTTATGCAAATTTAGCAATTCAAATATACTATAATTTAAACCACACAAGGACTTCACAATATGGAGAGTGGTGGCTGCAATTAAATTAGAAAATAGCAAACAAATTTTCTATTTTGGTAGCCACAAAGCAAAACAAGAAAAATCCTCAATTGGAAACCTTCGAAATTCGGTTTCTTGATCAAAAGAAAATGGTCGACTCTTCTTCTTCTTTTTTTCTGTTTTTATCACAACACTTTATAGCTGGCTCACAATGCCCGACGCAACCCTCCTCCTCTACCCTAGCTTGGGACAAAGCTATGCAAACATGCACGAGCGGTGTGATAAAAAGAGCTGCCTTTCTTAGCGATGCATTGCATCAGCGCCTAGATGTAGCGAAAAATGGGCAAGGGTCCTTACACCAAAATAGGTGGATGCTGTGGTAAGGAGGCTAGCCTTGGCCCATCATTCCCAGTGATGCATCACATCGGGTGCAGGTCTAGTGAAAAGTGGCGAGGTCCTCACACTTTTATGGGCGAGTGTGGGGGCAAACAAGGGCGGTAAGGATTCAACTAGGAGTTAGCACACGGAACCTTAATGGGTAAGTTGTGAGTTAGTAGATATATTTGCTCGAAGGATAGTGAATATTGCTTGCTGCAAGAGACTAAATGGGTTGGAGAAAAGGCTAAGGAAGTTGAAGGTACTAGATTCAAGTTGTGGTACACAAGTATAAAAAGAGTGTAAATGGAGTTGGGATTTTGGTGATAAAGGTTCTGAGAGATAAAGTGGTAGAGGCTAAAAGATCGGAGATAGAATTATTTTGGTTAAGCTAGTAGTAGGAGAGCTAATTTTGAATATCCTTAGTGTATATGCCTCAAGTTGGATTGCAAGTATCCAATAAGAACAAATTTTGAGAAGATCTGAAGGAGATTCTAGGGGATACCACTAGGAGAAGGTATTCATAGGAGGATTTAAATGGACATGTTAGTCAACATAGTGAAGGTTTTGATAGAGTTCATGGAGGTTTTGGTTACGAGACTATAAATGAGGTTGGTGAGGATATCTCGAGTGTTGCTATAGCCTATGATTAATGTTGGCAAATACCTTCTTTAGGAAAAGAGAGTCACATCTAATCACTTTTGCGTGGTCAAAATTGTAGCGATTGATTTTTCTTACTAGAAGAGAGGATAGGAACTCATATGTAGATTGTGAGATTTAACGGAAAATGTGTAGCTATGCAACATAAGTTGATGGTCTTAGAAGTTCGGTATAACAAAGTATGCAAAATGCATAAAGGTGCGCAAAATCCTAGAATAAGATGGTAGAAGCTAAAGAAGAAAAATAAATAGATTTCAAGGAAAGAATCCTTGGAAGGTCCTTGGCTACTAAAGAGTGACATAAATATGGTGTGGAATGGGATGGCTAAATGCATCCAAAGAGTGGCAAAGCGGGTCTTAGAGGAAAATAAAGAGCAGATATCAAATAAAGGAAAATTGGTTGTGGAATGAAGAGGTGTAGGAGGCAATCAAACAAAAGAAGAAGTGTTCTAGGAGTTTGTATAAATGTCAAGGTTTTTGCAGAAATGTACAAACAACTTGGGAGAAAAGGAGGATAAAAAGGTATCTATAGGCTTGCAAAGATAAAGGACAAGAAAAGTAAAGACTTGACATAGGTTAGATGCATCAAGGATGAAAATCAAAAAAATTAGTAAGAGATGTAGATGTCGAGGAAAGGTCGATGAGTTATTGTAGCAAGCTTTTTAATAGGAGAGTGGTAGAAGTGAGATAGATTTGGAGGATGTTTCTAATGATTCAAATATAAGGTTTGTGCATAGAATTAGAGAGCATGAAGTAAATGAGGTATTGAAAATGATCAAGACTAGTAAAGAATTGGGACCCCATGGTATCCCGGGTGAAGTGTGGAGATGCTTGGGGATGTGGCAATATGTTGGTTGACTAACCTTCTTAACAAGATTCTCCAAACAAATAAGATGCCTAATGGATAAAGAGAGAGTATGCTCGTGCTTATATACAAAAATAAGGGGATATCGATTGTTCCAACTATAGGGGCATTAAACATGAGCCATACAATAAAGTTGTGGGAGAGACTTATTGAGTATCGTTTAAAAATTGAGACAAAGGTTTCGAAAATCAATTTGGATTTATGCGGAAGATCTACCATTAAGGCTATTTTATTGATACGATAGCTAATGGAGAGATCTTGAGAAAAGAATAAGGGCATATATATGGTATTTATTGATCTTGAGAAGGCGTATAATAAGGTTCCAAGAAAGGTTCTATGGTGGGTACCTGAGAAGAAAAAAGTACATTTCAAGTATGTAGAGACAATTAAGGATATGTATGATGGTGTTACTACATGCGTGAAGACTTGTAATGGAAGATCAAACTATTTTCCAATCTCAATGGGCTTACATCAAAGCTCTGCTTGAGTCTTTATCTTTTTGTCCTAGTTATAGACGAGTTAAAAAAGAATGTCCAAGATCAGGTGCCGTGGTGTATGTTATTTGCGATGATATCATGCTTATTGATGAGACCAGGCAGAGATAGAAGCTAAATTAGAAATATGAAGAAGCACATTGGAGTCAAAGGATTTACGTTAAGTCGAAATAAGACCTTATACATAAAGTGTTAGTACAACATGACAAGACGAGTAGATGAAGATGCCATGAGTATGCTCAGACAGGAGGTACCTATGAAAGATGCTTTTAGATTTTGGATCAATATTGCAGCAAGGAGGGGAGATTGATGAAAATATAAGCCATAGAATCAGAGCATGTTGAATCAGTGCATCAAGGTTCTTGTGTAACCTCAAAATCCCACTTAGGTTAAAAGGAAAATTATATAGAAAAGAAATAAGACCGGCTATGCTATACAGAGCTAAATGTTGGCCAACCAAAAGGCAACATAAGCATAAGTTGGGAGTAGCAAAAATGAGGATGGTAAGGTGGATGTGTGGTAAGACAAGGATGGATAAGATAAGAAATGAGGATATTCGTGAAAAGTTGGAGTTAGCACCGTAGAAGAAAAGATGAGAGAACATAGATTGAGATGGTTTGGGCATATTCTTCAAAGACCCTAGATGCTCTGGTAAGAATAGAAATTTGTTATAAAGAGCAAGATAGGAAGAAAGGGAGAGGTTGGCCCAAACTTACGTGGGGAAAGTAGTAAAACAAGATTTAGGGAAGTCAGAAATAGATTGGTGTACAGTTTGTCTTAGGGCGGAGTGGAGGAAAGCTATTAGTGTGGTGGAAAAGCAAAATTATTATGTTCCCGACTGCTATTTCTAGTCCTAGCCCTTTTACCTTTATTTTTCTATTTCATTTTATAACTATTTGTTCTCCTCAATTTTTTTTGGGTTCATCGATCACTGACCCCAACTAGGTTCGGAAAAAGGTGATGTTGATGTTGATGTTGATATTGATATTGATGTATATGGCCTCAAATCAAGATAGAACAAGAAGGTGGATTTCTTGAATTTCAAGATTCCAAGAATTGCACAACACAAACTGATGTGAACTTGGCCCAAGCTTCAAGTCCAATTCAATAGAGTGTTGGTCCAATTACAAGGTCATGGGCTAAATTATTTAAGAAAGCCATTTCTAAACTTATTCAAGAATGTTTTACTCAAACCATATTAGGCCAAAATGATTGTCCAAGTTCAAGTGTGCATTTGGTCCAAGATGAAGCCCAATTCTAGTCCTAAAGTTGGTCCAAATTCAAGTCTTCAAATTCAAAGGTTCAATCATCCATTTTGGGGCATAAGGAGGACAAAATTCATGGCCCAAAATTCAGCCAAAGAAGTATTTATTGAAGTCTTGGAAGCTAGCTCAAGGTGCATACAACTACTTGAATTCAAGACTTCCAACTCTTGGTCAAAGCACCATTCCAATGTGCAAATTTTTCAGCCAAAATATTGGTCTTGTCAAAGTCTAGTCTAGGAGTTAGTAGGTCAAAGTTAATCTTTATTTCTTCTATTTTGAAAACAAGGTTATTTAAGACTTTTCAAGACTTCTTTGTAGCCTATAAATAGGCCTCTTTTGTATTGCTTTCTCAAGCCTTTGAACAATAAAAATTGTGAGTTTTATCTCATCTTTGGGCTCTTTGAGAACTTTAGAACTTATAAAGTTTTCTTCCAAACTTGTGGCATTCAAACTAAACTTATCAACCAATTTTGGTGTGGTTGGCTGTGGCATTTCATACCAAGGGTCTTATCTCTTTATAGATTGTGGGTCAAGGTTTACACCAATACAAACAAGGTTTACACCAATACAAACTAGCATTCCCTTAGACATATCTTGGGCAAATTTTCTAAGTGTTCCTAATCATTTGGATTTGGATCACATCACAAACATCACAAGTAGAAAGAATAGGAGAGCAAAGACGGATCATGGGAACAAGAACAAGAAACACATGAGAGAACAAGAAAAGCAAGAATATATGAACAATTTGGTGTAACCCAAGTTGCTCGATACCAAGATGATATGAACTTAAAGGCAACGAACACCTTTAAACCCCCAAGAGTAATGAAAGTATGGCCAAGACTTTCTCACATATTGAACTAGATGAATCCTAAGAAGAACCCACCTTTGGCCAAAACTTAAAGGACAAGTTAGACCAACAACAAGGTTTAGAATGCAACCACAACCGAGGAGATCTAAGCTTAGTTGATAATGCAAAAGAATTCTACAAAGTAAACCATGCAAAGTTCAAAAATTTCTCAAATGAACTCAAAAGTGAAGGAAAAACCTCATAATTTTATTGATGAAAATCTTGATGGAAGTGGTAGCCAAGACCCTCTATTTATAGGGAGAAATTTGGCCTTACAAGAAAACAAGACAAGTAGAAAACTTAACTAATTTTTAAAGACTATTATTTGTTTTGGGTAATTATTTTAGAACCATCAACCAACATACCTAAAATAAACAAAACTCAATTTTTGGGAAACAACATACAAAATTCGGCAAGCCCATTAAAGAAAAATTCATTACCTAATTTCAAAAACAAGTGAAAATAGGTAACAAACTAAAAGGGCAGCCATCTATTTTTTTAAGAAAACTTTAGAGGCAGCCAAATAGCTTAATTTGGCTGGAATTAATAACCAACACTTGGTTATTGGGCTCATTAACTATAACACTCAACAAATTAATTAATTTGGGCTTGATCTCTCCAATCTTGGACTCTTCTTGAATTTGAATTTTTTTAAAACGCCTATTGAGTGCTTCCATCATCTTTTTAGCTCTAGCCCATGTATATGTGTAAGTGGATACAATTGAGTTTGAGATGTGGGAACCATGCCTTGAGCTCCTTGCTTCAAGTCAACGCCTTTCTCTACTTGGCTTGAATATCCTTAAGCACCTGCTATTGAATCTCCATCAACTTTTATGTTGTGGTTCATGCACTAGAGACTTGCTAACATTATTTGATGCAAAAAGAGTTTGTCATACAGATCATGAATCAATAAAGCACTTAAGAGGACAACATAAGTTGCATAAAACACATGCTAAGTGGATTGCTTTTATTGAGACATTTACTTATGTTACTAAATATAAACAAGAGAATATTGTTGTAGATGCTTTGTCTCATGGGCATTCACTT
Source organism: Gynochthodes officinalis (assembly GCA_020080225.1). Lineage (NCBI taxonomy): Eukaryota > Viridiplantae > Streptophyta > Magnoliopsida > Gentianales > Rubiaceae > Gynochthodes > Gynochthodes officinalis. The sequence goes on from CM034620.1 coordinate 17,282,516, forward strand.
TTAACGACTTTAAGCATCACTTTTAACAACTTGCAAAGTACTTAAAACAATTTTAAGATTTTCAACAATTTCTATTAAGCTTTTTCTATAAATCTAGATATCATCAAAATAAACACTAGAAATTTTCCTATGAAAACTCTTAGAACATGGTTCATTAGTCACATAAATGTGCTAGGGGCATTAGTCAAACCAAAAGGCATAACAAACCATTCATACACAAAAAAAAATTAGTTTTAAAAGAGTTTTCTACTCATCACCTTCTTTCATTCTTATTTGATGATGCCTATATTTAAATCTATTTTTGTTAATATGCAAGCACCAAGTTCATCAAGCATATCATCTAAGCTAGAAATGAAATGACAATATTTTAATGTTATCTTGTTGACCATTCGGCAATCAATGCACATGTGGCAACTTCCATCCTTTTTAGGCATCAGAATTCTTTGGAACAAAGGGCACAAAGATTCACGAACATTTCTTTTTGCTAGTAATTCATCCACCTGCCTTTGTAATTCTTTTGTCTTTTTAGGATTAGCACTATAGGTAAGCTTATTTGGAATCACATCTCTATTAACAAGATCACGTGTAATGCTCAATATCTCGAATTGGTGGCAAACCATTTGGAATCTCTTAAGCAAAGACATCTTCAAATATCTACAAGACAGACACAATTTCAACAGGAAAATCTGGAGGCCAGTCGTTAGTGGCAAAACAAACTTCTTGATATATAAGTATAACAAGACACTTGTGAGATGGAATAGCCTATCTACCTCACATGCACTCGCAAAGAAATTTGCCTTTTTTCTCTCTCACAATTGGCTTTTCTCTCAAGATCTCTCAATTTTATTTTCAGCTAATTCGTTTACTCTTCCCTCAGGTTTTACCTCTTGCTCACCCTCAGCAACCTCAATGTTCTCTCTATTATTTTCACTCTTTTTGGTTTTTCTTGCACTCTCTAATTCCTTTTTCCCTTTTGAACTGTTATTTTTCAATCTCATGTGCTCATTCTATACCTGCTGAGAAGATAAAGGTACAAGAGTTATCTTCTTGCCATTCATTATGAAACAATATTTATTCTTATATCCATCATGAACAGCTCTTCAATTATATTCCCAGGGACAATCAAAAAGTAAGTGACTAGCTTGCTTTGGTACCAATTTGCATAGAACCTCATCTTGGTACTTGCCAATAGAGAATATAACTAGCACTTGCTTTGTTACTCACTCCTCCCTGCATTTATTCAACCATTGCAAACGACAATTTCACCTTCTTTGCAAGCATAGTGCTAACCACATTGGTAAAAACTACCACATGTAGGAAACCAAATATAGCATGCAGCAGAAATTTAAAATTTTGGTTTCATCCAAGGATCCATACGAAGTGAGATCAAACCGGTAGTGAAAGATTTTACCTTATCGGTAGCAGTAGGGTTTTCTTGCGAAGTTTGTTGCTCGTCAAATTACCAGCAAAACCAGCCTAGCCTTGCCTTTATGGTATCCACATGATCATTCCAAGTCTCTAGTTATTTTTGCAAAATAACCATAAAAGGAGTTGCAAAATCCGAAAGTGCTAGCTTGGATTTTTGCCTTCGGTTTTTAGAATTCAAGCTTCCTTAAGCTTTGGTTTTCTTCTTGTTTCTCCAACAAAGAAGCAGCTGCTATTTTTCTCTAAAGAATATCTAAAGATATTCTTGTTTTATTTGAAAAGAAAGGTGGCTATATCTTCAAAAGAAAGGCCAAGGAATTTCTTTTGTTGAACAAGAAAACAAGGGTTCAATTTGGTGCGGTTTTTCTTCAAAATAAAGTCTGATTTTCTTTAAGAAAAATTGGGTTTTGGCTCTCTTCCCAAGCAAGAAAGCCGTGGGTCTGTATTTTATTTTTTGGTGTATGGCTGCCAAAAATTATAAGTCCAAATATATAGATATAGATTAGGGTAAAACTTGTTCTAAAGAATTTTACTTGAACTACAAATTTTAATCTATTTTGGATTCATAATTTTGGTAGCTGCCGAAAACAAAATCCGATTCGAATTTAACTTTCTAAATTTTTGGTTACTACTTAATTAATAAATCCAAAAAATTTTAGATTTATTAATAATAAAACAAAAATCATTTAGCATTAAATCCGAATACCGCTTTAAACTAGAAAACCTTACAGAGTCCTATTCACAATAGGATTCTTAAATTTAACCAAAAATTCATCACATGAATTTTACACTACTTTTGGATACGACCTAAGTGTGCGACCCAATACATTCTTATAACGTTGGCAATGAGATAAAATCTATTTTATGCCATAAGCATTGAGCGGTGTCTAGCAACACATCAATGCTACCCAAGTTATAAGAATGTTAGTAATTATACATTACTTTTCTTGTGATAGATGTTACCATGTAATTCAATCCCTTTGCTCTAAATATCCTGATTGAACATGAACCATGGAGCGTGTCACGTTCGCATAGTTCAATCTTTGCATTTCTTGATTCCCGAGTAGACACATCTAAACAAATGAGCTTGATATCACATATTGACTCATTTGAGCATGGCCATGCATTTTATGGTCTTACTTAATCAAAGGGCCCAAAGATGTTACTCCCATTATATAGGAGGGGCAAATCCTATCTTGTTCACTCAACATCTCACTACATGATTTATTGCATATCCAATTGCTACTTTTATGGTTCACCCTATTACGGGTAACGTTTAGTAGAATTAAAACATACAACTCCTCATGTTGAGATCTCTGATGATCTCAAGTCTAAGGATCATTTACACCATCATCACTATGAGATATGCTTATGACAATTATATAATAATCCATGTAGCATTTCTCATGGTAGGTCGATCCAGTATATAGTTCTCTAACATGTACCTATATGTTGACTTGCTATTTCATATCATGACACATTTCATTAGTCATTGCACATACTAGTCTTAATGCATTATCATTGTCAAATATTAGGGTTTCGAATAATACATTATGCATGGAAGGTTTGGATTTAAAATTCATATTTCAGCCATACTTGGTCATTAGAAAATTGTGAAAAATATATCTCATATATTTTCGGCCATAACTTTATACATGTATCAATTTTGGCCGAACAAAAACTCCAAGCTATGTTCAATTCGGCCAAAGATGAAACATATCATATATATTCTTTTTCAGCCAAACATGATAATGAAAAATTTGTGAATAATATACCATATATATTTTAGGCCTTAACTTGATACATCACATATTCAATTCGGCCAACACACAAATTCTGAAACTCATGTATATGTTGTAAACCATATTATAGGTATCAAATCAAAGTTCCAAAAAAATTATATCTCACATACATAATTTCGTCCTCAATATGATTTAACATATGTATATGCTTCGGCCAAACCAAAATTTTTTTTTTTGTTTTTAAAATTCCTAAGCTTGGCCAAGGACTTCAAACCCGAAACTAGGTTAAACTTCATAATTCGGAACAATTATATATCACATATATAAATTGGTCTTAATATTACATATATATCACATACTACTTTCAACATCAATAATTAAAAAGTTGAAACCGAATTGGCCATGAAAAATTGAAACCCGAAAGCTAGCAAAAACAAATCCAGAAAAACCGAATCTTTGTTTCTTAAACCCAAAGTTAGGGTTTCATGCATGTTTCATGCATACTTATATATATATATATATATATATATATATATATATATATATATATATATTCAAATACAGCAATAACTCATTAAAGCAAATCCTAAATTGATTTAAAAAACATAAACATATCATATATGTTTAATTGAAAATTCATATTACATCAAATATGTCCAAATTCAGCATGCTTATTCATAAACAATTTAAGAAAATAAACATGTTTTCACATAAAACTAATTGAGCCTTCATAAGTGGCTCTAATACCACTATAAGAAATCAAATATAGCATGCAGCAGAAATTTAAAATTTTGGTTTTTTCCAAGGATCCATACAAAGTAAGATCAAACCGATAGTGAAGGATTTTACCTTATCGGTAGTAGTAGAGTTTTCTTGCAAAGATTGTTCTTGTCGAATTACAAGCAAAACCAGTATAGCCTTACCTCTATAGTATCTACACAATTGTTCCAAACCTCTAGTTATTTTCACAAAATAACTAGAAAAGGAGTAGCAAAATCCGAAAGTGCTAGGTTGGATTTTTGCCTTTGGTGTTCAGGATTCAAGTTTTTTTAAGCTTTGGTTTTTTTCTTGTTTCTCTAACAAAAAAGCAGCTCCTGTTTTTTTCTAAAGCACAGCTGAACATCTTCTTGTTTTCTTTGAAAGGAACGGTAGCTATATCTTCAAAAGAAAGGCCAAAAAATTTCTTGTGCTAAACAAGAAAACAAGGGTTTGGTTTGGTGTGGTTATTTTTCAAAATAAAAGTTGCAAATTTTTCTTCAAGAAAAATTGGGTTTCAGCTCTCTTCTCCAACAAAAAAGTCATGGGTCTGTATTTTATTTTTGGTGTATAGCTGCCAAAAATTATAAGTCCAAATATATAGATATAGATTAGGGTAAAACTTGTTCTAAAGAGTTTTACTTGAACTACAAATTCTAATCTATTTTGGATTCATAATTTTGGTAGCTGCCAAAAACAAAATCCCATTCAAATTTAACTTTCTAAATTTGTGGTTATTACATAATTAATAAATGCAAACTATTTCATATTTATTAATAATAAAACCAAAATCATTTAGCATTAAATCCGAATACCGCTTTAAACCGGAAAACCTTATAGAGTCCTATTCACAATAGGATTTTAAAATTTAACAAAAAATTCATCACATGAATTTCGTACTCCTTTTGGATATGATATAAGTGTGTGACCCAATAGGTTCTTATAATGTTGGCAATGACATAAAATCTATTTTATGCCCATAAGCATTGAGTAGTGTCTAGCAACACATCAATGCTACCCAAGTTATAAGAATGTTAGTAATTCGGCATTACTTTTCTTGTGATAGATGTTACCATGTAATTCAATCCTTTTACCCTAGATATCTTGATTGAACATGAGCCATGGAGTGTTTCATGTTCACATAGTTCAATCTTTGCATTTCTTGATTCCCGAGTAGACACATTTAAGCAAATGAGCTCGATATCACAAATCGACTCATTTGAGCACATTCATACATTTTAGGGCCTTACTCAATTAAGGGGCCCAAAGATATTAATCCTATTATATATGAGGGAAAATCCTATCTTGTTCACTTAACATCTCACTACATGATTTATTGCATATCCAATTGTTACTTTTATGGTTCACCCTATTACGGGTAACGTTTAGTAGATACATACAACTCCTCATGTTGAGATCTCTGATGATCTCAAATCTAAGGATCATTTACACCATCATCACTATGATATATGTTTATGACAATTATATAATAATCCATGTAGCATCTCTCATAGCGAATTCGATCCAAGATATAGTTCTCTAACATGTACCTATGTGTTAACTTGATATTTCATATCGTGACACATTTCATCGGTCACTACACATATTATTCTTAATGCATTATCATTTTCCCTTTAATGATAATACTTGACTAGGAATAATTTTAGAATAATTAAACTCTTGGAACATTATTATATTTATTCATAAAAAGAAGATATAGAATAAAACATAATAATAAATTGCCATTAATAAAAAGCATTATGATACAATATATGCCTAAATCATCATCACATGATTGGTCCTTAGGGCTTAATCCAACACCACAATCAATAATCACCATGCAAATGTTATTTTGGAAGTGGCAGCAAGTATGAAAAATGTTGGTTCTTTGTTCTTCACTATCTTCCTTCACTTGCACAATAAGTGCTTTCATTGTCACCAATGTTTCACCTTCAACTGGTAATTCTTTTTCTTCGTGACTTTCTCCTTTTAGTGGCAATATTCCTCAAAATCGATTCTCAATCACTTTCACTCTCATATGTACCATCTTCTCAAAGTGTCATTATGCACTTGTTAGGTTATTGAGAAGCAATAAGTCCCTTACGCAAACATTTGAAATAAGTAAACTTGTGGGAGGGTTTAGAACCAACAGGGGACACTTTTTCAACTTTTGAGTGGTGGTATTAGCTTTTGTTGTGCTAGGAGTGCTGGGAGTAGTGACTTTCTTAGCTTCCCCTTTTGTATTTTTTTTTTGGGTCAAGAACCCTGTCAAGTTGATGAAGGATATAAACAACTCTGCTTGGAAGAACCTCCGCTTCTTAATTGTCTTTCAGCCTTCTCAACCAAGTGTACCATCTCTCCAATAGTCAAGTAATACTGCAATTCTACTATACTGGCAATTTGTCAATTTAATCCTCTAAGAATTGAGCCGTGGTCGCTTCCATCATAAGGTTCAATCTTGTTAGATATATCTTTAAGGTCTCTAGGTCTCATTTGATGCTTCTGCTATGGTTGGTTTAGGTGCTAGAAAAAGATGTGCAATGTATCCTCACAAAACCCTTCCTCTCTTGCCCAAAATCTATACTGTGCACAATTCATGTGTTTCACTCTTTTATTTGGCATTTATAATTTGAATGAAAATCACTCGAGCCTTTATTATTAACAAGTAGTTTGGTTGGTTGATTAATTGGTCACATTTTATTCATGAAATGGCTTAGATTGGTATTAGTTTGGAAACATCAAAATCATTCTATTAGATCGAATAAGTACATTCGATCTAATAAGTACCTTATGTTAGAATTGAGAAATTTTATTGATTGGATATTTAGTATTTTATTACCTGTATAGACTATTTAGGAAGAATACCGTCCCCCATCCTTACCAAGAAATTGAAAAAAACCTCACAAGCAAAAGAAGGGGATGTAGAAATAAAAGCAACTTTCGAAATGAAGGGAATTAAACAAGAACAAAAGGGATCCACCAAAGAAGATCCTTCTTATTTTATTTTTTTTGGAAGCAAAAGAGAATCCGGACAAAATTGATGAAACGAAAGAAATCCGAGTGAAGGGAAAGGAAAACACAAAGGATGAATTCCATTTTCAATTTACAAAGATAGGCTATAATAGCACACCAAAGTTGTCACTACATTACACTTGAGACACAAAGAAAAACAAGTGAAGAAAAAAGGAAACACAAGGACAAATTTTAAAAAAGAAAAGCAAAAAATGACTAGGACAAGAAGAGATTTTCAAATAGCAAAAGTATTCCAAATCCAAGTCGATTAGGATTTCGAATCCTGATTGAGGTAGGATTCTGAGTTAGAGTAGAAGTTGTAATTGGAGTAGGATGCTGAAAGGGAAAGTTGTCTTGATTGGAATAGGATTCCTGATCAAAGTAGGATTCCGGATTGGAGAAGGAGTTGTAGTTGGAGTGGGGCACTAGAGGGGAAATTAGATGTCCTAATTGGAATAGGATTCCTGGTTGGAGTAGAAGTTGTAGTTGGAGTAGGACACTAGAGGATAAAGTAGGAGTCTTAGTTGAAATAGAATTCCTGGTTGAAATAGGAGTTGTAATTGGAGTAGGATGCTGGATGGTATGGTAGCAGCCCCAATTAGAATAGGATTCTTAGTTGGAGTAGGAATTGTAGTTGAAGTAGGATGCTGGAGGATATGGTGGGAGTCTCAGTTGGAATATGGTTTCTGATTGAAGTTGGAGTTGTAGTTGGAGTAGGATCCTGGATAGTAAATTTGGAATCTTGGTTGGAATAGGAGTTCTGGTTGAAGTAGGAGTATAGTCGGAGTAGGATGCTAGAGGTTATGGAAGGAGTCCTAGCTGAAATAAGATTCAACTATGATGAAATAGCAATAAAGTGATTTTGCTCAATTACAGAATCAAAGAGGTTGGTTCTATTAAATTCACCCCTCTTTTTATTTGACAACCCAATGTTAGAGTAGACATTTAATATGTCAACTTTGAAATCAATTTCCAAAGAAACAATATCCATATTTTAGTATATTTAATAAAAACTGTGTTATTTAAATATTTTGTAATACTCCCTTTATCGCAAAAAAAAAGAGTCCACTTTTGTTTAGGTACAACTTTTTATTAGTTATTAGGTACATACACTTAATGCACTAGCTTAATGTATAATTTAATATTTTTATCCTTTTTAATTATGAGTAATTGTAGATACCTAATAACTAAGCCTTGTGGCAAATGTCACTTGCGGCTTCTAGGCAGAACCAAAATTCCAAAAAAAAATTGAAGTTAGGCAGTAACAAAGTTGAACAAGATCAATAATATTTTAGAACAAAGAATGTGCTAGTTGGCCAAGGATCAAAATTTGGATAAGGAATAGACTTCTAGACAACATGAATTTAGTAAAACCAATGTTGGATAGCGAGAAGCTTTAGCCAAGATACTTTAATTGGATAGTACGAAATTTGATAGGATGAATCGAGGTAGAAACAGATGTACAATTAAATAGTAATTGATTTGCTAACAATTGACAAAGTTAGGCAAAAATTCCACTATTAGCAAGAATCTTCTAAGCAGAATTTGTGTTTGTTGACAAGGAAAAAAAGTTGGAACAAAAATTCAAGACCTAAATTATAGGATAAACAATATTTTGCTTGGAGAAGGACTCAATTTTGAAAACAACTAATGCAATTTTGGTAGCACAAATTGAGACAAGGTAATTTCGAGTAAGAACGATAGGCTTTAGCAAGTACTAAAATTAGACTGAGCAATTTTCTGGATAAACAAAATAAGATAAGGACAAGAACAACAATTGATTTTTGCCAGGACACTTATTTGAGCAAGACAAATTGCAACAACAATGAAGTTAGGTAGAAAAACAAGAAGAAATAAGACCAAGACAAATTAAGATTGAAACCGATAATTGAATTTTTAGTAGAAGAATTTGGACAAATATCAATGTTTCAAGCAGAAAAGATAAAATTCAAGTAGCAGATTTGACACGCACCCCACTGCTATAGGGAGCCGGCAATACGCAATAGGCGAAACAGACCCAAGACTTAACTTGCGAAATTACTAGAACTGGCAAAATTGAGACCAATAGATGAAGTGTCACCACAATCTAGGGTTCTACTAGATTGATAAAACTCAAAGGTACCACAAACTATTCATGTTTGATAAGCCCATTGTTCTTTACAAGAACGAAGAGATTGATTCATTCAAACTCTCAAGGACATAATGTCAAAATTCTAAAAATTCATCTCTTCTATCATGCTCATGGCTAAATGACCTATATTTATAAGGTACAAGGATTGTTAAAAAAAAAGGTAACAACTAAATCCTAACCCTAATATAATTCTTAAGGGCTAGCAAAGCAGCCTTAGAAATAAAAAAAGGAAACAAAAACAAGAAAACCCTTAAAAAACATTGTTCACACTATTCATGGCAATCGCTCATCAAGTACGATTTACTTGATCGCTCATGCTCAATTCATGGTACTTTCACATTTTGGGCCACATGATTGATGGGCTTGGATGTCATGGATTAAACCATTTAAGGTTTCGAAGTCGCTTAGACCTACCTCTCGTCATGGGGCCCCAAATATGTCACTACCGGTGGTCAAATGTTTGGCAAGTAAGTTGAATAAATCATGGGATCCCATCATTCCCACTCTCCTTGATTGAATATTTAGCAACACCCTTGGGAGGAAATCAATATTATTTGACCACCTTAGGGAGTAGAGGAAATAGTTTGGCCAGTGGAAAATGATGTCTTCTCTTTTGGCTTTTCTTAAGCCACTTTTGTAATAAAGATTTTACCACAAACCTTTGAAGGCTCCTAGTGTGTATCGGAGTGTGGTAAAATTGTCTGTCACCAAACACAAAATTGCGGCATGGAAAATTGTCATCTTTGGTGGTCATATTTATTGCTCAAACAGCTAAAACATTCTTAACTGACTCGGGCTCTAGATTTTAAGGACCTCTACTCATTGGGTTTGCTCTATTTGAAGCATCAAGCTCTTCTTCCTCCTCAACCTTTTTCTTTTCATTGCTAATGTGGAGTTGATCTTCATAAACTTGTACATGAAAGATGTTCTCCCTTTGTTCATCATTCTCCACGACTTGAGTACTAAGTGAATTCATAGTCACTAATGCTTCTTCTTCATTCGACAATCTTTCATCACTTACCAAATCCTCTCCCCTACCTTGGAAGGCTAGAATTTCCATTTTATACTTCCCAAATCTTCCATTTTTTATACTCCCAAAATTTTTTTCAAGTGTATCAAGTTGGTTTCAACCCCTATGGAAAGTAGAAGCCCCATTGAACTTTTTACTACTATCAAAACTGGAGGGACTTTTATTTCTAGATCTCAACTTCTTTGACAATAACTTAGCAATGGAGTTCATACTATTGGCCAATTTTTCCGTCTTATCATCATTGAATTGAAGCCTCAATTGCAAAGCCTCAATTTGATCACCCATATTGGAATAGCTTCGGCTCATGTGTTTTGCCCAATCTATGAGAGTCTTTTGGGCGATTTGGGCTATGCCTTCTTTTGACATGATTCCTGCAAAAGGTTAGTACAAACAAAGTAAAAACAATAGTATGGAAAGATTTGTATTAAGGGTGTATATGAGTAAGCTCTCGATTATTTTTATGTCTCACCCTCCTCGCATAATATCTCTCTAAGTTCTTGCTTAGAACAACATACTTTGTCAAACCTTGAGGGATTTTTTTGGCCAAGAGAGAGCTCAATTAAGGATTTATGAATTTAGGAAATAAGACTCAAGGAAGTGTAACAAATTAGGAAACTACTATAAATAAAAAAAAAAATCAACTTGGAATTGAATGCAAATATGGAAAACTAAAAGGAATAGGAAACTAATCAAGTCCAATTACAAAGTGGACTTGAATAAGAAAAGCTACAAAATGGAAACTAAATAAATCTAAATATGGAACCTAGAAGGAAAGAAAATATGGAATAAAAAAAGAAAAAAAATATGGAATCTAAAAGGAAACAAATAGGAAAGTTAACTAAAGGAAGGTAACTCTAAGAGGAAAGCAAATACAAATTGGAATCCATTCTCGCAAGTAAAATCCAATTAGGAAACAATTCTTGTAGCCCTTTTTGAAATTCTTGTTTCATGAAATCTTGATTCTTGAATTCTTGTTCTTGAATCATTGTTTCTTGAATTAATTGGCAGAATTTACTTCAAGAATTGCTCCAAAATTTTGCCTTCCTGAAAAAATTTTGACCCTGAATTCTTGTTGCAATTCCCAAAACAAAAACCGTACTGCCCTCTTTATTTTTTTGTTCTTGAATTCTTCTTGAAGAGGTGTTTTAGTGCTTCAATAGTTGTGAAAAAATTCTGCATTTAGGTTGTTGGACTGAAATTCTGCCTTTGCTGGCTGAAAATTATGATTTCTTTTGGGCAGTTGCTTGAGCCGAAATCGTGTCTCTTTTGGAAATTGTATTTGGATGAAATTCCGCACCTTTTAGTACCCTCTCGTGGCCAAAATTTTTACAAAAAAAGGGCTACAAGAATTGTTTCCTAATTTGATTTTACTTGCAAGAATTGAATCCTATTTGTATTTGGTTTCCTCTACACTACCTTCCTTCAACAATCTTTCCTATTTGTTTCCTTTTAGATTCCATATTTGTTTTCCTTTTTGATTCCATATTTTCTTCCCTTTTAGGTTCCATATTCGGATTTATTTAGTTTCCATTTTATAGCTTTCCTAAATCAAGTCCACTTTGTAGTAGGATTTATTTAGTTTCCATATTTGCATCCAATTCCAAGTTGATTATAGATTTTTGTAGTTTCCTAATTTGTTAACCTTTCTTGAGTCTTAGATCCTAAATTCATACATTCTTATTTGAGCTATCTTTGGCTGAAAATTTCTAAAGGTTTGGTAAGGTGTGCTGTTCTAAGCAAGAACTTAGAGAGAGATTGTTTGAGTGAGAGGTGAGACATAAAAAAATAATCGAAAGCATACTCATATACACCCTTACTGAAAATTTTCCCATATTATTGTTTTTTGATTTTGTTTGTACTAACATTTTTGCAGGAATAATGTCAAAAGGAGTAGCTCCAATTGACCAAAATAATCTTATAGATTGGGAGGAACACATGAGCCGAAGATATTCCAATATGGGTGATCAACTTGAAACTTCGCAATTAAGGCTTCAATTCTTTTTTTTTTCCCCAGAAACACACTGATTGCATTAACATTGAAAATACCCAAGTTAACATAATACATAGAGGATCCATCTAAGGATGAGCCTTAAATGGACAGGCCCTAACACAATGAACCTAACCTACTAGGGGTTGGTTAAGGCAAAACCCCGCTACAACAGGACAGGCATAAACCCCATACAAAGGGGACCAGAAAGAAAACAAAAACCCTAACTTGTCGGCCTCACGGCATGACCCTAAGCAAGAATAGAAGAAGTGGACCGCAGAAAACTGCGGTAGTGCGGCTCGCTTGGTCGAACCCTCCTATCTTGGCGCGGTCTTACGCGACATCTCATCGTGCTTGACTCTCCGCCCAAGCTAAAACACCATCCCCTTAGTAGGGGAGCCTTGCCAAGGCTTCAATTCAATGATGATAAGATGGATCAACTTATCAACACTTTCCCTAAAGGTATGAAGTCCATCACTGAGTCATTATCAAGGAGGTTGAAGTCTAGAAAGAAAAGTCCCCCAAGTTCTGATAGTAGAGAAAAGTCTGATGGGACTTCAACTTCCCATAGAGGTCGAAACCAAGTTGATACAATTTACAAAATTTTAAGAAATATAAAAATGGAAATTCCAAGCTTCCAATGCAAGGGAGAAGCACTTACTACCTTGAAGTCTATGCAATCAATGTTAAGTGATGAAAGATCATCGAATGGAAAAGAAGCATTATTGACCATAAGATCACTTAGTGATCAAGTCATGGGTAATCATGAGCAAAGGGAGAACATATACCATGTACAAGTTTAAGAAGATCAACTCCACATTAGCGATGAAAAGAAAAAGGTTGAGGAGAAAGAAGAGCCCGATGCCTCAAATAGGGCAAATCCAATGAGTAGGGGATATCAAAACCAAGAGCTTGAGCCGATTGATAATGTTTTGACTGTTCGAGCCATAAATATGCATGCCAAAGATGAAAATCTTCCACACCTTGACTTTTTTTTTTGGCGAAAGAAAATTTTACCACACTACGTTATAAACTTGGAGCATTCAAAGATTTGCGGTAAAACACTATTACAAAAGTTGCTCAAGAAGAGCTAAAAAGAAAAGACATCATTTTCCCTAGCCAAAATATTCCTTCTACTCCCTAAGGTGGTCAAGGAATATTGATTTCATCTCAAGGGTGTTGTTGAATATTCGTGGTTGAATCCTTTCTAGGAGAAAGGGAATGATAGGAACCTAAGAGCTGTTCAACCTACTTGCTAGGCATTCAACCTGCCGTGACATATTACAAGGCCCGATGACAAGAGGTAGGTCTAAATGACTTCAAAAACATCTTAAGTGATTTAATACATGATATCCAAACACGTCAGACATGCGGCAAAGACTTGCAAATCATTAATTTACTGCAAGTCCAATTTGAAGAACACTAGTCTTGCCTTGGCCGAATTCTAGTGTGATTGATAGGCCAAGTTATTGAATTAATTTTGTAGCTTTATTTTAATTCTTGAAGGGTCTAAATTTATGTAATTAAAAGGCCACCTTTCTGGATTTTTATTTATTTTGGCCGAAATTTAGTCCTTATTTTAGTAGCCAAATTTGTAAGCTTGAAGGAATTCTTATAGGCCAAATCTCCAAGTCCAATAGGTTTTAGGATTTTTATTTCCTCTTTATTTTATAGAATCTTGGCCACCCCATTAGTTATGGAGTATGATTAGGATTTTACTTGTTACCTTTTTAAGACATCCTTTACTCTATAAATAGGGCATTCGACCATAAGCATGAAAAGAAATGAATTTTGAGAATTTTGACATTACGTCCTTGAGAGTTTGAGTGAATCAATCTCTTTATTCTTGTAAAGAACAATGGGCTTATCAAACTTGACTATTTTGTGGCACCTTTGAGTTTTATCAATCTAGTACAACCCTAGGTTGTGGTAACGCTTCATCCATCGGTCTCAATTCCACCAGTTCTAGCAATTTCACAAGTTAAGTCCTAGGTCCTATTTCGCTTGTTGCGTATTGTCGGCTCCCTATTGCCATGAGGTGTGCATTGCTTTGGTATCAGAGTTCTAGGTAACTTCAAAATTTTGTAGCTTTAAATCCTGTTTTTATTGCTTCCATAACTCTAAATTCTGTTTCTATCAATCTTCCTTGTAGCTGAATTATATTTTCCTATGTTAGTCCAATTAGTTGTTTAGCCCTAGTCTTCAAGACTTGGTTAAACCTTTTCTTGCTACCCACTTTTTGTGTAAATGATTTGGGTCTTGTTTTTGTGTGAAAAAAAATTCATTGCCTATTGCTTGCCTTAAAAATTTGAAGTGCTTGAAGTTGTCCATCCCAAAAATCCAAATGACTTACTTGTCTATTCATAATCTTTGTGTTTATTTTTTGTGAATACTTTTGCTTTGTGTTGATATTTATTTTTGTGAATTATTCTTTTCTAGTGAAACAAAAAAGGATCAAACTGGAAGAAAGAAAGAAGAATAAGAGAAGACAATTCTTGTTTCTTGAATTCTTGTTCTTGATTCTTGAAATTCTTGTTTCTTGTTTCTTGAAATATTGATTCTTGAATAATTTTTCTTGAATTATTTGGCTGAATTTGCTTCAAGAATTGCTCCAAAATTCTGTCTTCTTGAAAAGTTTTTGATCCGGAATTCTTGTTGCAATTCCCAAAACAAAACCCATACTGCTCTCTTTATTTCTTTGTTCTTGAATTCTTGTTGAAGAGTTGTTTTAGTGCTTCAAGAGTTGTGAAAAAATTCTGCATTTTGGTTGTTGGACTGAAATACTGCACTTTGCTGGTTGAAAATTCTGATTTCTTTTGGCCAGTTTCTTGAGCCGAAATCGTGTCCCTTTTGGCAATTTTATTTGGATGAAATTCTGCACCTTTTAGTACCCTCTCTTGGCCAAAATGTTTACACAAAAAGGGCTGCAAGAATTGTTTTCTAATTTGATTTCACTTGCAAGAATTGATTCTTAGTTGTATTTGTTTTCCTCTTACAGTTACCTTCCTTTAGCAATCTTTCCTATTTGCTCCCTTTTAGATTCCATATTTGTTTTCCTTTTTGATTCCATATTTGTTTTCCTTTTAGGTTCCATATTCAGATTTATTTAGTTTTCATTTTATAGCTTTCCTTAATCAAGTCCACTTTATAGTTGGATTTATTTAGTTTCTTTTTCTTTTTAGTTTCCATATTTACGTCCAATTCCAAGTTGATTTTAGATTGTTGTAGTTTCCTAATTTGTTAACCTTTCTTGAGTCTTAGTTCCTAAATTTATACATTCTTATTTGAGCTATCTTTGGCTGAAAATTCCTAAAGGTTTGGTAAAGTGCGTTGTTCTAAGCAAGAACTTAGAGAGAGACTGT
This sequence comes from Gynochthodes officinalis, assembly GCA_020080225.1. Taxonomy (NCBI): domain Eukaryota; kingdom Viridiplantae; phylum Streptophyta; class Magnoliopsida; order Gentianales; family Rubiaceae; genus Gynochthodes; species Gynochthodes officinalis. The sequence goes on from CM034620.1 coordinate 17,297,961, forward strand.
TTGAGTGAGGGGTGAGACATAAAACAATAACTAAGAGCATACTCATATACACCCTTACTACAAATTTTCCCATATTATTCTTTTTTGCTTTTTTTTTATACTAACCATTTTCTAGGAATAATGTCAAAAGAAGGAGTAGCTCCAATCAACCAAAATATTCATAAAGATTGGGCGAAACACAGGAGTTGAAAATATTCCAATATGGGTGATCAACTTGAGACTTTGCAATTAAGACTTCAATCCAATGATGATTAGATGGATCAATTGATAAACACTTTCTATGAAGGTATGAAGTCTTCACTGAGTCATGTCAAGGAGGTCGAAGTTTAGAAAGAAAGTCCCTCAAGTTTTGACAGTAGAGAAAAGTCTGATGGGACTTCAACTTCCCATAGGGGTCGAACCAAGTTGATACAATTTACAAAATTTTAGGAAGTATAAAAATGAAAAATTTGGGAAGTATAAAAATGGAAATTCCAGGCTTTCAAGGTAGGGGAGAAGCACTTACTACCTTAAAGTCTATGCAATCAATGTTAAATGATGAAAGATCATCGAATGGAGAATAAGCATTAGTGACCATAAGATCACTTAGTGCTCAAGCCATGGGAAATGATGAGCAAAGGGGGAACATTTGTCATGTACAAGTTTATGAAGATCAACTCCACATTATCGATGGAAAGAAAAAGGTTGAGGAGAAAGAAGAACTCGATGCCTCAAATAGGGCAAATCCAATGGGTGGGGGTTATCAAAACCAAGAGCCTGAGCCGGTTGATAATGTTTGGACTGTTCGAGCCATAAATATGCATGCCAAAGATGACAATCTTCCACACCTTGACTTTATTTTTAGCGAAAGACAATTTTACCACACTCCGATACAAATTTGGAGCATTCAAAGATTTGCGGTAAAACACTATTACAAGAGTGGCTCAAGAAGAGCTAAAAAGAAAAGACATAGTTTCCCCATGCCAAACTATTCCTTCTACTCCCTAAGGTGGTCAAGGCATATTGATTTCATCCTGAGGGTGTTGTTGAATATTCGTGGCTGAATCCTTTCGAGGAGAGGGGGAATGATAGGAACCTAGGAGTTGTTTAACCTACTTGCCAGGCATTCGACCTGCTGTGACATATTACGGGACTCGATGACCAGAGGTAGGCCTAAACGACTTCAAAAACATCTTTAGTGCACTACAAGAAAAATGTGCTTTAGTGATGACAGGAATTTCATCACTAAAAGGCACTTTTTTGTCATCAAAACCATTTAGTGATGAAAAAATGGTTCATCACTCAGTTGTCACTCATGCTCCGTCACTAAAGAGTTTAGGTGACACAAAAAAAAAAGTCATCACTAAATGGGTGGCTTTAGTGACGAAATGAGGATGTGACAAAATTTAGTGACGAAAAAAGTCATCACCAAAAGGGGGGAAAAGTCGTCACTAATTGCGCAAGATTAGTGCCAAAATTTAGTGACGGAAAAATGTCATCATTAAAACTATTTCGGTCAGCGAGCAAATATGACGATTTAGTGACGGAAAAAAAATTCGTCACTAAAAAGTACATCGGTCAACTCATTTCGTGACGAACTAGTGACGATATTTTTTGTCGTCACCAAATGGTTAGTGACGACAAACGTTTGTCACCAAAAGTTTGTTGGCAAATGCAATTTGTGATGAAAAAAATTTGACACACTTTTCATTAGTGACGAAAAAAGTTCGTCACCAAAAGTTTGTTCGCAAATGAAATTAGTGACGAAAAAAATTTGTCACTAAATAGTGCTATTAGTGACAATTTTAACCAAAGATGTAACGTGGTATATTTTAATATCTTATCACCAATAACTTCACTGTATTGATCATCACATTATTTATCCTTATAATACAAACATCATGGACGTCGAAAATGTAATGAAAGCAATCATACTAATCATTTAACATTCACAACCTATATGAAGAAAGGCACAAAAGATAAACTTGTGCATTGCAAAAGACGACATTTTACTTTCCCAACATACAAGAAAATTAAAGTCAAATATCCTAGTTGTACCATGAGAATAAAATTTTATCCTAACGCCTTACACTCCACAAAATAGTAATGTACACATAATTCCCTTGGCATTCTAAAAGAAAAAAAAAGAGGCAAAAGGAATGACTTAGACCTCGACAACACCAACCAGTAGGCCATTTGGTGATGCCTTCAATCTAAGGATGCTTGGCTATATGTGGTGGTGGTTGCGTCACTGTGACAAGAAAAGAAAAAGCACTCAATGTTATAAATTCAATCCAATCCAATTGCAAATATGACTAGCTACGGAAACAACACCCCATATAACTATATATCTCATGACATAGTACAATTCATTGTAATGAATGAAAATCATCATACTACATTTTCCACCAATCACATTTAATGTAAATGACCACGCAATCTATCACATTACATAATACAAAACCACAAATCGAAGATCATACTCATAAACCGCAATCTATTTTGGTCCAAAAACTTCAGTCCAGGAAAACTAGTCGCATTCTACTTCAATCCATAAAAATTAGAAAACAAAACCAAAAATAAGTCACAACTCACAACTCACAACTCAAATCTCACAACACTTCAGTCCAGAAAAACTAGAAAAAACACCCCAAAATCAATCCAGAAAAACTACAAAATGAGCCAGAAAAACAAAACACTCATACAATCAGAAAATGAACACTAAAAACACATAGATAAATGCTTCAGGCCAATTTAATCCAGAAATAACCAAAAAAAACTAGAAAAATATGTCGGCATCTACTTCAGTCCAATAATAAATTCAATCTAAAAAAAACTGAAAGCGTTTGTTGCATTCTATTGCCATCCAGTTCAGCCAAGAAAATATTAGACAAAAGACAAAAAAATCAATCACAACACTTCGCCAATTCAATTCAACCCAAAAAGAACCAAAAAAACACCAAAACAATCCAGAAACAACCAAAAAAAGCCAAATGCTACAAGCCAATCTAGTTCAGAAAAAGCCAAAAATAATTGAAGATTCAATGCAGAAATAGCCAAATGCTTCAAACCAACCCAAGATGAAAAGCCGTAAAAATCACCGCCATCTACTTCAAAGTGAGTTCACTAATTCACCCAGAGAAACACCAAAAATTAGTCTCATTCACCATTCTACTTCGATCCGTAAAAATCGTAACAAAATCAAGAAATCGTGACAATATTTCAAATTAAAAATCATAAAAATCAAGAAATAACCATAAAATCAATCCAGACACAATCGTAAAATTAACCGTAAAGACACATAGTAATATGATTCAGCCAATTCAAAAAAAACCAAAAAAAAAAAACCTGAAAAATTAGTCGACATCTACTTCAAGTTCAGTCCAATTTAATCAAAAAAAAAACAAAAAAATTAGTCGCATTATACTTTAGACTTCAGTCCAGTAATTCAGCCAAAAAAAAATCAGAAAAAAGACTTAGAAATGAAATGTGCACTTACATCTTTTGAAGATTTCTAACTGGATAGACGAGTCAATTCCTTCATTAAAAATTGCATTTTTTCTTTCATCGCCTTCAATTCAGTTTCTTGTGCATTAACCTTCTCACTAATGACTACATTTTGTTCCAAAGCTTCATCCGCTCTCCTCCTCTCCACTTCCACCTCAGCTTCGAGTCTTTCCACAACAACTGCCGATTTCTCTGAATTAGCCCGACTCTTCCCTTGGCCAGGAATGTGGTGTAGTTTATTCTGGCATATATCTATTGGTGAACTTGAGGAAGTAGACTCCTCCTGCAGCAATTCGGCCTACATTAATAAACACAACATTCTTTGCCAATTAGTCTATAAGTTTACAAAAAAAAAAAAAAACTGCATAATATGCAAGAGACACACTCATTTACCAATGTTCTATGTACCTTGTCAAAAACCATCTTCCCTTTCTTCTTTGAGAAATGAGCAATTTCATATAAATCAATTGTTGTTGGGGCTTTTCCTTCTTTCTTCGTGTGTCAAGTGGCCACAATCATAGTACATGTTTTAAGTATGTCCCACATAACCATATTTAAAAATACCACAATAGACTAAGGCTTTACTAACCAGATCATCTACAATTCTAGCAATGGAGACTATCCCCACAGCTGGTGGGATGTCATTAGCAACACGATTCACCTTGTTTCATTGGCTAATTCCCTGGAAATTGTAGCATGTGTAAAATGAATCAAGTATTTTTTTCAATGACAAAATATTGAAATAAAAATGAAAATAAGAATTAATGACTACTTGACTTGGAAGTTGTCACTGGCAAATCTCACACAAAGAAAGGCCCATTCCTCCTCCTTCACACTCGATGGCAGATGTCATATTGCCTCCTCCTTTGATGGAAATTTTTTGAAGTGAAGATGCAACCTGTATTGCCTATTTCTGTTGTGCACTAAATTGTGTACGGAATGCCTTCTGCACTAAGTCATTCCCATCATAATTTGAATTATCCTAAAAACAAAAAAGGCATTACAATTCATAGTTTGCAGCTAAGTAACCATACCAAGCCAATTACTATGAATTTAATTAGCAAATACTAAATACATAATACCATGCACTTGGCAATTATCTCGTCCTTCAATTCTTGTGGATGGTTCTTCCAAGTTGTGCCATCAAATTTAGCAAATTACCATAGAATGCACCCACCCTTAGTGATCAGTTGCTGACAATCTAATCCCATGAACCTTCTAGTTTTCTCATTCATGTTTATGACAAGCTTTTCATCAGAACGCCTTTCTTTTAGCAGACAAATTGCATGTGGGTCCCCTCATGGTGAATGTGACTACATAATTTGGACAAGACTATAAGCCACAAGAACCAGCTTATCCACTCAAGAAACTCATTCTCAATCAATGCATTCAGGGACTAAAAACTATATTGATCAAACTTGTAGACATAAGTTTAATGTATAAAACTTACCCAATGAAGTATTTCAGCAGGTGTGTTTGCCATCATAGCTTGCTAATCAAATGTGGGCACCTCTGAGTGTTCATGAGAATCTCTGTGGCCATACTTCTCCTCATTGGTATGTTCACCCACTATCAGAGTTCGGAACTCCTCTCCATTATGCGTCTATAACATTAGCATCAATGAACGCCGAACTCCAGTAGTGTTTGTCGACAACGTGCACGAGTCCTCAATGTCCTCATCTCTAAGCTAAAATGGATACTTTAGCCGATTTGGTAGAGGGCAGGCACTTTGTGAAGAAGAATCAACATTTGCATTATTTGGCCACTTCAGTGTTAGCTTGGCACTTTGATGAGGCGAAGCAATTACTGGGGGATCTGGCAAATTTGACATGAGCTGAGCACTTTGTTGCAGGGTTGCAACACGTGAAGGATGTTGTCCATTCTTCCCTTTAAATGGCATGGAGGCCCCTTTGGTGTTTTTGGATGTCCAAGCCTCTTGTCCAATTTTCCCTTGCCAGGCCCAACCATTTGTGCATCAACAACCAAAGTAGTCATATTAAGATCTATGTGTGTATTATTTAAATGGTTTGTAAGATAACCAAATGGCGATAACAACCAACATGCATAACATGGAAATTTGTACTAAGTACCATGTCAACATAACATAAAAACCCAGGATAATAACCAAAAGAGGTAGAGCATATAAACACTAAACATTCGCAAACTCTAAGTATCATATTGGCATACCATACAAGCCAAAGTACCATATAGCGCAATGCTTAGAGAATATAAATCCTTAACATTTGGAAAAACAAAAATGTTAACATTCACAATTTTTACTGCACTATTTTTATGTAAAGTACAACTACACATGGGGGGAACAACCATTTAGTGCCTATTCTGAATTAGAGTAACCATCTTCCCCTAACTCCTCTTCCTGTTCAGAAGACTCAGAGGATACTACATCACTAAAACCATCATCATTGATGAATGAATCTGCTTCACGCAATTCCTACGGAGAGCTCTGATTCAAATTCTCAACAAGTTGCGCATCAACTAAAGTCATAGTATCTGCATCTCTCGTCAAGGATGGCATGTCCATATTCAAATCAACAACAAGATTGAAACTGGGCTCTTCTTCTTGATGCACTTCTTCTGCTTGAATAGGCTCAAGGTCTTCTGGAATATCATAAAATTTTCGAGGAGTAATACTTTGCACAACATCCCAATTGTTGCCTAGTTTTAAATCAGCCACATAAAAAACCTGCCTAGCTTGGGATGCAAGTATATATGGCTTATCTGTGTACCATTTTCTTGACATATTGACACTACTCATAGCACATTCCTTATCAATCTGTAAGCCAGCCCTATCGCTTAACCTAAACCAATCACACATAAACACCAACACTCTCTTATTGGCACCTAAATATTCAACTTCTAAGACATCTTTTAGCACCCCATAGAAATCAATTATATTGTTCCCGTGTTCTCCCTACACTACAACTCCACTATTTTGGGTTTTTCTGTTTTTTTCACGACCTCGAGTGTGAAATCTATACCCATTTACCACACATCCAATGTATCGATTAACTTGATTTAGTGGTCCATATGACAAAGTTTGGATCTCTTCCGCAAACGCTTGTGGACCACTTCACCTACATATACAAATCATACATATATTAGTGCCAATTCCAGGATGGCCAACTACATACTTTCAATATAAGCTGTGTTGAACTTACACGTTCTTTAAACCATAATCCAAATTGATTGTTGTGGTGTTGGTCCATATTTTCACTGTCTTCTTCCTCATTGAGGAGCTTATGTTCCCTGCAAGCATTAACGTACTAATAAGACCATATATTCATTAAATTATAGATGAAATCACAATAAACTAAGTGCCTATTATGTACATACTTGATTAGCTCCTTTATTTCATCACAGTTGTCCAAAATGTATGAATAAAGCTTGGCTAATTGATGAGAATCAAATATTCATAAACTTAACTATGTGTTTTTCATGCTTTTGCACAGATTTCATTGAGATATGCTATGTTTATGAGAGAAATCAAAGTATACTTGTTGATTCTCATCTTTTGCTCTTTTTGTAGGAAAAAGGGGAGAAAAATCAGCCATCTTCCGGAATTCATAACTCTTGATGAAAACGTCCAAATGAGATGATTGAAGATGCTATGGAAAGCTAAAAAAGAGAGCAAAAACTTTCATGAGAAAGTTTTCTCAAATTCTAGAAACAAAAGGACCAAAACTGGACAAAAGTAGAACAAGATGCGAACAAAAGAAGAGGGGACAGAAAGTTTGGACCGCCGCGACGGTCAGCCTACGACTGCAAATGTGGAGTTTGCACTTCGAGTCCCTCATGTTTTTGAAGCTTCACAATTGTTCTCCAATTTCCCTACTTGTATAAATACCCCATTTTGTGTAGAAAAACAGAACAACTAGATAGTGAGGGTTAGTTTTAGATATTTTCCATATTCTCCCCAACTCAAAAACGTGAGTTCTTTTGAGGTCTAGGGTTTGGCTCTTGTGGCTGAGAAAACTTCAATCTTTGGAGCTAACCTTGCTTGTTAAGTGTAGGAATTGGTTGGAATCACCGTTATTTTGATTAAGGGGAGTATTTCTTTCAATTCCTTGTGCTCTCAATGGTTATATCTTCTTGTGGTTGTTGTTTGCTTGAAGCCATGAGTGGCAAAATTGTCGTGGGTGATTCTTGGTGCTTGATGTAAGGGTTAGGTTTATTTTGATTCTTTGTGGGTTGTAGAGTGACGGGCTTGCATTAATTAAAGTCTTCCTACTTGTATTTAATGAATGACATGCCTTGAATGTGGCCACATTTAGTGTGTGTTCTTGATGTTTGTGTGTGTTTTAGGACATGCATGAATTTAGGCTAAAAGTAGGAAGAAATACCTAGCATTCACTAAATTTAGGTGTTTAAGACAAGAAATAACCACCACATGAGCTTAATTGTGCATTAAAATTGTGTGGAAGCCATAGGTTTTAGTGTGCACAAGGTAGAAGTGAGACTGAAAGGAGATCTTCTATCCTTGAATTCCATTGAGACCGAAATGCGATATGGAGTGAAAAATAGGTGGCTTTCTTAGATTAAATACTTAAACTAGGGAATGTGAAGTAGTTGGCTAAAACATCTATGGCTAAAATTGTGCATTAGAGTTGTGTGGTATCCATAGGCCCTAATGTGCACTAGGTGGGGATGAGACCGAAAGGAGATTCCCCATTCTGCAATTCCGATGAGACCGAAAGAAGATTCGGAGCAAACGGATGTAGTCACTTAGTTATGCTGCCCTAAACTCGATTGCCCTTGGGAATCGAAGTAGCCTACTCTTGCATTGAGCCCAAGGATCACCCTCCTTCCTAAATTGTGTGTTTCTCTCCTTGTTTTAGTTGAGTTGTTTAACTTAGCATTTAGATTCTAGTATTCCCATTTATTTGCATACTTTTCTTCATGCTTCTTAGTTAAATATCACTCTTTATGTCATTGCATTAGGTAACATAGATAGCACATAATTAATTGCACTTAAATTCTTGTTTTGTCCCCTCTCTGTGGAAAATGATCCCTAAACTTTATTACAATTGATTAAGTGAGGTTTAGGTGTAAATTTGTGTGAGTTTGAGCTATATTTTGACACACTTTTGCACACACCAAATCGCTCACCACTAATTCTCCCTCACTAAGAACATAACGTTTCGGGGAACCCAATGGCTGCCCTCTACTTGATAAAATAGAAATCACACCATTGTTGTCTATCATCTCATTGTTACGATCACCTTGATTGAAGACAGTCTCAACATCATTCAAGTACATAGAACAAAATGTTAGGCATTCCTTGTCTATGGGCCCCTCAGCAATACATCATTCTGGTCGAGCTTTGTTCTGCACATAGCCCTTGAGAGTTCCCATTTTCTTGGACAAATTTCCAAACTTATTAAGTGGCCTAATAAAATTGTAAGGAAATATGCTAAAGCATTAAGATAGTGTTATTACCTCTCATAAGGCAAGTGTGTCAATAGACGAGTCATGATGTCAAAGTATGACAGAGGGAACAATCTTTCCAACTTGCACAAAAGCTTGGCAATTTTCATCTCTTCTTGTTGAAGAACATCTAAGTACGGACTCCGTGAACATAACCTTTGCACAAACTCACTAAATTCGTACAAAATACTGTGTACTTCCTTTGTGAATGAGCCTCTAATTGCCACTGGAATAACACGTTAGATGAAGACATAGAAGTCGTGACTTTTCAAACTAGACAATTGAAACTCTCCTCCTTTTATGCATCGAGATATGTTCAATGCAAAGGCATCAGGGAACTTCACTGAGGTAATGAAGTTAAGTATTTTGTGCTTTTCAGCCTTTGTCAAATGATAAGAAGCCACGGGCATAATGAATGAATTTTCCCGTGGTTGCAAATGCAAATCCCTTTTCAACCCTTTATTCATCAAATCCATATGAGATTTTCAAGTGTCCTTAGTCTTACCTTTAATGTCAAAAAATGTTGCAACCAAACTCTTAGTCACATTTTTCACAACATGCATAATGTCTATCTTGTGTTTCAATCTGAGGTCTGCCCAATAAGGAAGGGCGAAGAACACTGATTTTTTTGTCCACTGTGAACAATGCCTTTCGTGCTTACGCTTCTTACTTTGACCTTTGCCATAAGATTTACCAAAGGCATTTGATCCAATAACTAACATCTCAACATCATGAAGAACCTCATGGCTAGATTTGGGTAACATTGGATATCGGAGGTCGACCATCCCGTCAAAATTTCTTTATCTCTTCGCCATTCGTGGTCAAGAGGTAAGAATCTACAATGATCCATATAGAAAATTTTCCTACTGTAATGCAAGTATTCAAATGATGTCTCATTCATACAAACTGGACAAACATGGTAGCCTTTGGTACTCCAACCAGAGAGCATACCATAGGCGGGGAAATCATTTATAGTCCACAAAAAAGCAACATGTAATGTGAACTTTTCTCTTCTCTGAGCATCATACGCATCGACACCAATCCACAACTCGTTCAACTCATCAATCAAGAGTTGCAGATACACATCAATTTTTTTCCTGGTGATTTAGGTTCAGGAATTAGAATTGACATGAACATGAATGGATCTTTCATGCATTGCCAAGGAGGCAAATTATATGGACAAAAAAGACAGGCCAAACACTATATGCATTACTTAGATTACCAAAGGGATTGAACCCATTAGTGGCAAGACCTAGTCTAACACTTCGAGGCTCACTTACAAAAGAAGGAAACACTCTATCCATGTGCTTCCATGCTTCACTATCCGCAAGATGCCTAAGTATGTTACTATCTTTGACTCGTTTCTCCTTATGCCACCTCATGTCAGAAGCTATCTCCTCATTAATGTACAACCTTTGAAGTCTTGGTTTTAGAGGAAAGTACCGAAGAACCTTATGGGGAACCTTTGAACCCTCTGCCATAAATCAAGGTTCCTTACACTTATCATTTGGACAATTGTTAAGGGATGCATACTCATTTCGGAACAGGACACAATCATTGACACAAGCATGAATTTTTTCACTTTGAAACCCTAAATCACGTATATATCTTTTACATTCATAGAAATTCTTTGGAATGGAAGCGGAATTCAGAAGGGCTTTCTTGAATAATTCAAGCAATACATCAAAAGATTTGGCTGTCCAACCACTAGTAGTCTTTAAATGTAAAAAACTAACAAGGAATGAAAATTTAGAAAAGTTTTGACACCTGTGATAGAATTCCTGTCGGGCTTCAGCTAATAATTTATGAAGGGATTCCACATTACTGTCTAAATTATTAGATGACCCTTGACCAGTTTGCCAGTGTTCACCTCAATTACTCTGACCTAGGTCATTCAACATGTCGTCTAGATAATTGTTCGGTGAATTGCAAGTGTACAATATCAACAAGTAATATAGTAGTGAGTAGAGTATCGTTCCCTCGAGGATTGTTTTAATTTAACCAATTACTTACCAAATTGATTAATTCAACAACAAGCTAGCCAATAAAACAAAACTTTCATGCAATTTTAACTAAACTTATCAAAGAATGAAAATTTATAACAATAAGAAAATATTAAAAATTTACCAATTTAACAAAGATGTTAGAGATTTCGATTTCACTTAATCAATCCTAATTAACTCTCTTGACTTGTCATGCAATTAACTTAAATTCCAAATTATGATGGTGAAATTTCCCTAATGTAAATTAATAGCCGACATCGGTCTAATAATCCTATTTAGATTAAAATCAACTCACACTTGGTCTAGGTGAATTTAGATTTCTAAATGCATTAGGAACTATGGAAATTTCCGGATTCAATCTAAGTAGCCATTACTTAGTTTTACTACCAAACCACATGAACAACCTAGATTATTACGGTCTAAATTGAATTCATGGTTTAATATCACATGAGCACATGCATGTTATCTCCTTTCGTATCAAACAAGCATCAACAATCAATTAAGTGGTGATCAATCACCTAAAAGCATTAAGAACATGATATTAAACTCATAATTGAAATATAAATTGCATGAACAAGTCTTAAGAATTAATTATTCATGATTAAGATCATCTAGTCTCTAACAAAAGAAATTAGAACATAATGAAATTTAAACTAACAATAAAAATAAAAATAAACATAATTAAAATTAATACAAATTCTGAAAATTAAAGTAAACAATATTTCATGAATATAAAAGCTATAAAATACTTAATACTTGAAAATAAAACATAATTAGAAATTCTTAACAAAACACAAGAAATAATATTACTAAAATTGTTAAAATTAACTAAACAAAAACAAGGGAAGAAAAATAAAATAACTAAACTAAACTAAACTAACCAAAACAATAAAAGACAAAACCAGTAAATGAAGACTTGAAGACCAAGAATTCTGCATGTAAAATTTCTTACACTCTTATATTCCGCATAGAGATCAAAAACAAACACTTTGCTACTTCTTTGTGAGTTCAAGTTGGCGGCTATTATTTGCTGCAAAAACTAAACTCATTAACTACCCAAACAAGAAGAAGGAAGTGATGAATACTTGACTGGAAAAGCTTGAAAGAAACACAAGAAGACAACTAAAATTCTGCAGCAAAGAAATACATCAAACCCGTAGCTTCAAGAAGAATAAAACAACAATTTTTCTGCTTTCTTTTCCAAATCCGACTTGGTGGTCGTTTCTAATTGCTAGATTACTGCAAACAATAAGAACAAAACAATGAAGAAAGAATGAAGAAAACAACAAAAGGATGGCTGTCAAATTTGCTAAAAAAACGAAGAAAGTCACAAATTTTTGCAGAGAAAACCCGTAAGCATAGAGCTGATTTTTGTCAAGAAAACCGTGAGTATGAAGCTGCAATTCGCTAAAGATTATTGAAAACACCAACTGGAATTTGTATAATAAAACCATATGAACATCAATGGAAAAGTCAAGAAAACCGAGAATAAAACAACAAGTCTTCAAGAAAAACCGTGAACAATGCTTTGGAATCTAAACTCTGAAATGAAAATAAAACAAAAGAATGAAGAAAGTCGGATGCTCTAAACTCATCGCAGAAAAGGAAGACAAGAAAAATAGCTTGGCTAAACTAAATCTAAACTAAAGGAAGAAAATGTAAACAAAGGAAAGGAAATCTCGCTATTGTTTTGGGATGAAAATGGGATCGGGGATGCCTTCTCCGTTCCAAGCTTTGTCCATTTATAGGCAAGGCTGTTCTTTTCTTCCGAAGGTGTTATTGTCTTCCATGTGCTTGGTTTCTTTTACAGCCAAGAAAACAGCCCAAGCTTTGCTTTCCAAATATCATTATTTCTCTTTGTGTGCTTTCTTTGTCTCTTTTCTTTCTTCGATGCGTTGCTCGGCTGTCTCTTTGGATGCTTTGAGTGTTTGGATTCCATCGGTGTTGGGGCTTTTCTTTTGTTTCCTTTGACCGATTCTTTTTGTTTCCCAATTGTAGTTAAGCTTTGTTTCCTTTTGTTTTCTTTGTTGTCCGAAGTTGCTTCATTCCTTTTGTTTTCTTTGTGTGCAGCTCGGCTGCTTTCTTTTGCTTCTTTGTTGCAAAGTTTGCAGCCAACACAAACAAAAATCTTCTTTGTCTTGTTGTTGAAGTAATTTGGTCAAGCTTTGATAAAAAATAATTGGTTAGTCCTTTGTTCTCAATTTTCAAGATTAAACTCAAAAAGTTCTAGAAATATTGGAAAACTTAGAAATCATAGAATCAAAGGATAATTTGGCCAAAATATGTAAAAACAAATTAAAACACAAGCCAATTTCTAACCAAAATTAATAAGAAAACTCTATATAAAATAGAGTTATCAAATTACCCCCAACTTAGATCAAAGCTTGTCCTCAAGCTTGCACTAGAAGAACATATTTCTTTTCATTCCATACCCTTTCTAACTCATCCATAAATAATTCAAAATTATTGTACATTAAAAATTCAAACTGGAATAATAAGCCAAAGAACAAGTATTCATAGCCCTTTTTTAATCTAAACAAAATACACATCTCATTAATTCCAACAATTTCATGAAATCAAATGCACAAAATTTGATAACCTCTCATAGGTTGCACTCTAATCACTCAAAGTGTTTAGGGTTTCATTCAAAGACTCAAATCAAACATAGCATGTCATTGCCATAGGCTTGCTTATATATCACATCTCCACCACTAATAAATATGAATCCATGCAATAATCAAAGGGTCTTTATAAAGGTTGTAACGAGGCTTAGGTAAGGGTAGGTAGAAAGATAGGAAAATTTAGGTTTTCACAAATCAAGATATGTATAAACCTCCTTGCATGACTCAAAAGCAACAAGTAGCACATTAGAACCACTTCTTTATTCCAAATAACATGTATCCCCTTTTCACAACTTCATCATATAATTGGACCATCTTGTACACAATGAAAACATTAACTTTGTCCAATCTTCGTAGGGAATATTTTTCACTTCTCTCTTTTTTTCTTTTTTTTTTTTCTTTTTTTTTTTTTTTTTTATAGTGGTTCTTTTCTTTGGAATAGAAATTTTATCATGCAATTTATTTCTACATACCTTAACAAAGGGTTCAACGGTGGTAAACAAAAACAACGGTTTAAGGCTCAAAATTGGTTGACTAAGGATATATGTAATGGTTAAGCTTTTTAGAAAGTTAAAAATGGTGAATCCTAAGTAGTGCCCTTATCATTTCAAAGCATGAATCCACAATGTGATCTCAACATGCATAACAAAGCAAGTTCTAGAATGAACATACCATATTTGACAACACTCAATCAAAGAAATATGTGAGCAAAGAAAAAGACAATGCTCTTAGGCTCAATTACTCACAATGGGTTCAATGTATATCAAATCTTGCACATTCTCATTTAATTCAATCATTAAAATCAACAAGATGCTTTAAAAATTTTCAAAACAAAGACTAATCATACTTGCCTCATTCATACATTCCAACCCAAATAACTAATGCATATAACTCAAAATTATTCTAAATGAGTATCAAAAGAAGTTGAAATTTCAAAGAAGATATCAAAATTGAAAACTTGGAAGGACTTTTTCTTTTTAACCCAATAAAATTGAAATTTTTCAAAAATTTTGACAAAAATCCAGCACAAAATTTCATGTATCTCACCCCCAACTTAAAATTGAGCATTGTCCTCAATGCAACAAGGAGCAAGATCAAGTATAGCAACTAAAGAAAACATAAGAAAAATGAAAAGTGAGGAAACTGCCCTGTTTGGAACAACTGCTGAAGATGAATTTCGTTCAGGTACCAAAACAGCTCCAAAAATTCTCAAATTTGGTGGACATGAACCGGGTTGAATCTTCTACCTTGCTGTAAAATTTTAGCACAAAATTCAAATGGGAAGGCCTTGAACCGAATTTTTCTTCAGACTGGTGCAGCAAAAAGGTGAAGCAGAATTGCACATAAAAATAAATCTTTTTCTCTTTTTTTTTTTCTTTCGTTTAAAATAAGATAAAAAAATAAGAATAATAATAATAATAATAAGAACAAAATAAAAGCAATAAAGGTAAAAGAACTTGGGTTGCCTCCCAAGTAGCGCTTGCTTTATAGTTCGCAGCCGAACTCTCCTTTTGGTCTAAGCCGGTGGCATCAAGGTAATGAAGGATGATTGACTAACAACATCTCCTCCATTGTAATGCTTAAGCCTTTGTCCATTAACTTTAAATGTGCCCTCATTTTCAGTAGTGATCTCCACAGCACCATAAGGAAAAACTTTTGTGATGGTATAAGGTCCAGTCCATCGAGACTTTAATTTTCCTGGAAACAAACGAAGACGGGAATTATACAACAAAACTTTTTCTCCAACATGAAACTCTCTCCGCAAAATGTGTTTATCATGCCATTTCTTTGTTTTTTCTTTGTAAATCCGTGCATTATCGTAAGCTTCATTGCGGAGTTCTTCCAATTCATCCAACTGCAACAACCTTTTCTCTCCTACTATCTGCATATCAAAGTTAAGAGATTTCAAAGCCCAGTATGCTTTATGCTCAAGTTCAACAGGCAAATGACATGTCTTACCATAGAGAAGTCGAAAAGGTGACATACCAATAGGAGTTTTATAAGCAGTTCTGTAAGCCCATAATGCATCATCAAGTTTCTTTGCCCAATCCTTCCTATTAATATTCACAGACTTTTCCAATATACTTTTGAGTTCCCTATTAGATATTTCAGTTTGACCACTAGTTTGGGGATGGTAAGCAGTGGCTACCTTATGAGTGACACCATACTTTTGCAAAAGTGACTTGAATTGCTTATTTATGAAATGAGTACCTTGATCACTTATAATTGCCTTAGGTGTACCAAACCTAGTAAAGATGTGTTTCTTCAAGAAATTGCAAACAACCCTAGCATCATTTATTTGTAAAGCTACAGCTTCTACCCATTTAGACACATACTCACAAGCAACCAAAATATACATATTACCAAAAGAAGGTGGAAATGGACCCATGAAGTCAATACCCCAAACATCAAATAACTCACATATCATAATATTATTAAGGGGCATCTCATGTCGTCTAGATATATTTCCAGTTCTTTGGCACCTATCACATTGAGCAACATAATTGTATGCATCTTTAAAAAGAGTAGGCCAATAGAAACCACATTGTAAGATCTTAGCAGCAGTTTTAGTGGCACCAAAGTGACCACCAAAGGTCCATCATGGCAATGAAAAAGAATACTAGGAATCTCATTATTAGAAACACAACGTCTGATAATACGATCAGCACATACCTTGAATAAGTACGGGTCGTCCCAAAAGTAATGTTTAACATCAAAGAAAAACTTCTTCTTTTGTTGATAAGTTAAATCAGGGGGAAGAACACCACTTACCAAATAATTTACCAGATCAGCATACCATGGAAGTACAGTGTTGAAAGCAAAAAGTGCTTCATCAGGAAACTTTCCAAAATAGGTACCTCATCCTTGGGAGCATTTGGCAATCTTGAAAGATGGTCAGCCACAAGATTTTCGGTTCCTCTTTTGTCTTTAATCTCTAAATCGAATTCTTGAAGAAGCAAAATCCATCGAATGAGTCTTGGTTTTGCATCTTTCTTCGCCAATAAGTACTTCAGGGCTGCATGATCAGTATAAACAATTACTTTAGAGCCAATCAAATAAGAGCGGAATTTATCAAAAGCAAACACCACAGCCAAAAGTTCTTTTTCAGTAGCATAATTTAATTGTGCTCCATTCAAGGTTCGGCTAGCATCGTAAATTGCTCGAAAAATTCGATTCTCTCTCTGTCCCAAGCACGCTCAATAGCTTGATCACTTGCATCACACATGAGTTCAAAAGGCTTCTCCCAATCAGCACATCATCTGAGCTGAAATTAATTTCTTTTCAAGATCTCAAATGCCTGCAAACAATCAGAATTAAAATCAAATTTAGCATCTTTCTCAAGTAGTTTAGTCAATGGTCTTGAAATTTTTGAAAAATCTTTGATAAAACGCCTATAAAATCCTGCATGTCCTAAAAATCCACGAAGTAGCTTCACGGAAGTAGGTGGCGGCAACTTAGAAATGACTTCAATTTTTGCTCGATCCACCTCAATACCTTTCTGAGAGATTTTATGGCCTGAACAATACCTTCCTGCACCATAAAGTGACACTTTTCCCAATTTAAAACAAGGTTAGTCTCTTCACATCTTTGTAACACCGAATCCAAATTGTTCAGGCATGAATCAAAAGAAACACCAAACACAGAAAAATCATCCATGAAAATTTCAATATGTTTCTCTATCATGTCAGAAAAAATTGCCATCATGCATCTTTGAAAAGTAGCAGGTGCATTACAAAGACCAAAAGGCATTCTTCTATATGCAAAAGTACCATAGGGACAAGTGAAAGTTGTCTTTTCCTGATCACTAGGTGCAATAGGTATCTGATTATACCCTGAATATCCATCTAGAAAGCAGTAAAATGCATATCCTGCAAGTTTTTCTAGCAGTTGATCGATAAAAGGCAAAGGAAAATGATCCTTGCGGGTGGCATCATTTAATTTTCTATAGTCAATGCAAACACGCCAACCTGTGACTGTTCTAGTAGGAATTAATTCATCATTGTCATTAGTTAAAACAGTCATGCCTCCTTCTTAGGTACTACTTGAACAGGACTTACCCAGTCACTATCAGAAATTGGATAGATAATACCTGCATCGAGAAGCTTGATCACCTCGGCTTTCACTACTTCTTGCATTTTTGGATTAAGTCTCCTTTGTGGTTGGATGACCGGCTTATATTGCTCATTCATTAAAATCTTGTGCATACAAATTGAAGGGCTAATTCCTTTGATATCTGCAATGGTCCACCCAAATGCACTTTTGTGCTTTCTTAGCACCTCAATGACTTTTCCTCCATCACACTGTCAAAGAAGAAGAAATAATTATTGGAAGATTTAAACCATCAAGGAAAGCATATTTTAAATGAGAAGGAAGAGGTTTAAGTTCAAGAGTTGGTGCTTCTTCAATGGATGGCTTGTTTCTTTGTATTCATCCCTAATTCTTCATATTTTGGTGCCCTCCACCTTGGATAAGGTGGATTTGCCTCTAATATACTCATTGCTTCCTTACTTCATCATCTTGGTACCTTCTCTCAATGATCGAACCTTACCCTTTTCAATTGTGCCCTTGGTCATGGCATGAATTGCAAAATTTTGGACAATTTCGTCCACCACTTCAATTTGCAAGCAATCATTCTGATCAGAAGGAAATTTCATTGCTTTGAACACATTGAAGGTGACTTGCTCATTTTGAACTCTAAGAATTAACTTTCCTTGTTGGACATCAATTAGAGCTCTTCCAGTGGCTAGGAATGGTCGGCCTAAAATAATCGGTACTTCAAAGTCTTCTTCCATTTCTAACACAATGAAATCTGCGGAAAAATAAATTTGTCAACTTTGATCAACACATCCTCCACCACACCTCTTGGATATTTGATAGATCGACCGCTAATCGAAGAGAAACAGTGGTGCCTTTGACTTCTCCTAATCCAAGTTTCTTAAAAACAGAATAAGGCATTAGATTAATACTAGCACCAAGATCACATAAAGCTTTGTCAAAATAAGAATCACCAATTGTGCAAGGAATTGTAAAACTCCCTGGATCTTTAAGCTTTGGTGGTAGCTTATTTTGCAGAATAGCGGAGCATTCTTCAGTGAGGTTGACGGTCTCATAATCCTCCAACTTCCTCTTGTTTGCTAAGATTTCCTTTAAGAACTTTGCATAGCTCGGCATTTGAGCCAATGCATCTGCAAAAGGAATGTTAATATGCAATTTTTTAAACACATCAAGAAATTTGGAGAATTGCTTATCTATTTTGTGCTGCAGAAGTCGCTCTGGAAAAGGAATAGGAGGTACATATGGTGTAGGTTTGTCGGGAAATAGCTTTCTTTGGGATGGTTCTTCTTTTGATTCGGCTTCATCCTTCGAATCGGCTTTGGACTCCTCTTTTTCTTCTTCACCTTTTCTTCATTTTTAAGCTCTTTTCCACTTATTAGGATGATGGCTTTTGCATTCTCAATTGGATTCTTCACAGTGTTGCTTGGAAGACCACCATATGGTCTCTCGGATATTTGGCTAGCAAGTTGACCAACTTGTTTTTCCACATTCCGAATACTTACCTCCATATGTCGAATTGTTGCATCTTGATTGTTCATGCGACTTTCAAAACGATTTATTACTTCCTGATTCGATTGAATAAGCTTTGCCACCATTTCCTCAAGGTTTTTGTTCTGCTTCTCCATGGGTGGTGGAAATGTTGGTCTAGGTGGGTTCATTGGTTGATGATTTTGCCCTCCCCAAGAAAAATTAGGGTGATTCCTCCATCCAGGGTTGTATGTATTTGAGTAAGGATTATTTTGAGGTCCCCTGTTAAAATTAGAAACAAAATTAGCATCTTCAGTAGTATAAGAATTATGATTTACCTGACAAGCAGTTGACTCATGTCTTCCACCACAGAAGTCGCAAGTTGTCTCCTTTATCTTCAAAACCGAATCTATCTTTCTATTCAAAGCAGCAAATTGAGCAACAATGGCAGTATTAACATCAATCTCATGCACTCCACTTGGTTTCTTTGCATTGAATCTTTCAGTTGGCCATTGATAGCTATTAGACGCCATTTGATCAATCAACTCAAAAGCTTCTTCAGGCGTTTTATTATTCAATGTACCACCAGCTGCGGCATCTATAGTACTTCTCATATTTGGACCAATTCCATTATAGAACGTTTGCACTTGCATCCAAATTGGAATACCGTGGTGTGGACATCTCATATGACTCCTTAAACCTTTCCCATGCCTCATATAAGGATTCTCCATCATTTTGTATGAATGTGGTGATATCATTCCTCATTTTTACGGACTTGGCAGGTGGAAAATATCGGCTTAAGAATTTTTGGGCCATATCCTCCCAAGTGATGATAGAACCTGTAGGAAGAGAAGATAACCATGCCTTAGCTTTATCACGTAAAGAGAATGGGAATAACCTAAGTCTAATAGCATCATTGTGAACTCCATTATATTTAATGGTATCACAAATTTCAAGAAAAGCTTCAATGTGGAGATTAGGATCTTCATTCGGCAAGCCACTGAATTGAACAGCATTTTGAAGCATTTGGATCAAGGACGGCTTGAGCTCGAAATTGTTGGCTTGAATTGCTGGCCTTCTTATGCTTGAAGTGGAATCTTGAACCGTTGGAGCGGAATAGTCCATCAAAGTTCTCCTTTGAGGTTGAATTGGGAAATGTTCTTCTTCAGCCGCCATTGGATTTGTGTCAATGACTAACTCTTGCTCTTTCAATCCTCTTAGAAGTTTTCTTTCAGGTTCAGGATCAAATTCTTCCAATTCTCCTTTCCGACTTCTCAAATTCATGCAACTTTGGAATTCCCTTGACAAAAATCAAACCAATAAAATTAAAAAAAACTAGTCTCGACCAAAAATCAATCAATATCAATAGCAATTGGAAAAATTGGTAAATTCAATCCCCGGCAACGGCGCCAAAAACTTGTTCGGTGAATTGCAAGTGTACAATATCAACAAGTAATATAGTAGTGAGTAGAGTATCGTTCCCTCGAGGATTGTTTTAATTTAACCAATTACTTACCAAATTGATTAATTCAACAACAAGCTAGCCAATAAAACAAAACTTTCATGCAATTTTAACTAAACTTATCAAAGAATGAAAATTTATAACAATAAGAAAATATTAAAAATTTACCAATTTAACAAAGATGTTAGAGATTTCGATTTCACTTAATCAATCCTAATTAACTCTCTTGACTTGTCATGCAATTAACTTAAATTCCAAATTATGATGGTGAAATTTCCCTAATGTAAATTAATAGCCGACATCGGTCTAATAATCCTATTTAGATTAAAATCAACTCACACTTGGTCTAGGTGAATTTAGATTTCTAAATGCATTAGGAACTATGGAAATTTCCCGATTCAATCTAAGTAGCCATTACTTAGTTTTACTACCAAACCACATGAACAACCTAGATTATTACGGTCTAAATTGAATTCATGGTTTAATATCACATGAGCACATGCATGTTATCTCCTTTCGTATCAAACAAGCATCAACAATCAATTAAGTGGTGATCAATCACCTAAAAGCATTAAGAACATGATATTAAACTCATAATTGAAATATAAATTGCATGAACAAGTCTTAAGAATTAATTATTCATGATTAAGATCATCTAGTCTCTAACAAAAGAAATTAGAACATAATGAAATTTAAACTAACAATAAAAATAAAAATAAACATAATTAAAATTAATACAAATTCTGAAAATTAAAGTAAACAATATTTCATGAATATAAAAGCTATAAAATACTTAATACTTGAAAATAAAACATAATTAGAAATTCTTAACAAAACACAAGAAATAATATTACTAAAATTGTTAAAATTAACTAAACAAAAACAAGGGAAGAAAAATAAAATAACTAAACTAAACTAAACTAACCAAAACAATAAAAGACAAAACCAGTAAATGAAGACTTGAAGACCAAGAATTGCATGGTTTGTTTCTTGCACACAAGCTTCCATAGAGATCAAAACAAACACTTTGCTACTTCTTTGTGAGTTCAAGTTGGCGGCTATTATTTGCTGCAAAACTAAACTCATTAACTACCCAAACAAGAAGAAGGAAGTGATGAATACTTGACTGGAAAAGCTTGAAAGAAACACAAGAAGACAACTAAAATTCTGCAAAGAAAGAAATACATCAAACCCGTAGCTTCAAGAAGAATAAAACAACAATTTTTCTCGCTTTCTTTTCCAAATTATTTGGTGGTCGTTCTAATTGCTAGATTACTGCAAACAATAAGAACAAAACAATGAAGAAAGAATGAAGAAAACAACAAAAGGATGGCTGTCAAATTTGCTAAAAACGAAGAAAGTCACAAAGTTTTGCGAAAAACCCGTAAGCATAGAGCTGATTTTTTTCAAGAAAACCGTGAGTATGAAGCTGCAATTCTGCTAAAGATTATTGAAAACACCAACTGGAATTTGTATAATAAAACCATATGAACATCAACTGGAAAAGTCAAGAAAACCGAGAATAAAACAACAAGTCTTGAAGAAAAACCGTGAACAATGCTGGAATCTAAACTCTTGAAATGAAAATAAAACAAAAGAATGAAGAAAGTGGATGCTCTAAACTCTGAGAAAAGGAAGACAAGAAAATAGCTTGGCTAAACTAAATCTAAACTAAAGGAAGAAAATGTAAACAAAGGAAAGGAAATGTTTCATTTGTTTTGGGATGAAAATGGGATCGGGGATGCCTTCTCCGTTCCAAGCTTTGTCCATTTATAGGCAAGGCTGTTCTTTTCTTCCGAAGGTGTTATTGTCTTCCATGTGCTTGGTTTCTTTTACAGCCAAGAAAACAGCCCAAGCTTTGCTTTCCAAATATCATTATTTCTCTTTGTGTGCTTTCGGCTGTCTCTTTGGATGCTTTGAGTGTTTGGATTCCATCGGTGTTGGGGCTTTTCTTTTGTTTCCTTTGACCGATTCTTTTTGTTTCCCAATTGTAGTTAAGCTTTGTTTCCGTTTGTTTTCTTTGTTGTCCGTTGCTTCATTCCTTTTGTTTTCTTTGTGTGCAAAATTTCTACGCTTTCTTTGCTTCTTTGTTGCGGTACATAATGCAACACAAACAAAAATCTTCTTTGTCTTGTTGTTGAAGTAATTTGGTCAAGCTTTGATAAAAAAATAATTGGTTAGTCCTTTGTTCTCAATTTTCAAGATTAAACTCAAAAAGTTCTATAAATATTGGAAAACTTAGAAATCATAGAATCAAAGGATAATTTGGCCAAAATATGTAAAAACAAATTAAAACACAAGCCAATTTCTAACCAAAATTAATAAGAAAACTCTATATAAAATAGAGTTATCAATAATCACCATAACCCATCTTTTCATCACTCTTAGCATCATTAGTTGTTATGTGTTCATCAGCTGAAACATCCTCATACACCTCACCATGATTGATGAAAATCCAAGGTCTGAGACAACTACAACTCCTCAAGTAGCCGAATGTGAACATGAAGCCAAATATGAGACTAAAACTTCATCAATGAGACATTCAAAGTTTGATCCTTTGCAAGGCATGGGAGGACCTATGACTAGGTCAAAAACTAAGAGAATGAATGATGTTTTAGCAACACTTATAGCTAAAGTATTTGAAGCTCAAGACACTAAGACAGCAAGGACTTCCAGTTATGAGTTATCAAGTGTCATTCTACTTAGTGTTGTAAATGATGGATCAAGTATTGCCACTACTTGATCATAAGCTACATTAGAAGCTTCCAAATTCATAGCCATGATATTTAGAGAAGCTTCCAAATCCAGTGCAAGCCTGGACGAAATTAAGCTTGGCCGAAAACAACACAAGTTCAGCCAACTCAATTCAATTCAACTTTGGATTAACTTCAGGTAACTTTATTTGTTATTTCCTTTTCTTAGATTAGGAGTCTTTCTTTTAAGTAATTGTTTCTTTAGTTAGCTTCCTAAACGAGGAGCTCTAATCCTTTTAGGGGATAGATTTAGTCTCCTAAAATTCGGCCTTGTAATCTATAAATAGAGGCATTTAGCCACAATAAAATTCAGACTTTTATCAATTACAAACTTGAGAGCTTTTAGCTTTTCTTTGAGTTCTAGTTCAGAACTTGTTTTGAGTCTTTGAGGATAGCCTTATAGGTTCATTTTAAGCTATTTTGTTGAGTTTCTTTCCCTCAACAATCTGAGTGTGCCGGTTGGTTCCAAGGATAGTCAAAGTTCACATCTTGGGTCTTTGATAATTCCATTGGGTGTCAAATGGACAAAAGCAAGGTTCTAAAGATAGTCAAAGTTCACATCTTGGATCTTTGATAATTCCATTGGATGTCTTGCTAAAGGAAGACTAGTTCAACCTAGAGGACGATGCTAAGACCAACACTCTGGTATAGGTTCGAATTCTTATTCTTTGGTTTAAGATTCGTATCAATGATATATCCATTTATCATGATCCGGACATATCCCTTTATGCATTAAGTGAAAGAACATGATGGCTTTATCAAGAAGACAGAAGTTGTGGCATGATTTACAAGGGCAGGGAATTTTTTCTGATTCTTTTTTAGAATGATACGCAAATTTTAAGAACTCTTCAACCCCTAACTTATATCTTATGTCCTTTGTTCTGTGTGCAATTTTCAACCACAACTTGTCTATTTCCTATAATCAATTCATTCAAAAATTAGAACACAGTATGCACACAACCTTGGTCTTCTATTCTTTTTTTACCTTTGCAATGCCTCAAATACAGGGAAAAGAATAATTCTATTTTCATAGAACACATCCAATTAGTACAAAAGGCAGGAAATTATGTTGGACAATTTAAAACATTTATAAATTGTACCAAAAGCCAACCAATTGCACATTACTACTACTTCCGTCAATGTGAGGATAGAAGTTGCCCTTGCCTATAAAATCTGAACAATGAAGAGACAGCTCATCTCCAATCCAAGGATGTAACGTGATGGGGAGACAGCAGAGCTTCTCCAATCAACTTATTCCAGGAAAAAATCAAGAAAAACCAAAATCAATACATTTTCATTATGAGGACACAATCCAACAATTGCAGAAAAAACCCCAGAAAAATACAATCACCATTACATTCTAAAGACTAACTTCAAGAACAACAAAAAAACCCATAAATTGGAAGGCTGAACTAGAGTTTCAACCAACAATTACCAAACATGGCAGCAATATTTTCAGCCACAGTATCACCACCGAACAAGAAAAATGAAAAAACCACCAAGGATGAAAAAACTGACAAAAAATTCCACAAAAATTGACGTCCAAAAAGAAATAAATAAAAAAAAAGTTAGCTTTGAATTGTCGACGCCAATGCGAAAAAATTACCACAAATTTGAGAAAAATAGGCACGGATGGTGAGTGTGGTGGCCATGGGCTATTAAGTCTAGGTCTAGAACAATATGGGGAAGGCCGAGAAGGGGGGAGGTTGGCTGGCCGATTGAGATGATCTTGTTAGGGCGGAGAATGTTGTAAAGAGCGGAGAGAAAGTTTTGGGGAGTGAAGCTATGATTTCCTCTCTATTGCTGAAATTTTGTTTAAGTGTAAAGGTTGGCCCTTCTCATTTTTGCAGCAATTCCGCTTTCCCTCTTAACTAAATTTATTTTCCCTCCTTTTGTTTTTTTAAGCATTTAAACTTTTCATTTAATTATTAATTATTACAAAATCTTTACTTTTTTTTTACTTGTAATCAAATTTGTAATTTACAATACTATGTTGGTTTAATAAACGTTTGATTTGAATTTTGTTAACCTGCAAATTTTAAAATCCTAATTAGTTATTAAAAGGGTAAAGTGAATTCTTGTAAAAATAATTTATAAAAAAAATAATATTTATATTTTATATTGCAAGCATGTGTATATATGCAATAAATTAAAGTAATTATACTTTGTAATATTTACTTTTATTATAACTACATAACCACATAAATACTATATATATATATATATATATATATATATGTATGTATTAACTACTTATACTACAGATTTTAGGGTGTATGACAAACAATACCTTTCACGAGGAAATTAAGAGTTATAATATAAGTAAGCTAAGTTTGGTATAAGGAAGAATATACTTAGCCCAATCATTATTCTTAGCAAAAGAAATCAAATTATAATTAATTGATAGTGTATCTAAAAAAAAGACTCCATGCTTGAAAACTCCATACTTTATATATAGAGGTATAAACTAAAAGATTATAACTATTAGGGTGTCCTAGTACAATTTTTAGAAATTAAGAGCCAAAATATAAGTATTTGCATAAAGAAAAATATGCTTAATCCAATAGATGGGTTGAGTTATAGGTCGATTTTACAGTCAAGTAAAAAAGCGAGCAATAGATTGGTTGAGTTAAAAGTCGAGTAATATGTCGAGTTATAGGTCGAGTTTTAAGTCGAGTCAACAGGTGAGCAATAGATAGGCTGGGTCGAGTTCACATTCAGGTCATAGGTCGAGTGGTCACACAAAGGTCGAGCACTAAACAGCAATCCTTTTGTTTGGTGGAAAAAATTATCAACCGCAATTTACATAGTTATATTGGTTTTCTTCATTTCAAATGCTGTTATTTAATGGGAAATTTGTTTAAAATGATCTTATGGAATGAAATAAATTAAAAAAAAAAGTCAAATGGAGTATCAATCAATTGTACACACATTGATAAAATGGTCGTCGTATGGAATTCAATAAAATATACACAAATGTACATCCTCATTTACACATGAGTTGGAAATAGACACAAATGTATGCAAGAGAAAGTTTATACACATAAAGCTACAAATCAAAATGTATATTTACACTAAAAATTGATAACGGTACATCCTCATTTACATTTACGACCTTTTTTTGGCCCAGCCTTAGATTTCATCTCTCTATCGTTCTCCTGTCTTACATGGACAAATAGTGCCGCCGCCAGCTGTCTACGGCCTTCCATTACATTGTCAGGCCTAAATGTATCAAGTGGCACTCCGTAAATGATATTCAGCCCACTTCAACACAAAGACACCACAGTCTCTCGTTCTAAAACAATCAAACACAAATTTTGTTAGTCATTAAAACAAGTAATTTACACAAACATAATTCAAGTACCTTGGTTTTTTGCCGACTAAACCTTTCTCGACCACAACTTGCCAATTGTCCATGCTTGGGGCTGATTTTTTCCAATGGGTTGGAAATTCACATGCCTGTAGTATCTTGGGCATTCCTCGAACAAGGTACTATAATTTCTGCTCCGTCCCCTCTTGTTGTAATGGGTTATACACGTGGAATGTTTGTGTGCTGAAATCCATCTTCACCAATATCTAGTGGTTCTCATCTACATGGCAAGAGAATAAAACATAATCCACTAGGCAGCAATCCAGTTCATATGGCACTGACCCAACAAATTGCTTCATTGCCAAATCATCAACGGTTGGGAATTGCTGGGACTCATCTAGGGTCTTCATACCATTCTGTCAAGACATATAATCATACGAGTCCGTCAACACATGTACAACTACTCCATGAGGCATAAAAATGATAAAATGAACATAACTTACATCAAAAAGCATCTCCATAATAGATACATCTGTTCGACTCATCACAAGGACCCTCCTCCGAAGCATGGACTTGTATAGATCTATATGCTAAAAAAAATACAAGCATGGTTGGTTATGACCAAGCCTTTTAAATTACTCACATAGTGAAACAAAAACATAAACATATTACCTCGTTTGTGAGCCAATCAAGTTCTCCAAGCATACTCTTAATCATATCTAAATCAAGTTAATAAATTGGCGTCCACACGAACTATCGGCCTGTTGGTTCTAGCCATTGATCCATTTCTTCAAAATCTTCAGGCCCTAGCTGGAACTCCTAGAAGGTTGATCTAGGAGCAACTATCGGTGTTGCTGGAGTGGTAGCTTCAATGGCAAGAATAGGCCCCAAGTTGACACCCCCATGAGCATCATCAGCAACATTGCGGGGCTCGTTTTCACCTTTTTCCTTCATCGGTGGTGGCGAAGCACTCGTCACTAGCCCGATGGGAATGGACGGAGGTGTGTGTTCATCATTGATTTGCTGCTCATGCTCGTCATTCCCATCATCTTTTCCCTTGTCAGCATCCTCATCCTTCTTATCATTACCCCCATCACGTTTGGCTTCATTTTTGTGGGGCAACAAGTGCTTGACTATCTTTTCCAATTCAGCTATACGAGCCTCCAACCTTTGTGCGTTGAGCTCCAATTCGACTATACGATAGTCATAGCCGTTGCACCGTGTAAGCAACCCATCCACAAGCTCCTTCCATGAATCCTTTTTTCATTTAGCTCCAGTTTTTTGCCTCTTTTCAAGCTCAAAACTGTCTTCGTCTATACTTCTCTTTCCAGGAAGAAGTTGAATAGCTATTTTTTCCTGCTGTACAGCTACTTCTTCTTCTCTCCCAAACTCCACACCATTATTGTCATTATCTGCTTCTCCTTTTTCTCCTTCCTCTCATGACAAAAATTTTGCTATTTCTTCTGGAGTTGGAGTTATTGATGTAACTTTCACTTTCTGCAATGCCATCAAACATCACATTATCAGCCCGTCTCCAAACAACCATGCATTGAAGAAAACATATTATAATTATTATCAAACATTAGGTAATGTGTGATTAAATCATACCTCCCCACTGACTAATCTTTTGGACCACACCTATTTTTTTCTTGGACTAATTGTTGTGTCCTCACTCCTTTCCACTAGAACATCCTAGGCTTGCAAGCAGATGTTTTGACCTTTTCCACTAATGAGAATCGTTCAAGATAAGGCATTACCTCATATGCAAACACCTGCAGTTCATAAACATAAAGGACAAATAATTAGTTCTGTGAACTTAAAGCACAAGCAAAATTGAAATGTACCATGCAAAGTTCAAACCTTACCCCTAGAATCACTAGGAATCCACCAACGGTGTACATCCTATTATCGGCATCCCTAGACTGCTTCAAGGCATTGAGCATAGCCTTTCTAACACTATCCACAGTGGCCCTAAAAGATAGCTCGCCCCAAGGCATTTCATCAAACTTCCTCCAATTACATGCCATATGCACCATCTTGTCTTCAATATGGTTTCTCTTCTATTCTCCAATGATGGATGTGTATAGAAGCAACAAGGTCAGTGACACAACCACATCATGTGAAAAGCTTGCGTCTATTTGGTCGAAAGCTTTGAAAACATTAGCGTATGTGGTATCATCTTTCTTAAGTTCCAAAGTTAGATACTTAGTTATCGCACTCGGACCATCGGGTGCCTCATATTTTGCATATTCATGCTCAAAGTCTCCCATCTTGAGACCAGTGATGAGTGCAAACTCCCTCCTACCGAATTTCACCTTCTTCCCCGCAAAATTAAAGTACATGCTATTGTCCATCTTGGACTCATCATCTAGCCTAAATTGCCTCAACAGTACGCTGTGGATGATCTGTTTGCACCAAAGCGTATGCTCATGGACGAGAGCCATTTCAACCATGCAACTCTCCCGTCTCAGTAAGTTCTTCTGTGTATCGGTTAGTTTGGTCCTTATCCTCCGCATATTTGCTTCGTAGTAGCAATATTGAGAAACCTTGGCGTTGAAGAAATCACCTTGAACAACCATTTGCTCCCTGAGAGGGTCCTGCAACAAGAATTGAATCAATATAGTGCTCACAATTCGACACAAAAACATTGATAATATTATTGATTTTTTAAAATATATGAGAATGCCTCATTAATCATGGGATGCCAACTAATACCACTTTGTTTATTCCCTCTTTGGTTGACCATAAACCCTAAACCCTAAAATCTAAAATATATAAACCCTTAATCTGTATAGTGCTCAACCTATACTCGACTTTATGCTCGACCTGTCATATTCTTGACCATTTACTCAACTATAATACTCGACCATTAACTCGACATAACACAATACTCAACCAATATACTCAACCTGACCCATAGCTTGACCAATACTCGACTAATCACTCGACTATTAACTCAACCTATCCTAGTGTAGGCATTACGGCTCGACTACATACTCGACCTAAGGCTCGACCCCCACGACCAGTTCAAATTCAACCAAACCAATTTCATTTCAAATTCAAACAAACCAAACTCAAATTCAAACCGAAAATAACATTGCATTCTATCAAAACACTCTCTGCACAAATTTGTAAGATTAAAATCACAATTTGTAGTGAAATTTCGACTGACCTCGTGATGCACTTTCTTGCTTGAATATGATGATGGTCCTCCTTTTGTGCGTGCCATTGAAATGGGTGATGTGGATTGTTTTGAAGTTTTGCAGTAGAGGATTTAGTGCTGTTTCAGAATGGTTGCACTAAGGAAATGAAGGATAATGCGGGAATGAAGAAGAAGAAATGAAGAAGTCAGTTTCTGAAATGAAGTAACGGTCGCGCCTTGTTTGTATTTTAAAATAAATAGCCATTTTGGTCTTTATGCAAATGAAAAAAAAGGGAGGTGTTATTTAGCCCAAATATTTTATATACTCTATCCAAAGATAATTGGATTAACATATATATTTTTCTTAAAATTTACAATATTTAGTTTTATTATATACTAAAATAAATATTTTATATCTCTATACTTAATAATATTATACACTGAAAGTATATATGTATAAAAATATGAATTAAAAGATTACAACTATTTCTATTTTATTGCCATTATTTTACTAATTAAATTTTCCTTTGAACAAGATGCGTCATTTTTCTTTGGACCATTTTTCTTTGAACAAGATGGTCCAAATTTTCCTTTGGACCAATGCTGTACAGTTATGCTTATGCTTGAAGTAATGAAAGTTTGAGTCCTTCTTCCCTTTTTTTTTTAATTTTTTAAAAATGCACTGCAAAACACAGTACGGCTCACTAGTGTACAAACTCGTCCACTAGTGGCGTTTTATTAATATTAAAAATAGTAGTACAAAATACAGTGGCAAGGTATAGCCTAACCACATAGAGAGTAAGTAGCATAAACATAAAAGACTAACTAGGATCCTGCGATCTATACAAATAGGTAGCGTATAAATTTGAACCTATAAACAATACAAAAACTCAGAGATTTGTGACATCTCCTCAAGTATACAAAGGAAAAAGTCAGTGAAATTTGTGACATCACCATTGTAAACAGAGCAAATCCTGTTGATCAAACAGCAAAAAACAGAGAATTCGGCACAACAAGTATATAGCAATAACCATAAATGCCACACATATAGAAAACAACATTTACCATCCCATAAAAGTGGGCAACCCATGTATATCATCGCAACAAATGTTCTAGCATTCCCTTGGTAAGGATCCTACCGTATCAAAAATCTATGCATCCTCATGACTATGAGCATATGTTGCTAAAAAATCAGCCACTCTATTCCCTTCCCGATATGTATGGACAAACGTAGTAGAATTGCTGGTTTGCTGAATATGGTAGATACAAGGGGTGACAGTCCACGGCACTTTGTGGCCCTTATTTAGACCTTGAATTATAATATTCGAGTCTGACTCAACACAGTGCAAGTTTATCCCTTTTTCTTGGCACAATTTAAGACCAAACAAGATAGCATTAGCCTTTGCCCAATTGTTAGTGCCAGCCCCAAAATTTATTGAGTAAGCAAGGATAACGGAGCCACATGAGTCTCTGAGGACCCCTTCACCAAAAGCTCTACCATTCACACTGGAACCTTCCTTGCTTCTTCTAAATTCCTGTTTTTCTCTCAATTTCCCCTTTTAAGTTTTCTGATCAATTCCCCCATTCATAACAAATTTGGTGTCAGAGCTTAGTGTTCCTTAGCCATGGCTAAATCAACCAAATTTAAATTGGTAGAAGAACAAGTGAAGAGGCAAGATGCCAAAATTCAGAAGACTTTGAAATCTGTCAATGACTCAAGGCAAGAAAAGGAAGAAAGCCATGAGAAGATAGAAGTGTTTATAGCTAATATAACTACCCAGATGTAGGCCTTTCTTGTTACGGTGAACAATGATAAGCCCAATCACAATGAGAGTCATCAATCACCATTATTGCCCACACCAACTGCCAAGAATCTGGATCATTTGACACCGGTTGAGAGAAATAAGGAGAACCTAAACCCATACGTGAAAAAAGAGAAAGGGTTTAGGAACTGGTGGCCATCCATTCCTAAGGTTTAATTACCCATGTTGTCTGGAGATCATGCTAAGGAATGGGTGAGAAAATGTCATAAGTTCTTTTAACTTCACCAAATCCTTGATTCTCAGAAAATACACATAGTGGAGATGTACTTGGAAGGCAAAGCAGAGATATGGTACCAAAGTACAAAGTTGGCTGAAGAGCAATTATCATGGGAAGAATTCAAATGGGCAGTGAATAGAAGGTTTGGGGACAAAAACCTCCAAGATAAAATTGAAGAATTCAATAAGTTGCAACAAGAAGGGACAGTTCTAGAATATCAGGAAAAGTTTGTAGAATTGAGAACTTTGATGCTATTGAGAGATCCACATTTATAGGAATACTATTTCATATCAAGCTTCATCAGTGGCATCAAGAAGGAAATCAAGCCAATACTCAAGCTTATGAAACTAGAAACCTTGTTGGAGGCTTTTGAAATAGCCTAATTGCAAGAACAATCCTTAGAAATAATGCAAAAGAAGAGTAAAATAGTAGCCAAGACTTACACTAAAACTTGGAATGGGAGGGCAAATGCAATCTCAAGAAAGAATCTGAATATTCTCTGACCGAAACCTTGGTCCTGATACAAGGGGATCCAAGTTGAATTTAGTGGGCTGCAGAAAATTTCACCTCAGGAAATTCAATACAAGAGGAATATTCACCTGTGTTTTAGATGTGGAGAGAGATTCAGTCTAGGTCATCAGTGCAAGTTAGGCCATCTGCATTTTATAATAACAGAAGAAATGGAGATAGATCTAGTTGTAGCAGATCTAGTTGTGGCAGATCCAGAAAAAGAAACTGAGCAGACAATTGAGATGTCACTGCATACACTGGAAGGCAGAATGAAGGGACATCCCATATCCATACTTGTGGATACTAGGAGCTCAAACACTTTGATTAGTCACAAACTCAGAGAGAAGTTACAGCTACCTGTGTTTGAAACTGAACCCTTGACAACACTCATTGCAAATGGGAGTACAGTAACAAGTTATGCAATGTGCAAGGGCGTGAAATGGCAAATACAACAGTATAGTTTCATGTCTTACATGAGGATGATGAAGATTAGAGGCTGGGACATTATACTTGGTGTGGATTGCATGTACAGTACAGCTCAATCTCCTTTGATTTTAAACAACTAAAAGTGAGCCTTTCAACTGAGAAAGAGACCATAGAGCTGGAAAAAGGGGTGGAGAAATCAATAATGAAGCTGATCAAAGGGGGATCGATGGTGAATTTTCGAAGCCGCAACTAAGGCACCACAAACTCTCTTCAATCTGAGCAAGGTATATCACCTGATGAGATCTCTAAGTTGCTTTAACATTTTGTTGATGTCTTTGAATCTCCAAAATCCTTACCCCCTAAAAGAACTATGGACCATGAAATTCCCTAAAAACCGAACTCCCAACTTTTTAAAATGAAACCATACAAATATCCACATTCTCAAAAGGCAGAAATAGAAACTCAAGTTTCTGAAATGTTGGAAAGTGGAATAGTTTAACCTTGTACAAGCCCTTTTGCTTCACTGGTACTCCTTGTCAAGAAAAAGATGATACCTAGTGCTTTTGTGTAGATTATAGAAAACTAAATGCCATTACTATAAAAGATAAATAGCCATACCCCATATTAAAGAACTACTAGTGGAATTGTTTGGCTCTAAATTCTATACCAAAATAGATTTAAGAGCTGGTTATCACCAAATAAAAGCTAAACCCTAAGATACACATAAAACAGCCTTTCAAACTCATCATGGCCATTATGAATTCCTTGTCATGCCCTTTGGATTAACAAATGCTCCTTCAAAATTTCAAGCCACCATGAATACCATTTTTCAGCCTTATCTTAGGAAATTTGTGTTGTTTTTTTTTTTATGACATTTTAGTGTATAGTCCTAAATTTTCTACCCATATAAGCCATCTAAAAATTGTGTTGGCAACTTTGAGGACTCACCAGTTATATGCCAAACAGTCTAAATGTGCATTTGCTCAAACTAAAGTAGAGTATCTAGGCCATATTATCTCTGAATTAGGGGTAGAGATAGACAAGGATAAGGTGCAAGCAATATTGGATTGTCCACTACCAACTAATATCAAGGCTTTCTTGGATTGACTGGATACAATAGGCACTTCATCAAGAATTATGGCCTAATTGCAAGACTGACCTTTTGAAAAAGGAAAATTTTCAGTGGAATGAACAAGCCACAGATGCTTTCAACACATTGTAACAACTCATAAGCACCACTCCAGTGCTTAGACTGCCTGATTTTTCAAAACCTTTTGTAGTAGATACAAATGCAAGCAATAAAGGGATTAGAGCAGTTCTCATGCAAGAGAGGCAACCTATTGCTTATATGAGTAAATCATTAAGCAATAGAATGTGGGAATGTCAATTTGTGATAAAGAACTATTAGTTGTGATCCTAGTAGTTAGCAAATGGAAGCATTACCTTATGGCATACCACTTCGTGATCAAAACTGATTATAAGAATTTAAAATTCTTGTTGGACCAAAAACTGAATAGCACTCTCGAACATAAATGTTTTGCAAAGCTTTTGAGCTCAGATTATGAAATCCAATACAAGAAGGGGCCAAAAAAAAAGGCAAGTAATGCCTTATCCAGGAAGGAAATGCTGTAGGATTTTGGAGATCAGATTATGGCCATTTCTGTAAATGCTAGATGCCATTCACAGTTACAGTCAGGATGAACATTGCCAGGAATTTGTTGCTTCTCTCACCATTGATCCTCAACAGCAATCAAACTATACTTTAGTCAAAGGCATTCTGATGTATAAAGGGAAATTTTATATTGGCAGTCATTCAAAACTCATACAGCAGATCATTAACACTTTACATGCTTCAACATTAGGAGGACATTATGGTTAACAGGCTACAATTCAGAAAATACAATCAGTCTTCTACTGGCCTCAGTTCAAGCAAGATGTCATCACATTTTTATCCCAATATGATCAACGTCAGCGTTGTGAACATGAAACATTGCCATATCCTAGCGTCCTCCAGCCCTTACCAATCCCTAATAAGGCCTGGACCTACATCAACATGGATTTTGTAGAACATTTGCTAAAATCTAAAAATCATGACACCATTCTGGTAGTCATTGACAAAGTGACAAAGATGGCACATTTCAACTCACTCAGCCACCCTTTCACAGTAAAGGAGATTAGCTCAAATATGTTTGGATCACATTTTCTGACTTCATGGCCTTCCTGAAGTAATTATTTCTAATAGAGACAACTGTTCACCAGCCTCTTCTGGAAGGAACTTTTTCATCTGCAGGGCGCTCAACTACACCTTAGTTCAGCCTATCATCCACAAACAAATGGCCAAAGTGAACACTTGATCCAGTACCTCCAATCATATCTCATATGTATGTGCTCTGATAGGCCACATTCTTAGAAAAAGTGGCTGCCTTTAGTTTAAGTGGTGGTACAACACCAATTTCCATTTGGGTATCAAAATGACCCCTTTTGAAGTTTGCTATGGATACAAACCTGCCCTTTTGCCTTCTAGAGCTCTAATGGATTCTATAGTGCCTATTGCTGCATACTTCATCAAGCAAAGATAGGAGACTCAAAAACTGCTTCATGATCATCTTGCTCAAGCATAGGCAAGAATGAAGTTCTTTGCAGATCAATATAAAACAGAAAGATAATTTCAAGTAGGAGATCGGATGTACTTGAAATTGCAGCCTTACAACAACAATCAATTGATCTCAAAAGACAACTGAAGCTAGCAACCAAGTTTTTTGGTTCATTCTTGGTTCTGGAAAAAAGTGATGCAGTAGCCTACCGCCTCCAACTACCTCCAAATGTCAAAATTCATCTAGTCTTTCTTGTTTCACAGCTCAAGAAGAAACTAGGACAGAATCAAACTACAATGCCTCAACTTCCAACTCTGAATCATGAAGCTCATATGAGAGCTAAACCTAAAGCTATTTTGCAACAAAGAGCTATCATCAGAAACGGTCAACCTGTCTCCCAAATTTTGGTCAAATGGTTGAATCTCAATGAAGAAGATGCAACCTGGGAAAATTTGTCATTTATTCAAAAGGAATTTCCTAAATTTCCCACGTTTGCTGCTACAAATCCATGAGGACAAGGATTGATTTCAAGAGGGGAGAAATTGTTAGAAGAAGGGATGAAAACGATGACACTTTAGGAAAGCAAAATGAAACGACAACGTTTTAATAAACGTAACTACGATGCTTTGATTGGAAGGATTGAAACGTCAACGTTTCATTTAATGGAACGATGGCGTATCAACACAATTAATTAGAACGACATCGTTTTGATTAAAAGAAAGAAAATTGGAAAAGAACCAATGGCTCAAATGGATCTTCATAATTCAGTTAGACACGGAGGGCAGAATTTGATGGAATTAACTGAATTTTTGTGTATAAAAATGGACCAAAGTTGTACAGTTATGCCTATGCTTGAAGTAATGAAAATCTTAGTGCTTCCCTCTGTTTCCTTGCTTCTTCTGAATTCCTGTTTTTGCCTCAATTTCCCCCTCAAGTCTTCTGGTCAATTTCCCCCATTCATAACATAAATCAACACATGTACTGCAAACACCATATGCACAAACGAATCTGATTCCTACTCCATTCGTTCCACCAAATTGAACTAGTTATAGATTAAATTTAGCATGTTGAAAATTCAGATTATCAACCTCCATCCCAGCTTTCCAAGTAAAACACGTGGGCTCCACGCAGTCTTAGACTTTTAGTGTGCGCCCACTGATGAAAAATAGATCCCTAAATTCAAAATTATACCAACATAGCTATAAAATCAAAATTATACCAACATAGCTACGAGAGAACAATTCATACTGGGTTGCAAGTACAACTTAAACATTGTCACACCAAAAAAAGGTATATATTTACATACACTGGTTCTACTTCAAAAACATGAATGAGATTAAGGATTCATCTCAACAGGTTGATCAAATGGCTTGCTGGAGCTTCCTGGTTCCAATTTAACACTTGGATCATCAACGGCAATTGATGCCAAATTTGAATCCTAACAAACAAATTCAAAGCTTGTTAGACTTAAGAATTGCTTGCTTTATAAATGGGTGAGGGCGCATGGGGCTACACCTTCAAACCAGTTGTGTCAGATGGCATGGAGTCCACTTCTCTTGGACGAGCATCTTCGTCCATATCATCCTGAAAGTTTAAACAGCAAAAATTTGCTATTTCAGCTAAAGAATTGTGCTCGTAACTATGAAGTTTTTTATGTGCTAACCCATACTTTCATGCAAGCAGGAAATCAAATGTTGATGTAATTGCTAGATGTAAAACTTTCTTCGTAGCATATCATACTGAAAAACAGAAGGTAAAAGGTTTTAACTTGAAAGCTTAGTGAACGAAAGAAATCTTCTACTTACACCCTGCCAAATTAAAAATAAGGTCATTTGTTTACAGTAGATTCCATACATTACTGAACTTGTTTATCAAAATTTATGATTTTTATATATCACAAAGAAAATTTAAAAATTATCTTCTACTAACCCTTCAGGTTTACAAAATTGAAGATCAGAAAACAAACTTACCACATTTATGCATACAATTAACCCAAGATAACAGGATTCTAGATTTTTCTACAGAAGAAAACAAAGTGAAAAGCAAACAATTTGCAGAAAGGAAAGGTGCACCTCATGAGCCAGATGTAAAACATGGTAATAACATTAGTGCAACTAAGCAGTGTCTGATTATATGTCAGTTCTATGTACTGGCAAAGTCAATCTATGCTACATTTCATATGCAGCCCAAAGCTCAATCACACACCATATAGAGTAGGGGTAATCATCAGATATTCATAATTGTGGAGGAATTTTTCATATTGATATGCAAGCATTAGAGACATGAAACATTTTAATTTAGGGGAACACAGCGAATGTACAATAGTTTCCTAATATTACTAGCAAAAGCATAAGGAATCTAGGGTCCTAGGAGTTCGCTGTAAACAGTAACCACAAATAATAAATTATGGACAGTAAATCTGCAAAAGGAATAGGAATTTATAGGAGTTACTTTTAAAGATGGAAAAAGAAACAATTAAATCCAACTTCTTTATTACTCAACCAATATACAGGACAAGACAACTCCTCAAGCACATCTAAGCTTAACATCTGCATAATATGAAATCCAAAAGGAATTACGATTCTAACCTCACCTAAAACATACGTAACTACACGTGAACTTTCTTCATGTAACAACCTACTAAATAAGATTCTAGACTAAGCCACAAAAATACAATTACTAGAAAACTTCCCATATATAACAAAAAGGAATAAAGCATCCTTCTGCTCTTAGAAATTCAAAAAAGATATTCCAAAAGCTATTCAGAGACCTTCCTCCAGACACCACAATGAATCCGATGGATTCTTGGGATTGCTATATTATTTTATATTCTTCAATTTCCATGAAGCAGGGGTTTCAATCCATCCTGAATAGTCCTTCATTAGTTAGTTCTTAACCAAGATTGTACAGCAAAAATGATTTCTAATGTATGCAATAAAACAAAAAATTCTTTTTTTTTATGCGATTTTGATACAACAGAGAAGAGAACATATCATTATATTCATAAAGAAAAAGTATTTTGGCATATTCTTATCATATCTAGTGTAGTATTGCCATCGATTTACATTTACACAAAACAACAAAGAATTTTTATCTATACTCAAACTCCTCATTATTTACTAATAAAACCTTTTTTAATGCTGCCTGCATTACATTATTTCCTCAATCACTCCACAACTTGAGTAAAACTACCAAATTGTAAAAGAATATCCACAACAGTAAAACTAATCTCATACTAAATTTCAAAATACATATTATAATCAAATTGCAAACTATAAGGATAACTGATTTAATCAATAAATCTGTAACCAGATTCTTAAACAACCATAATTTTAGGGATAGATATAACTACAGGTAAAATTATTATCAATACCAACTCCTCTAAATTGCCAACTGAATCACGCCACTCTACTCAAATAACTACTATCGGCCTCAATATAAACAATTTTCTCAGGTGATCACAGTCAATTAGAATGTATATCAAAGGGAGAGGAAAAATTGGTTATTTAATTAGTGATATTGCTAAACCAAAAAGAATTGATCCTGTGTATGTTGTTTAGGATGTTGAAAACTCTATGATAATGGCATGGTTAGTGAATTCTACAGAGGAGATAAGCTCAAATTACATGTGTTACCCTACTATCGAAGCCCTTTGGGATAACCTGACTGATGTATTCAGACCTTGGTAATCAATGATATATGAGTTACAACTTAACAGGGGAGAAGTTCGTCAGTGTGAGAATTCTATCACCAAATATTTCAATGTTCTCAAAGGTTTGTGATAGTATATTGACATATTCAATGATACCTAGAAGTAAAAGAGCACAGACAACTGCAATTACTTTGAGGAGAAAAACTCACGAATTTTCAAAATTTTGGTTGTGCTTAATGTTGAGTTTGATGAATTACAAGCGCAAGATTATAGGTCGTCAACCTCTCTCCTCCCTTGACAGCATATTTTCTAAAGTATGTTGTGAAGAAAGGAGAAAGGGCATGCTTGACAAAAAATTCACTACTGGACAAGTGGAAAACCCTGCCATAATAAGGACTACTATGCTGCCTATCGTCCCCCCCTCAAGTAAGCATAGCCAAGATGACAAACCAAGAGTCTGGTGTGATATTTGTAATAAACCACAGCACACACGTGAAACATGCTGGAAATTGCATGGAAAGCCTGCTGATTGCGAAACTGGTTGAATGGAAGGCCAACAAATCAAATGATCTGACTACTCCCATCAAAGCGCTCACTGCTGAAGTCCCTTCTTTGAGTAAAGAACAAATTGAACTACTGCAACTACTGAAAACCACTCCACCGACTCCTGGTACTACTGAGCGTCCTTGGTTCAAACAGGTAGAACTCTGCGTATTTCGCTCTGTCATCTCTATCATGCATCTTAGATTTAGGTACTCTACCATATGACTAATCTGTCCCGTTTGTTTATCTCTTATGAACCATTTTTGAAAATAAAAAAGTACATCTTGTGCAAATGGAAGCTTATCTCCCACTGCTGGAAGAGGTTCATCAACTCGTTGTCAAATAAAATTATTCTAAAATCTGTCTTACATATCCCAAAACTCGCTTGCAATCTTTTATCAATTAGACATTTAACCAAGGATTCTAAATTTCGTGTCTATCATTGTATATTCCAAGATTAGAACATGGGGATGATGATTGGCTAGAATGATCAAAGATCTCTACTATTTTGAAGACAACCAAGTTGAGAATAAAAAAGCTCAAGGTTTATTTGGTAGTGTTTGTTCAAACCCTGTTCATGATCAAATAATACCATGGCAAAATAGACTAGGATGTCCTAGTTTTTCCTATTTGAAGTATATCTTTCCAAATGCACTTAAATGATTGGATTCTAATACTCTAGTTTGTGAAACCTCTTTTCAGCCAAAAGCCATCGTAATTCTCATAATACTAAACCATAATGCGCTTCCAAGACTTTCAATCTGCCAAAAGCCATCGTAATTCTTATAATACTAAACCATATTGTGCTTCCAAGACTTTCAATCTGATCCATAGTGATGTTCGGGGTCCATCAAGGATTACCACTTTAACTAGAAAAACATGGTTTGTGATATTCATTGATGATCATATGACTATGCTGGGTTTCTCGACTGAACTCGAAAAATGAAATTGCAAAACTATTTAAAGATTTTTACTCTATGGTTGCAAACCAGTTTCAAACCAAAACAAGTATTGTTCAACGTGACAATGGAATAGAATTTTTTCAATGAATGTCTAGGAGATTTTTTTACTAGAAAAAAGGTATTTTACATCAAGCAACTTGTAGGGATATACCAAAACAAAATGAGATTGCTGAACACAAAAACAGGTATTAGCTTTGAAGTAGCTAGGGCTCTTATGTTTCATACGAATGTCCCCAAATACCTATGGGGCGATGCTCTTTTAACAAGTTGCTATTTGATTAATAGAATGCGTACTAGGATTTTGAACTATAAAACTCCTTCACAAACTCTTAAAAAATCTTTTCCCAACACATATTTACCCATTGATCTCCCTCTAAAAGTTTTTGGTTGTACAGAATTTGTCCATATTCCATCTCATCTTTGGTCCGAACTTGATCCACAGCTGAAAAATGTAGTTCCGTAGGACATTCTCCTAATAAAAAAGTCTATAAGTGTTTCAACCCAGTCAACAAACAACTCCATGTTACTATGGATCTCCAATTTCTTGAAAATGCCCCATTTTGTACCAAAACTACTCTTCCAGGGGAGAATTTGAATGAAGCTCAGGGTCTGTTTGGACAGCCCATTTTTATTTGCAAATAAGTAAATTCTCAAACAAAAACAAACTATCCAAATACATTTTTATTTCGAAATTTAAAATTCAAATTTTCCCACTCAAATTCCTCACATAATTTTTAAAAAATTTCCCTCTTATTTTTCCCTCCAAAATACTTTTTCTATCAAAAAATACCTACCAAAATTTTCACACATTCCAATACAACTTTTTCCAAATACATCACACTCCAAACAAACCCTCAGTTTTGGAAACTTGTTCAGCCAAAACCATGTTTTTTCTTAACATAAATCAAGAAATGAATATTTTACCTAGCAAAAATGGGAAAATTTCTGATCTATCTATATAGGTTACCACCTGTGTCTAGTAAGCTTCGTGTCTATTCTAGGTATAGGTTTGCTCCTCATATTGAGGGTCTTCAAGTCAATCCTGAGCATAACCAATTATCACATCCTATTTCGTCAAATCCAGTAATCTTCTTACAAATTCTGTTCTCCCTGTATTTTGGCCCATTAACTTTTCCTGATCTTGATGTTCCTATTGCTATTTGTAAAGGAATTGGGAATTGCACCAAACATCCTATTGCTAAATATCTATCCTAGAACTATACACGAAGCACTAGGACACTTGAAATGGAAATCAGTAAAGTATGAAGAAATGAGAACACTTCAAAAAAATAAAACATGGGAAGTTGTTGATCTACCCAAAGAGAAGAAGATAGTTGGACGCAAGTAGGTTTTCACAATCAAATGTAAACTTTATGGGAGCATTGACAGATACATGGCAAGATTAGTTGCTAAAGAATTCACACAAACTTACAGAATTGACTACCAAGTAACCTTTGCACCTTTTGCGAAACTTAATTCTATTTGTCAAATTATTTTCTCGTGTGCTATACTTCAATTGGCCCTTACATTAGTTAAATGTAAAGAATGCCTTTTTAAATGGGGATCCAGAAGAAAAGTATTTATGAACTAAACACAGAGTTTTCAAAGAAAATTAGGAAAAGAAAAAGTCTGCAAATTAAAGAAGTCAATATATGGCCTTCAACAATCTCCTAGGGCCTGTTTTGCTAGATTTGGGAAGGTTATCAAAATTCAAGGATATGTGCAAAGTCAAGCTGATCATACAATGTTCTACAAACACTTAAAAGAAGGAAAAGTGGCTTTGTTGATAGTTTATGTGCATGGTATCATTAGGTTGAAGGAAGCCTTGGCCTGTAAATTTGAAATTAAAGACTTGGGTCCTCTAAAATACTTTCTTGGAATGATCCAAGAAAGGAATTTTTGACTCTCAAAGAAAGTATAAACTTGATTTGTTAGAAGAAACTGGTTTACTTGGTTGCAAAGCAGCAAAATTCTTATAAAGCCTAATCTAAAACTCCTAACATACAAGCCCTGAAGAGAATTGACAAGAAAAGATATAAATGCTTAGTTGGTACACTAATACACGTTCAGATATTGCATATGTAGTAAGCATGGTG
Organism: Gynochthodes officinalis; assembly: GCA_020080225.1. Classification (NCBI taxonomy): domain Eukaryota; kingdom Viridiplantae; phylum Streptophyta; class Magnoliopsida; order Gentianales; family Rubiaceae; genus Gynochthodes; species Gynochthodes officinalis. The sequence goes on from CM034620.1 coordinate 17,340,529, forward strand.
AGTCAACTCATGCACTCACCTAAATGAATCCTTCATCAAAACAGAGGGCATCTCCAAGTAGATGTGTTTACATATGCTTATTGAGCAAGGAATGTAATACATAGAAGATCAACTTCGGGATATTGTACTTTTGTTGGTGGTAATCTTGTGACTTGGCATAGTAAAAAGTAAATGTGGTGGCTAGAAGTAGTGGTGAAACAGATTTTAGAGCAATGACACAACGTATATACAAAGCTTTGTGGATCAAACGGTTACTTGGAGTTAAGACTACCAGTTCCTAACCCATTAAAGTCTTTTGCGATAATAAAACTGCTATTGCCATCACACACAATCCAATACTCCATGACAAAACTAGGCATGTTGAAGTTGACAAACACTTTATGATGTAGCACAAGTGTGGGTCCAAATTGAACAGATCTTATTAACTTAGTTAGGCTTTAGGAAGGTAGAAAACTATGGGTTTTCCCTTTTGGAAAGGAGATTTGAAAACTGAAAACAATAATTAAATGGTAAGAAACGAGATTAACCTTTAGGAACCATTCCTAGAACCCTTCGGCATCAAACCAAGGGACCTTTATGCATCACACCTAAGGCAAAGTTGTATCACACAACCTATGAAGAAGACAAATTGTCTGCAGAAATTTTATTGAACTCAAACTATGAATTTCTCCTCTTGAAGAGGTACTTTATTTATAGACTACAAAACTGAAAACAATTTAAATTAGGATTTCTAATTTATAGTAAGATTGAGCTTAAATCCAATTCTCAATAGGATTTAACTTCTTAATTAAACTTTAAGAAATCCTTTACGTAACTAAACTCAACTTTCCAAAACTAAAACTTAACAAAACAATGACTCAATAGCATTTACTAAAAACATCTAAATAATGCTTTGGAATTTTCTTTACTCCTCCTCCTCCTCTTGTAGACTTTAGTAACTTTCTGCCATTTGTCTCCATCACTTTATCAAGGAGAAATTGGAAAATGGACTACTTACTATGCCTTGCATTCCTACTTTTGAACAGGTGGCAGACATACTCACTAAGGGCTTACCGAAGAAGCTGTTTGATAGATTGGTGAGTAAGCTGGCCATGGATGACATCTTCCAGCCAGATTGGGGGGAAGTGTAGAGATCACTGATTTAGTCAAGAAATCTGTTACCAGATTCTTAGGGATAGACAGCCATATGTTTAGGCATAGATACAATTGCGGGGGTCTGTTCTTTGTATATATCTATAAACTTATTTCCTATTTTAGGGTGTAGTGTGTCTATAAAAGATTGTGTATTTCTTTCTTTAAAAATAGAAAAAAGTCAAGAAATCTTTTCTTCACCTAATTAGAACAAACTCATCCAGCTCCTTTACAGAATAGACTGTTAACCCTTTGGCACCATTATCCTATTGACATTGTATTACTTCTTTCCCATTCTTACTGTCATACTTTTTGTTTTCCTCCCATCTCAAACTCCATGTCACATAGCTACAATTGCAAAGGAATTTCCCCTCCTTTCTGAGTTCTCACTTAGGTTCCATTCAAACTTCTTACTTGTTGGTGAGTCCATTGCTTCCTGACCATGGGCAGCAATACAAGTCCCACAAATCTCTCTCACACGCACAACTACAAGCATTGTCATATTTGTTGGTGAGTCCACTTTCTGTGTTTGGACATTAATACAAGTCCCATGCATCTCAGACACACACACGCACAAGCATTGTAACTTCTGTTATGTCTCCATTACCTCAGGATATGCTTGGATATTCGTAAAAGTCAGCATATGAAATTAAACATAAGCGTCAACTTCAATTCTTGTTCAATTGAGATTGGTGAGCTGCTTAATTAGCTCTAAGACAAGAGACAAGAATTCAATCCACTAAAGATATAGGGAGAAATACTGTTCACAAAGTTCAGTAAAGGCATGTCAAAGCAACAATTTCCTTGTCAAGTTGGATGACAAATTCCAGCCCACACTGTTAACGTAAGAGCATACCTAGGATATGAATCCAGATATTTAAACACTTCTAATATGGTGACACAGGAGGATATTTATCATTCTAATGCCACCATTTCATTCATCTAGAAAAGAATCAAGACAACAGAAAAAAGTATACTCGTGAGTCAAAAGTTCCATAGATAACAAATTCAAAGCTAGTAATAGTCAAAACCCAAATTAGGCTTAAGGCAATCATAATGCCCATATAATCCACAAAAAAGGTAAAAAGGGGGGGGATAAAAAGTAAAAAAAAATAAAAGATTGCTCACTACTCAATGGTAAACATCTTTCATGGTATAAAATCATTATGTTTGTAGACCTATTACACCATATCAGCTAGGACTTTACCACCGTTAAAACTGTAAAAAGGGAAAAATCAACTTATTCTATTCATCATGATAAATGTCTATGCCACATGATATGATCACTTTTTTAAAAAAGAAAATATTTGAAAAAGGCTCAAAAGTAGAAGCCGCTGCACACAAAAAATTTTGATGCATATATTCTCCAACAAAAAAGGAAACGAACTGTTTGCCAACAAATAAATAAGTGGTCACCCAAAGACATCCTTGACTCCTAAACAGGTGGTACAGTAGTGCAAAGTGTAAGAAAATTTTACCACATCTTTCGTTTCAGGCTCAACAAACTCCCTCTTCACTCCACCAGACAAAGGAGCACTGTAAGAGAAAAGGGAATGCCATATATTTCTGTTAATCAAATGATAAAGGGAAACAACGCATTAAAAGTGACACACAAAAACATACCGATCATCCGCATCCATATTTACATCGGTATCAGGATCCCACTTTTCATCTGCATCATCACGATCTTCATCTGCCTAATGTCAAAAATAGAGAGAAACCTTAATTTCAATTCATACAAGTGAAACTGATGATCTATAGCAGAATATTACATGTTATTGGGTATCCAGTGTTTTTTTCTGAAATCTGTTTGGATTGAACTCAAAATTTGACAAATCCAAATTTCCATGCATTCCAATTAAAACCAGCTTTCACAGCTATCTTTAAAAATGAAAATAAAACGAAAAGTAAACAATTAACCCCTATAAAACTCAATCATTGCAGTTGAATATTACCATCAAGTGAGAAAGACAACCAGCCACCATAGCAACCACCTTTTTTTTTTTTTTTTGGTCAAGAAATCAAAATAACGTAAAGAATGCATATAATCTTTCAAATATTACATTTCCATTTTTCAGCTAGTCTACAATGTACAAAATTCAACAAAAGTGACATCAAACAGAGGAGACTTTTGTGTAGAATAGAGAAGCAAATGTAAAACAAACCTCAGGAAGTTCAGTGTCTGGTAGTCGCTCCTGGAACTGCACACTAGGTGCATGCTGAAGTTTTGAGAGATTATCAAGAAGCTTTGCTCTTATGTCTTCCAATATCTGACGAGAATTCTTGTTCTCCATGTTGCTAGGGGCAACATGAAGATTGTAGTCTGGACCAAAATATTCAAAATATTCATGCTGGGGCATCTTATCTTCAAGCTCCATCCCAAGTGCAACTCCAGTCTGCACAGAAGGAAAAAAGCAGATCTACAAGATGCAATTCAAATCACTCTAGACCAATAGTAACATTTTGAATTTATTAAATCACATGTTTATTCTTCCTTTGAGCTTATGTTTTACTTTAGATTTTATTTTCTTCGATTCATAGTCAATCTGGAGGAGGGAGGGTTTTCAGGAGGAGATGTGCTCCTAATTCCACAGTAAACACTACTCTTCATGACCACTTCAGCATGATAATATTTTTTAAAAAAAAAAAAAAAAGATAAGATAATCAAACTGATAATTAAGTCTTTCTGAAAACATATGAACAGAGACTTATGGACAGACAATTAACCGTGTATATTTCTAGAAAGATAAGCAAGTTCAAAGTAGTCAAACTAAAATACATATCCACACGAAAGTGTCAGCATCAGCCCAAACAGAAATCCCCCTAAAAATTTATCTTTCCTTGAATTCTCAGGATGCATGTTCTATGTTCTGACAGGGGCCTAAGGCCCATATATACTGTATTTAAGAGGGTTAACTTGGGAAAGAGACAGATGGATGTTGCTTTGAAAAAATGTCTCATATACTACTAATTATAACAGCACTAACCAACTAGGAAACTACAAACATTCTCTTCTAGCAGCACAAGATTATTGATCACTTTAATCTTTAAAACTCAAGTAAAATAGTATACTAAAAGGGAAAAAAGAAGGATCATACAATCCACTAATTAAAGTTCTATATTTGCTCAGCATGAAAATGAATGTCTCTCTGAGGCTTAAAGAATTTTTCTCACAAGGGAATATATACAAGAAATATCTTCACTTGGCGAAACTTCTGTCATTGGGAAAATATACAATTATGCAAGAGTAATTTTTCTATATAGTGCTTTTATTCTCGCCACTCCCCTCTCTACTCATATATGACATGAACTTTGTGATTTCGCAAGTCTTTGCACACGTGTCTGTTTAGTCATAAACATACATATGTAATGCTCAGTCATGCAATACACAAAATTATATTGTCTTCCCTAAATGTGCAGGAGAACATAATTTGTTACACATCCTTGACCTTGTAGCAGTCACAATCATATTCACTAAAACATTCTTAAGGAAAAATAAGTTCAGTAAATCATTTCTAACAGTGTAAGCTGACATGAAAGAAGTGACATAGCACCTCATAGCACCAGCACCGTGCAACATTGCGTGTGTGTAGCCACCACCACCCAGCAGCAGTAGTGGGACATTGAAGGATCTCATATATCTTACACACTCTGCATGACCTTTAATTGACAGATTGAAGCAGCCTAGCCGGTCTCCAGACAATGAGTCAGCACCACACTGTAATACCACTGCACCAGGCCTAAAAACCTCCATCACTTTTCCCATTATTGGCTTAAACAAAGATTGATAGCTTTCATCATCAATTCCATCATCTAGTGGAACATTAAGTGAGTAATATTTGCCCTTTCCAAATCCAACATCTCGAAGATCCCCTGTACCAGGAAAGTAGTCCCCAAATTTATGGAATGACACTGTCATCACCCTATCTGTGGTATAAAAAGCCTCCTCAACACCATCACCATGATGAATATCAATATCCACATATAAAACACGCTGCAATAACAAATTATAACAAGCAAATTTAGGCATTGCATAACTCAAAAATAGGTTTAACATAAGCTACACAAAAATAATCATGGATAGTCATGTGACAAAAAAGTTGAAACTCATTGCACAAATTATTTGTTTGTGCCAATTTTTGAAATTGTCTGATTCACTAAAAAAGTTAAGCTTTTCAATATGGCTAAGCCACCAATACTAACAATATGGTCGGTCTAATTGAAAATATGGATAGATCAGAAGAAAGGAGTTAAATGTGGGTTCGATATCTAGCTTCCCCTTGTTCAGTAAAGGAGGCAAGGAGTTAAACATGTCGGTTTAGTCCTCTTCCACCCCTTCTTCAAACCAAACATCTCGTAAAAGCTTTCAAGCAAACATGCTCATATCATTTGTTATTTACATCTTCAAAACAGACAAGGCATGTCACCGACCAAAATTAGTGAATGGCACAAAACATCACATTACTAACTTGGCATACTAGTACAGACACTGTAGAAATTGTTTGTCAAAAGTCAATTACAGTAAACCACAAGCACAAAGATCCTGTAAATGAACAAACATCTAAATGCTAGGTCTTACCCACCCAAAGACAAGTCTTTTTTCAGCATGTTCAAAAGCTTTTGCTTTCTTTTTCATTTCACTTCTACTTCAACAACATTATAGTGAACACGCAAGTATTTTCACAATGTCTGCTGCTGACAATTTAAGGATTCATAAAAAAGAATTTACTTCCCATCCCTCTCAGTAAGCAAGCTCAGAAAACATGCCAAAAATCAAAGATAACCAGAGTAGAGCATAGGTACAAGCCATGGGAAAAAGACAAAATAAATTATCACCATTCATTGTCTCTCGATAAAATTTAACAGGATTTAACACCGCACCAGTGACTTGATATGTCTATGTGTTCAGCTATAAAAAAGGAAAGTTTCCAGGGTTCAAGAGAAATTCCATTTTGATGCAACTTCTTTAACTCATGGACATAGAGATCGATTGTACAAGGATATTGAGACGAAAGCATAAGGAAATACAAATTTATCTGGATTCACAGAAAAAATGAAACAGACTACCCAACCAAACAGAAGATACTACTTAAACAGTTATTCCAGATCTTGTTTGCAGTTTGCCAGTAAAATCTCATTGATTTCAGCATCATGCAGGTTTTATGACATAATGGAAGAAATAGCAGCATTGGAAACCAAGGTTTAATAAAATTGCAATAGGACAACTGGAGGAAGAGGCCGCGGGGGAGGAGAAAAAGACTGGAAGTAGGATTTTGATTTTTTCATTATGACATTATAACTGACACAAAGAGCAAATATATTAACAGTTTGTGATTTAAATGTGAGCTGACTTGTAGAAGCACACAAAAAAACTAGCCAGGGGATGCAGAAACACATAAAAGGTAGGTCATTTTACTTTCTTATATTCAAACCAATCAGAAGAAAGGTTTATTACATGTCATAACACTCCTATTGGTGAAAAAACACAAAATAAAGGAATAACAACAAGACCAACCCACCTCATGCACTTTGAGAAGTTCCAAAATGGCCAGCACAATATCATTCACATAGCAAAAGCCAGAAGCCTCACACTTTTTAGCATGGTGTAACCCACCAGCCCAATTGATAGCAATATCACAATGTCCATGGTTCAACTTCACTGCCCCTCCGACAGAGCCTCCAGCATATGTTTGACAGAAGGAGTAGAGACCATCAAACACAGGGCAGTCTTCACCAACATTAAATCTCTTCAATTGCCTTAGCTGATCTTGCTGAGTTTCTGGAGTTATGCTACGCAAGAAAGAAACATAGTCATCAGCATGAAACCTGCAAAGATCTTTTTCTCTAGCAGGATTTGGCTTTAAAACATGCATATTTTGCAGCAATCCATAGTGGGCAAGAAGAGCATGTGTCATTGAATTCTGTGAGGTTTCATCGGATGGCCTTGCCCATAATAATAGTTTCCAATTTCTGGGTCATAAAAATAACTAACTTTCCTCTTCACCCCATCTGGTCCAGATGGCAAGGAATTGCCTCCTGTTTCCATTGAATAACCTAGAGCAGCAAGCAAACACAAGCCCAAACAAGATAAAGAGCACAAACAATTAGCAAAGTTAAAACTGTTACTTTTCAAGCTAAACCAAGAACACATTGTTTGTGCACATGCAAGAATTTAACAGCTTTCAAGAAATGTGAGAAACCAAAATACTTAGGTGGAGAGTCTATTAAACCTCAACATTTTAGAAGAGCCAAAATCCTTGAAAAGAATTCAAGTCCACGTAGTCAAACTCTATTCATCACTAAAATTGCAAAGAATTGCTGCATTTGTAATATACAGCAAGCAAAGATGTCTAACTTATCAGTTGTTTGATATCTTTAACTCATTCACAATGAAACAGATGCTGACACAACTGCTTTAAACCTCACAACTTCCCTAACTTTTCTGAAGAGTTCAAACCCTACTCCCATTAAGATTAAAAAGAATATAAATTTCCAGTAAAATTTTAACATAAGTTCAAGCTTGCAGCTAATTTTTTAAAAAAAAAAATAAACAAAAACCAGAAAACAAATATATAAGGGAGAGGGGGAATTTGGCCATAAAATCTTACTGCAACAATTTAAAATTCAAGCTTTCCAGCATGAAAACGAAGAAAAATTAGCAGAATCATATTCTTCAGAATTTTCTCCTTTTATAGTCAAAAACTTAAAAAACAGAGGCAAAATAAACCGATTCCCCCAGCCAAATTGGTCTACAATTACTCCCCCGCCAAACAGCAACATACCAACCCTTTGCAGAAGGGCAGGCTACTTATTCCAAATTTCGTACCCTAATTTTCATTTCGAATTGCTGCCCAATCGTGTTGATCAGTTATAGAAAAGGTAATATATATTTATATATGTAACAAATAACTAAAAAACAATCTTCTACAACCGCACAACTCACAATCAAACGCGTGTACTGAAAATTTTTTCAAGAATCAGAATAACGAAACAAATTAGTAATTTCTAAAACTCTAACTTATAACACATACAATTGAACACAATTTAGATTAGGGTTCAAATGTGTTCAGAACAAAATCATTAAAATTAGTATTGCTTATGTACCTGGGAGAAGGGTTATACAGAGACCCCAATTCGGGGTAACTCAGCGGAATTCCCTCTTTCTTTGTCTGATTTGAGGGGATGGACCCGGGTAGATATGGGCACGGCGGATTGGCCTCGGAAGTCTGCTGTGGAGGCGGAAGAGGAGGGAAGATAGGTTCACGCCGGAGATGAGCGAAAGAAAATGAGAGGACTGATGCAAAGGGGGTATGAGCTCATCGACTTGTTTCTTTATTTGTTACGGCTTTTTAGTAAGCAGAGTGCGAAAATTTGGATAGGATTGTAATTTTGTGAAATTTTAACGCTATTTTTTATACATTTAATATATTAATTTACTATAAAGATTTTTTTTTTTTGCCAGAAACGATAAATATATTAATAGACACAAAAATATACACTTTAATTTTCATATCGGGAAAAAAAAACTAATTAAACTAGGCCACTGACAAACCATTAAACCAAAGGTACAAACCACGAAACCAAACTTGGCCAATGACTAAACCCGAATCAATTGATCCCTTTAGGAGCATCGCAACAGACATGTAGAGCTGCCAGATAAAAAATGAACTGCAACTGCCATCATTCTTTACGCTACGTCTTATCTCGAATACTTTACCATCAAAGCTCGGACCAAACCCTAAGAAAATGAGGATCACACCATAGGTGGGTACCAAACCAACACCGTACACATTGAATAGCCCTCACACTACTATCGCACACGTTGAATAGTCTAGAAACTACTACCGGAGACGATAAATAACTCAATAACCCCATATATCAAACAGCTCCAAAAAAATATTTATGACCAAATCGCCGCACTTCTGATAAAATTGAGAGAGTTATGGTATTGCCAAATTGTTCATCATTGTATTTTTTATTATCAAGTTAAAAAAATTATTATTAGTCATTTAAATTTTACTTTCAAATACAGTAAGGTGTAAAATTCTAAAATTAATTAAAATCTTTATCATATAAATTTTATAACTCACATATACTTACACATTTGTTTTATATATATTCTTAAAAGTTTTACTTTTTATATTAATAAAATTTTCTTAGTAATATATATTAAAAAATTATAGAAATAAACGTTTAAAATAATTTAACTTGATCGCCATTTATTATTTTAAATATTTGACTAAGAAATATCAATTCTAATTCAAAATATTATTTTAAAATATTATAATTTATAATTATTTAAGTAAATTATGAATACTATAATCATAAATAGTTAGCATATTTATCCATAGAAAAAAATGGTCCATACTCCATATTTACATATCCTTATTTAAATATTTTATAATTGTCACCTTTAATTATTTCAATTTATTAAATTAAATATATTTTTATATAAATCAACGCACATAGTAATAATAAATAAATAGTTATATATATTTAAAGCTAGTATATGTTTTAATTTCAATATGTGAGTATTAATTAAAAAATTAATCGAAATAATTTTATATCTATTTTTTAAAATTACACATACTAAATAATTTTTTACATGCCCTTAATAAAGATTTTTTTAATAGGAAAATATGAACTTTAACTAGCAATATAATTGTAAAAAGTAGTATTAAATTAATTAAAAAGGAACTTTCTGATTCACAAAATACAATAAAATAAGTTTAAAATACAAATTATACATTTAGAAAACCACACAAAAATTTTCTTAAAAAATTAATATTTATTAAATTTTAAATTATCACTATGAAGTGTGGGGCTAAAAGACTAGTGTTAGACCCCTATGCCATTGCCGATAGGCTAACATCACTTGCCGGCAGCTAATGTCAGTTTACCGACAAGGTCATCGGGTAATTCATGAGTCGGAGTCATTATAAATGCTAAGTATCTGTTGAAATTCCTTCGAATGTCGATTGATGTTCTAAAAGAAGTTGAAAGGTTTCGAGTAGCCTTGAAAGAGTCGAGGGTTAACGACCCTCATTTACACTTTCAGGAGAAAAATCTTCATGCAACTATCACTTCTGGTTTTTCCTCCAAGACTTAAAAAGAGGGCTGAGGTGTCAGTGAGTTGTGGGTTTACCAAAAGTGTGGGAACTAGCCCTCCACTTGCTACGAAGCATTTGTTGGCTTTGAGTTGAGTTTGCTTTGAACTTGAGTAAGTATTTATGGATATTAGCTAAGAATTGGGACATTGGCCTAAAGAATATGCACGAGGCATCGGTTCCGAGTGGCTTGTGGGACTTTGCATTGCAAGTGTGCACCAGTCATTCACATTTGCTAAGCCATGAGCTGGACATGGCTCATAGCTAGAAACATTTTAGTTGAGCTAGCTAATGATGATAGTTGGACTTCCAAAGTTGTGAGAATACTATAATGGCTTGGCAAATATATGTGCTACTGCCTTGTACTTGCATGTATGCACTACATGTCTTACTAACCCATGTCCCTCAGATTTGATTGGCTATTGCCTAGCAGTTGGGGTTGTCAACTGCCCCACTACCATTTTGGCCTACAAGTAAGGCAACAACTCCACATAATTGAGTTTGGGAGGTTTGTGCTGCAAGCGTGGGATAGTTGTTCCTCGTAATTCTTTGAGTTAATTGAATTCAAAATCAAACTGTTTGGCTTGTAATTTTGTTTGTGCCTTTTTGCTTGCTTTAATTCATACAAACTCTTCCAATTCTATGAATCTGGTCAGGTTGAGTGAATCCAAACATGCGAGAATCGGTAAGGACAAATTAACAGAGGGTCAAAAATCCATCGGCTATTGAAAAACGATGTCATTGATGTACTTTTCATGATAACTAGTATATGTGTGTGCCTTTTTTTTTTTTTTGCCAAGCCAACTTATAAAATAACGTCATTTCTGATGTTTCCATACCCCACTAAAAAAACGACGTCGTTTCTCTTCCACATATTTCTTAGGTTTTCATCTTTTTTTTAGCCACCGCTCTTTTTTTTCTTCTTTCTCAAATTCTCTCACCCCCAATCCATCAATCTCTTTCATCATTTCCTTCTTATGACAACTTTCAATTGCTCCCTCGCTTGACCAAAAATCCCACTCCAGGTACCACCTTTCTTGCTTTCCATATCGAACCCATTTAAGTTGAATCAAATTTCAAAGATGTTTACTCCAAATCTTGCTACTTTGCCACTGGTAATGTTACAGGGCTCTTCTCAACAACATCGATTTCTTGCTTGATGGATAGCCTGAGTTGTCATGGAGCAAAGATCTAGCCTCTTGCGTAAACAATATAGGAGGTTTGACTCGCCTTATATTAAATTTTATTGGCTTGATCTTCTAAGTAATTCACGGTGTTATCACTAATGTATTGTTGTTAACACCCACCTTCTGATGATTTAGCCATTTACGCTTAGCACAAGAAAGGCAAATTTGAATATTGTATATATTAGTGGCAAGCTATTGCCTTCCAACAGCATATTGGGCTATCATAAAGTACTAAAAATGTATTATTTTCCTTCTTATTCCCAATTCTTTTCTTGAGGAAATGCTCTTATAGTATTATCGCTTTTAATTTTGTGTTTGGACTAGGATATTTACTGGAAATGTTAATTATCTATTGGCTTAAATTTTGTGAAATTTAATCATTTTATTTATTACCATGCTATATATGTGGGATTTTCACCCTATCTCCTACTACTGCTATCTTTTCCTTCTTTTTCAAATTCTCCCACTCCCACTTTTGTAGACAAGAATATTTGAAAAAATTAAGAGATTTAATATTAGAAGAAGAAAAACCTAAAAAAATTGAAGAACCATTTAGTATTTCAAAATTGTTAGATAAATATCCAAATGAAGGATTATTAGGAATTAGGAAACCAGATGAAGTAAAAGAAGATATTAAAACATTAAAAGAGCAAGTTAAAAAAAAATTACGAAAAGATTTAATAGAATTAAAAACAAAAGATTTAGAATTAGGTACAAAAATAAGTTTAATAAAAAAATGGGGATATCCCAGACAGTTCTTTAAAAGGAAAAGAAGTTATAAATGGTATTCACAACTTAAATTCTATTCAAATAACTAATGAACAAGTTTAGGATAAAATGTATATTCAAATGATAAATAAAATAGAGTATCAAAAATGGTATTGTTTTGTTACAATAGGAATAAATGATTTCAAACTTACAGTACATGCTATGGTAGATAGTGGTGCTGATACAAACTATATTAAAATAGGAATAATTCCTACAAAATATTGCCAAAAACTAATGAGAGTTTATTAGCAGCAAATTCAAGTAGATTACATATTAAACATAGAGTAATATTAAAGGTATGCAATAATGATTACTGTATTAAAAATTTATGTTATGTAGTTGAAGATATAGCTCAAGATTTAATTATAGGATTACCATTTTTACATCAGATTAATCCTATCAAAGTAGATAATGAAGGTATTCATACAAAAATCATGGGAAGGAAGATTTCATTCAAATTTATTTCTCCTAAAAGACAAAAAGAAATAGATTTAATTCAGAAGTGTTCAATATTTAAACAAATCAATAATATTAATCATATTAAAAGTCAAATAGGATTTTTAAAAGAAGAACATTCATATGCTAGAATAGAAGATAAATTAACAGATAATAATCTCAAAAAGAAAATTATTGAATTAGAGAATAAATTTAAAAAAGAAATTTGTGCAGATCTACCTAATGCTTTTTGGGATAGAAAGAAACATGAGGTAGAATTACCATACGAAGAAGGATTCATAGAAAAAGATATTAAGACAAAAACTAAGCCTATTCAAATGAATCAAGAATTATTAGAAACCTGTAAGCAAGAAATTAAGATATTATTCGATAAAAAAATTAATAAGACTTTCAAAGTCTCCTTGATCTTGTCCAGCTTTTTATGTTATGAATCAAACTGAAAAGGAAAGAGGAGTACCTAGATTAGTAATTAATTATAAACCATTAAATAAAGTATTAAAATGGATAAGATATCCTATTCCAAATAAAAGAGATTTATTAAATAGATTATTTATAGATAAGGAAGTGGATAAGGATTCATCAATCAACAAAGACAAAGTCTGAACAAGACCAAACATGAAGCAAGATTTCAAGCAATTCAAGTCACACAAGTCAAAATTACTATTTGAAGTCAAAATCAAGACAAAATGCAAAATGGGATGTTACGGCCAATTCTTGAAATCAAGACAAAGTCATTCAAAGCAACAAAAGTCTGCAACCTAAAAATCAAAAGTCAAAAGGCTATGGCTAGCCTTTATCAGATTCAACCAGCTAGAAATTAGACGAACTCAACCAAAGCTAAAGGATTTCAACTATAAAAAGGGCTTTATTCCATTCAGAAGATCATCGGCAAAATTTCATAAGCAATTTATTGAAAACTTAGTATTCCAAAAGCCTTTCTTATTCCTTCAAAATCTTGTATCCCAAAAAACCATTCCAACCTTCCTTAGAATATTTCAACCTTTTTAGTTTCAATAGTTCAGGTTTTATTTCAAAGATCTTTTCTGTATTCGGATTTCAATTTCAAAGCTTAATAAAGTAAGTGTTCAATTCATCTAGATTTGCTGATCATTTTAAGTACCATATTTAGTATTTTTTACTATTCACATTTTCACTATTCATAATTACTATTCACGTTGTTACTATTCATGATTACTATCCACGAAATTACTATTCATTGTTACTATTTACGAAATTACTATTCATTTTGCTATTCATGTTTTTACTATTCATGCTCACTGTAGCTTAATCACTATCTATGACACCGGTCCTGCCCCGTGATGGTATTAGAGCCACTGTTTGTCTGTTTTAGGTGTTCATAAAGCATTAGTTTAAATTAAGCTTAAGTGTTTAGCATAACCTTAATTTAAGACTTTACCTTTGATTAAGATTAAGATAGGTTTGGCAAGCGATTTAGTGAGCCTAGTAAGTCCGTTGGTAAACCCAAGTGTGAGGGGTTCCAAGCAGAGTGCTCCCCGTGTTCCCCGATCTTAACCTGACATCAAGAGTAAACAATTAAGAATTCATGCAGTTCATGCAATTCAAAGAAAAAGCAAAATCAATGTCTATAAATAGCAAGGCCTCCTCGGAAGGATCATCCACAGATCCATTCGGCGGTCCCTTAGCTCAAGACCCCTTTGATTTATAAACTCACAAATTTTCTGTTTTGCAGGATTCAATGAAGAAAGTTACTCAAACAGACGTATATTGGGAAATCATAGAATATTCAGATTTAGAAGGATCTGATGATTCAAAGATTAGAATACTTGAAAGAGTCCCCAGAATTTCAGTATTTACAATGTTGCCCAAACCATTCAAAATCGAGAGATTGGATCATTTCAACCGGTCAATTTATCCAAGTGTATTTACCCTTTCAGTGACGAATCTCAAAAGAAGCAAAATCGAGACTATGTTCAAAGATTAAGAAGAGCAATCAAAGAAGATAATCAATGGCAAGCAATTCAAGAATTCATGGAAAACTGGGTTCCAAGACTTAGCGAAGAACCACCAGTTTACTCTCAATCACCGTCAATTCCAGATCACGAAGATCATCATTCAGCCAACATTATACAAGAAGCCTCAAGTTTGCTACTCCAGAGGATTCAACTTCTCCAAGATTTCAAGAAGCATTCCAAAATAGATTTTACTCAAAAACCTTTATTCCAGAGGACGACTCCTTTGAAGATCAGCTTCCGCCATGAAGCAATCAAGGGCGATCTTCATTCAAAAAGTAGGAAATGAAAAGATGATTAAAGCTATTCAAGCACGTGAAGTGGGGACAGTCAGCAAACTCTGTTTTCCACAACGCAGAGTAGGTCCCATGTCGGCACAAAACTACAAACAACTTTTCAAAAAGAAGATAAGATCAGCTCAAAAGATTCCAAGCGGATAAGATCAGCCTCAAAAGTATTCAGACAGGTGTCTTCATTCAAAAAGCCGGAAGTAGATAAGGATTGGACTCATTGGACTCAAAAATGCAAAGTAAAGCCATCAAGTCAAAATCAAGCACAAAAGTCAAGACAAATTGCAAATTTGAAGTTACTGCAATTCTTATCAAGACTTAGTCATTCAAGAAAGCAAAAGTCTTCAAAAGAGCCCCAAGGTCAAAATGGCTATCAGCCTAACAATTCATAAGTCAAAAGGCTATCAAGCCTATGGAGTTATCCGTCCAACAAAAGCTCTATAAATACCAACTCAAGCATCGGAGACGGACACGAAATCTTAGGCGACAAAAATTCCATCTTCAATCTTAGAATTCCTTTCAAGCCTTTGTAGCCAATTTCCTTAGAATTTCCAACGTTGTAACCCATTTCAACTTCCTCAGAATACTTCAAACTTTTGTACTATTTCAATTTTCCAGGTTTCATTTCAAGGATCTTTTCTATAATCAGATTTCAATATCAAAGTTCAATAAAGTAAGTGTTTTATTCATATCGATTTGCTGATCATTTTAAGTACCATATTCATTATTTTTCACTATTCACGTTTTACTATTCACGCAGTTACTATTTATAATTACTATTCATGATTATTATTCACGTTACTATTCACGTCATTACTATTCATTTTTACTGTTCACTAATTTTCAAAAAATTAAAAAATCACTGTAGCTTAATTAGTATACAATCAAGGACAGTTTTCATTCAAAAAGTAGGAAATGGAAAGATGATTAAAGCCATTCAAGCACGTGAAGTGGAGACAGTCAGAAAACTCTGTTTTCCAAAACGTAGAGTAGGTCCCATGTCGGCACAAAATTACAAACAACTTTTCAAAAAGAAGATAAGATAAGATCAGCTCAAAAGATTCCAAGCGGATAAGATCAACCTCAACAGTATTCAAACAGGTGTCTTCATTCAAAAAGCCGGAAGTAGATAAGGATTGGACTCATTCGGACTCAAAAATGCAAAAATCTGACCATCAAGTCAAAATCAATCACAAAAGTCAAGACAAATTGCAAATTTGAAGTTACGGGCAATTCTTATCAAGACCTGGTCATTCAAGAAAGCAAAAGTCTTCAAAGGCCAAAATGTCAAAAGGCTATCAAACCTAAACTTTAGACTTGTAAAAAAGTCCAAAAGCCTAGGACAAAGATAGACAGACAAATTCCTATAAATTTAGATGCAAGCTTCGGAGGAAGACACAGCAAATCTTAGACAGCAAAAAATTCCATCCTCAATCTTAGAATTCCTTTCAAGCCTTTGTAGCCAATTTCCAATTTCCTTAGAATTTCCAACGTTGTAACCCATTTCAATTTCCTCAGAATACTTCAAACTTTTGTACTATTTCAATTTTCCAGGTTTCATTTGAAGGATCTTTTACATGTCGATTTAATTATCAAAGTTCAATAAAGTAAGTGTTTTATTCATCTCGATTTGCTGATCATTTTGAGTACCATATTCAATATTTTTCACTATTCACGTTTTACTATTCACGTTGTTACTATTCACGTTGTTACTATTCATGATTACTATTCACGTTTACTATTCACGTCATTACTATTCATTTTTACTGTTTACTAATTTTCAAAAAAATAAAAAATCACTGTAGCTTAATTAGTATATGACACCGGGCCTGCCCCCAAATGGGATCAGGGCATTTGGGGCGGGAGTTAAACTCTGATGATTTTTAATTTTTTGAAAATTAGTAAACAGTAAAAATGAATAATTCTTTCTAGCTCCACTCCAGACACCACTATGAAATCTCACTAGTTGTTCTGGGGAATCTATTTTCAACTCAAGTACCTTCTATTCCAATTTGGTTTTATAACTGGTGGATATATCTTGGATGCACTGAAGATATTTACCCCCCAGAAACTCAAATGGCCTACAAATTATTCATTAGAAAAACTGAAGGAAGAATTCAAGACTACATGCAACCCATTCAATTCCATATTATGTTCAAAGTCCCATGGATATTTTGCTGGAATTACAAAATTCATTCATTCCATCCCAAACCATATCCCATGTCCTTGGTTCGGGAATTCAAAATCAAATGGTGGACTCAAGTTTCAATTACTCAAGAAACGGTGGCGGCACAATTTTCTGGTGCGCATCAGATCCCTCAGACGGGAATAAAGATTCAATCACCAAAGCAGGCTCAAGGACCACCCTTGGCGGTACCAGTAACTATTGCAAAAGCAAAAGAGACCACTCAAAAACATGAAAAGAAAAAAGGAAAAATTACAGAAAGCCAAATTCCATCCGTCCCAGAATTAGTCCAAAAAGATAAAGAAATGGCTGAGGGCTGGGCACAATATCAAGAGTTCATGCAGTTCATGCAATTCAAAGAAAAAGCAAAATCAATGTCTATCAATAGCAAGGCCTCATCGGAAGGATCATCCACAGATCCATTCGGCGGTCCCTTAGCTCAAGACCCCTTTGATTTATAAACTAACAATTTTTTGTTTTGCAGGATTCAATGAAGAAAGTTACTCAAACAGATGTACATTGGGAAATCGTAGAATGTTCAGACTTAGAAGGATCTGCAAATTCAAAGATTGGAATACTTGAAAGAGTCCCTAGAATTTCAAGTATTTACAATGTTGCACAAACCATGCAAAATCGAAATTGGATCATTTCAACCAATTTATCAAAGAGTATTTACCCTTGACAAAGAACCACGAGTTTACTCTCAATCACCATCAATTCGGATCAAAAGTTAATCATTAAGTTTACTCCTCAAGAAGGTCATTATTCAAAGATATTTGATGACAAACTCATACAAGAAGCCTCAAGTTACGATACTCGGAGGATTCAACTTCTCCAAGAGCTCAAGAAGCATTTCAAAATAGATTTTACTCAAAACCTTTATTCGGACAACGACTTCTTTGAGGATCGGCTTCGCTCGCCATGAAGCAATCAGGGCGATCTTCATTCAAAAGGTCGGCAGCGGCAAGATGATTAAAGCTATTCAAGCACGTGAAGTGGGGACAATCGAGAAAACTCTACTTTCCAAAAAGAAGGGTAGGTCCTGAGTGACGTAACTACAAACAACTTTTCAAAAGCGGATCATTTCGGCTCAAAAGATTCCAAGCGGATAAGATCGCCTCAAAAGTCTTCAAATGGATAAGCTCAAATCTCAATCTCAAAGGAATTCAGACAGGTGTCTTCATTCAAAAGCGGAAGTAGATATGGATTAAAGACAAAGTCTGCAACCTGCACCAACAAATAATAGACCAAGTCAAAATTGGATTCAAGACAAACATAAATCCAAAATAGAAGCCACGAGAATCTGCAAGCCAAATTCAATCCAGACCAAAAAGTCCTCACACCTACAGGCAAAAGTCAAAAGGCTAAAACTAGCCTTTATCAAATTTCCACAGCTAGAATTGGACGGACTCAAGAATCTCAACTATAAAAGGACTCCATTCCATTCAGAAAATCATCGGCGAATCAATCGGCAAATTCAGCAACATTCCATCGGCAAATTCAAAGAAACCCGAATACACCGCAAAAGCTTAGACAATCTTAGAAAAATTCCATAGTCAATTTGTAGCCAATTTCCAAACTTAGAATTGCAAACCGTAACCCATTTCGATTTCACAAATCCTTCAAAATTTGTAGTATTCACTTTTCCACTTTTATTTCAAGGATACTTTACGTATTGATTTCAATTTGAGTTAAATAAAGTAAGTGTTTTATTCATCTCGATTTGCTGATCATTTTGAGTACCATTTTCAATATTTTTACTATTCACGTTGATTACTATTCATGATTACTATTCACGCAGTTACTATTCACAATTACTATTCATGATTAATGTTCATTTTTACTATTCACGTCATTACTATTCACAATTACTGTTCATTAATTTTCAAAATTTAAAATCACTGTAGCTTAATTAGTACATGACACCGGTCCTGCCCCCAAGTGGTATCAGAGCCATCATTCCTTTGTTTTAGGTGTTCATAAGCATTAGTTTAAATTAAGCTTAAGTGTTTAGCATAACCTTAATTTAAAACTTTACCTTTGATCAAGATTAAGGTAGGTTTGGCAAGCGGTTTGGTGAGCCTAGTAAGACCGTTGGTAAGCCCGAGTGTGAGGTGTTCCAGGCAGGGTGCTCCCCGTGTTCCCCGATCTTAGTCCGAAGTCAAGAGTAAACGATTAGATTATGTTATATTAAACATGGCAGCGAGATTTAGAAAAATGTTTTTGAATACTCAAGATAGAAACGGTAACTCTGACGTCGTGCAGAGTCAGGAGGTGCATATGCCTTTAGATTACTCAAATTGGTCTATTCCAGAACAAAGTATAGAGTCAATATATAAGATAGGTTCTTTAGATTTCAAAACTGCTTTTTCAATTAAAACTCATGAAGAAACAATTTCTTTACAAGAAGAATTTCAAACAATTCCTTTATTAAATAAAGTTTCAATTAAAAAATACATAGACAAAGGTTATAGATATATTCATTATGGTATGATTCAAGTAGCAATTAAACCTTTAGTACACATAGGTGTAGACGCTCCAATTTATTTAGCTTTAAGAGATAAAAGATTAAAAAGATACAAAACTTCTTTATTAAGTATGATTCAAACTAATGTTTGTAATGGTCCAATATATTTCAATTGTTGTCCAAACTTTTACATTGATTTAATGAGATCCATTAATATTAGATTCATTAGTATTAGATATTCATTTACAAGGTGATGAATTTGAACAATTTTGTAAAAATTTTGCAATTATTCTGAGTTTATTTTAGGTTAATGAATTCTCAAATAAATACTAGATTCAACATGTTACCAAGTTCAAAAGAGGAAACAGTTTTATTACATGTAGAAGTGATAATCCAACGATTTTATTCCTAAAAGATTAAAGTGGAGCAAATTACAATTCTGAACAATTTGAAATTCAAAATGCTCAACCTTCTAGAAACATAATTAGAAGAGAAATTAATAATATTATAGAAAAGAAGATGGAACAATTTTATTAAGATTTAATTCATTAAGAGAAGGAACAAGTTCTTTAAATAATTTCAATCTACCTAGAAGATCATTTTACGAACCATCACCTCGATAGTATCGAAAAACCCTTGATATGTTTTCAAATCTCCTATTCGAAATAGTCAATTCACCCTGTGTCACCTACAAGGTCACAAATGGGAATTAATGTTATTACTTTTGAAAAGAAAAATTTAAAATAAATTTTAAATATTTAAATGAAGCTTTTGAAAAGGAAAATAGTAAAAGAAATTTTGGTTTATAGCATTAAATGAAGTTATTCAAGAAAAATTAAAAGCGAATGGATTTCATATATGAAAAGATGAAATGTAATATTCTTTTACTTTCATGGTTAGAATCTTGGTTTTCAAAAAATGAAGGTATTTCCAATGTTTTCAAAGAAAGTTATATTAATGTTCAAAGTAATTTATATAGAAAATGGAAGATTAATGATTATCAAGCTATTACTTCAATCCATCCACCTTTACAACCAATAAAAATTCAAATTGACCAACAGGAAATAGAAGCTAGTCCTTTTAAGATAGGTAGAGAAGACGGAAATTCAAATGTTGTATTAGATGATATTAAAAAAATTTATCAACAAAATAATTATTCAAATCAGATATTACATACTATAGCTAATCAAGTAGAACATTTGTCTACTAAGATAGATTCAATTCCTAAGGAAACCCCTAGATTTCCAAATGAAATAGCTAGTCCTCATTTCAAAACAAGAAGTATTTCTCATGAATTAGAAGAAGACTTAATTAAAAATAAAATGCAAAATAGTTTAATAAATAGAATAACTCAAAGTATTCAAGCTGATAAAGCTAGTACTTCAGAAAATAGAATTAATTGTTTAGAAGCAGAAGAAAAATGTGAATCGAATTAGATGATAATTCAAGTGAAGATTCAGATAATTACGAGATACAAAAGATTAATAATGTAGAACAAGAATTTAAAGAAAATTCAAGTAGAAATTAATAGAATAAAAAAGAAAAATTATAGAAATTGGAATTCAATGAATACAAGAAATTATTATCCTAGACCTACTCCCGGATATTCAATACGAAGAAAGAAAACAATTTAAAACAAGTTCATATGATGGAAACTCTGTCTATGAATGGAACATAGATGGAAAATCGAATATGAAATATTAAATACATTGCAAGAAATGGGAATGGCTAAGACGACCTACAAAACATTAGGATTGATGATAAATCTGCATGACATTAATTGTAGGATTTTGGGACAATTAAAAATTGGTGGGATAATTTGTTAACTTTAGAAGAAAAACAACAAATATTAAATCATTCAACGAAGTAGAAGTAGAAAACAAATGCGAGATGGAACTAAAACATTTGTTCTGAAAAACAATCGAATCACGATAGATCAATTGATAGTTACAATTTGATTCATTTCATAGGTAACCCAAAAGAAACTTTAGCTAGTTCAAAGATTATGTTAAGTAATTTAAGATGTCCAACTTTGTCAGATTTTAGATGGTATAAAGATGTATTTCTCACTCAAGTATTAAAAAGAAATGATGCTAATTCTCCTTTTTGGAAAGAAAAATTCATTACAGGATTACCAACTTTATTTTCGCAAAGAATAATATCTAAATTACAAAAAGAGGTAGGAAATGATTACATAGATTTCAATAGAATATCTTTTGGTCAGTTATTTGCTTTTATTAAAAAAGAAGGATTAGAATTATATGCAATTAAAGATTCAAAATAAATATGGTAGAGAAAAACAAAGTAGGAAACTTTTGTGAAGTCTTTGGTATTAAAGGAATTAAAGCCCCTTCAGCTCAAAATAGAAAGTTAGAAAAATATAAAAGACATTCAAAATTCAAGAAACATAAGAATTATGATAATAGTCAATATTACAAAAGATATAAAAAGAAGAAATATAAAGGATATAAGAATAAAGATAAAGATGAAAATAATTCAATAACTTGCTGGAAATGTGGTAAACCGGTCACAAGGCAAATCAATGTAAAATGAAGAAAAAGATAAATGAAATATTTCAAGAAGAAGATTTCAAAAAGAAAATGATAGCTTTATTAATAGAAGAAACAGACATAGACGAAGATAATATTCAAGATGACATAGATTCAGATTCAAGTTTAGAAAGCATAGAAAAATGTAAGTGTATTAATGTGATTTCAAAAAGTAATAAAGAAACATTATTTGAGATGATAGAAAAAATAGATGATAAAGAATGTAGAAAAGAATATTTGACAAAATTAAGAGATTTAATTTTAGAAGAAGAAAAACCTAAAAAGTTTGAAGAACCATTGATTTCAAAATTATTAGAAAAATATCCAAATGAAGGATTATTAGGAATTAGGAAGCCAGATGAAGTCAAAGAAGATATTAAAACATTAAAAGAACAAGTTAGAAAATTACAAAAGGATTTAATAGAATTAAAAACAAAAGATTTAGAATTAGATACTAAAATAAGTCTAATAAAGAATGGAATTACTCCAGAAGATTCTTTAAAAGGAAAAGAGGTTATAACTGATATTCAAGACTTAAATTCTATTCAAATAAATAATGAACAAGTTTCAGATAAAATGTATATTCAAATGATAAATAAAATAGAGTATCAAAAATGGTATTGTTTTGTTACCATAGGAATAAATGATTTCAAACTCACGATTACACGCTATGATAGATAGTGGTGCTGATGCAAATAATATTAAAACAGGAATAATCCCTACAAAGTATTGTCAAAAGACTAATGAGAGTTTATTAGCAGCCAATTCAAGTAGATTACATGTCAATCATAGAGTCATTTTAAATGTATGCAATGATGAGTATTGCATTAAAAATTTATGTTATGTAGTTGATGATATAACTCAAGATTTAATCTTAGGTTTACCATTTTTACATCAAATTAACCCTATTAAAGTAGATACTGAAGGTATTCATACAAAAATCATGGGTAGGAAGATTTCATTCAATTTTATTTCTCCCAAAAGACAGAAAGAAATAGATTTAATTCAAAAGTGCTCAATATTTAAACAAATAAATAATATTAAGAATCAAATAGGATTTTTAGAAGAAGAACATTCATCTGATAGACTAGACTTTCAGTTTCAGAAAGAAATTTTATCCATTGTTTTATGCATTGCACAATTTCATGATTTATCTTATCAACCATTTCTATTACATATTTTTGCAAAAGATATTTCAAAACAGATTTTTGCAAGATGGCAAGCTATCCTATCTATATTCAATTTTATTGAATATCTAAAAGGTGAGGAGAGTTGTTTGCCTAATTTCAAACTTGTGAATTTTAGCAGGAATTTCAAAATGAGTTCTATCAAGAAAGAAGGTGATTCCAAAAAACTTCCACTTATTCATTTAACTTCATCAAATCGATTTCAATCCCTTTCAGATTACCCTCCATTAAATTTTGCTCAAGCTTTAGAGGCCCCTTATCAAAAGAATGCCATTCAAAGAAACACTCCATCAAGTCAAACTCAATCTCCACAAGCTACTTCAAGCTCAAATCTTACTTATTTTACTAAAGGAGTAATTGAGCCACTTTACCTTACTCGTTTTATTCAAAGTCCAGATTTTCAAACCTTTTCAAAATACATTGAACAAACCATTCATCCAGATTGCAATTGGATACCATTCAATGCTGAAAAAGATCTTTCATTCTATCTTCTGGTTTTGATTGATTCAGGATCAGTAGATATCAAGCATAATTTAGATCCAAAAGATTCCAGTAGAGTTGCCTATTCAAAAGCTATTATTAAAAAGATTTGTTCTTTCGATGAGTGGGGAAGTCATTCTCTGCTTAAATCATTTACAACAGATACTCAATATAGAGGATACTCGTACCAGGATTACATAGAGGCTTGGTACAAAGCTTTTTACCTTAGACCATTCAATCATTCATGGTTTTTTACTTTTCATAAAACCTTTTCAACTCAAGTACCTTCTATTCCAATTTGGTTTTATAACTGGTGGATATATCTTGGATGCACTGAAGATATTTACCCCCCAGAAACTCAAATGGCCTACAAATTATTCATTAGAAAAACTGAAGGAAGAATTCAAGACTACATGCAACCCATTCAATTCCATATTATGTTCAAAGTCCCATGGATATTTTCTTTGGAATTACAAAATTCATTCATTCCATCCCAAACCATATCCCATGTCCTTGGTTCGGGAAATCAAAATCAAATGGTGGACTCAAGTTTCAATTACTCAAGAAACGGTGGCGGCACAATTTTCTAGTGCGCATCAGATCCCTCAGACGGGAATAAAGATTCAATCACCATGAGCTCAAGGACCACCCTTGGCGGTACAGTAACTATTGCAAAAGCAAAGAGACCACTCAAAAACATGAAAAGAAAAAGGAAAAATTACGAAAGCCAAATTCCATCCGTCCGAAATTAGTCCAAAAGATAAAGAAATGGTGAGAAATGGGCACAATATCAAGAGTTCATGCGATTCATGCAATTCAAAGAAAAAGCAAAATCAATGTCTATCAATAGCAAGGCCTCATCGGAAGGATCATCCACAGATCCATTCGGTCCCTTAGCTCAAGACCCTTTGATTTATAAACTAACAATTTTTGTTTTGCAGGATTCAATGAAGAAAGTTACTCAAACAGGATGTACATTGGGAAATCGTAGAATGTTCGGACTTAGAAGGATCTGCAAATTCAAAGATTGGAATACTTGAAAGAGTCCTAGAATTTCAAGTATTTACAATGTTGCCCAAACCATTCAAAATCGAAATTGGATCATTTCAACCGACCAATTTATCAAAGAGTATTTACCCTTCAAAGAAAGAACCACAGGTTTACTCTCAATCACCATCAATTCCAGATCAAAAGTTAATCATTAAGTTTACTCCTCAAGAAGGTCATTATTCAAAGATATTTGATGACAAACTCATACAAGAAGCCTCAAGTTCTGATACTCCAGAGGATTCAACTTCTCCAAGAGCTCAAGAAGCATTTCAAAATAGATTTTACTCAAAAACCTTTATTCCAGACAACGACTTCTTTGAGGATCAGCTTCCTTCGCCATGAAGCAATCAAGGACAGTCTTCATTCAAAAGGAAGTGGTATCAGAGCCATCTGTTCACTGTTTTAGGTGTTCATACACGGGGAGCACCCTGCCTGGAACACCTCACACTCGGGCTTACCAACGGTCTTACTGATTGAGTTTGACTTGATGGAGTGTTTCTTTTCCATTCTTTATTAGACTTATCCTGAATCAATCAAAACCAGAAGATAGAATGAAATATCTTTTTCAGCATTGAATGGTATCCAGTTGCAATCTGGATGAATGATTTGTTCAATGTATTTTGAAAAGGTTTGAAAATCTGGACATTGAATAAAACGAGTAAGGTAAAGTGGCTCAATTACTCCTTTAGTAAAATAAGTAAGATTTGAGCTTGAAGTAGCTTGTGGAGATTGAGTTTGACTTGGTGGAGTGTTTCTTTGAATGGCATTCTTTTGATAAGGGGCCTCTAAAGCTTGAGCAAAATTTAATGGAGGGTAATCTGAAAGGGATTGAAATCGATTTGATGAAGTTAAATGAATAAGTGGAAGTTTTTTGGAATCACCTTCTTTCTTGATTGAACTCATTTTGAAATTCCTGCTAAAATTCACAAGTTTAAAATTAGGCAAACAACTCTCCTTACCTTTTAGATATTCAATAAAATTGAATATAGATAGGATAGCTTGCCATCTTGCAAGAATCTGTTTTGAAATATCTTTTGCAAAAATATGTAATAGAAATGGTTGATAAGATAAATCATGAAATTGTGTAATGCATAAAACAATGGATAAAATTTCTTTCTGAAACTGAAAGTCTAGTCTATCATATGAATGTTCTTTTTCTAAAAATTCTATTTGACTCTTAATATGACTAATATTATTTATTTGCTTAAATATTGAGCACTTTTGAATTAAATCTATTTCTTTTTGTCTTTTGGGAGAAATAAAATTGAATGAAATCTTCTTACCCATGATTTTTGTATGAATACCTTCAGTATCTACTTTAATAGGGTTAATTTGATGTAAAAATGGTAATCCTAAAATTAAATCTTGAGTTATATCGTCTACTACATAACATAAATTTTTAATGCAATACTCATCGTTGCATACATTTAAAATGACTCTATGATTGACATGTAATCTACTTGAATTGGCTGCTAATAAACTCTCATTAGTCTTTTGACAATACTTTGTAGGATTATTCTGCTTTAATATTGATTTGCATCAGCACCACTATCTATCATAGCGTGTACTGTGAGTTTGAAATCATTTATTCCTATGGTAACAAAACAATACCATTTTTGATACTCTATTTTATTTATCATTTGAATATACATTTTATCTGAAACTTGTTCATTATTTATTTGAATAGAATTTAAGTCTTGAATATCAGTTATAACCTCTTTTCCTTTTAAAGAATCTTCTGGAGTAATTCCATTCTTTATTAGACTTATTTTAGTATCTAATTCTAAATCTTTTGTTTTTAATTCTATTAAATCCTTTTGTAATTTTCTAACTTGTTCTTTTAATGTTTTAATATCTTCTTTGACTTCATCTGGCTTCCTAATACCTAATAATCCTTCATTTGGATATTTTTCTAATAATTTTGAAATACTGAATGGTTCTTCAAACTTTTTAGGTTTTTCTTCTTCTAAAATTAAATCTCTTAATTTTGTCAAGTATTCTTTTCTACATTCTTTATCATCTATTTTTTCTATCATTTCAAATAATGTTTCTTTATTGCTTTTTGAAATCACATTAATACACTTACATTTTTCTATGCTTTCTAAACTTGAGTCTGAATCTATGTCATCTTGAATATTATCTTCGTCTATGTCTGTTTCTTCTATTAATAAAGCTATCATTTTCTTTTTGAAATCTTCTTCTTGAAATATTTCATTTATCTTTTCTTCATTTTACATTGATTTGCCTTGTGACCGGCGACCACATTTCGACAAGTTATTGAATTATTTTCATCTTTATCTTTATTCTTATATCCTTTATATTTCTTCTTTTTATATCTTTTGTAATATTGACTATTATCATAATTCTTATGTTTCTTGAATTTTGCATGTCTTTTATATTTTTCTAACTTTCTATTTTGAGCTGAAAGGGCTTTAATTCCTTTAATACCAAAAACTTCACAAAAGTTTCCTACTTCTTGTTTTTCTCTACCATATTTATTTTGAATCTTTAATTCTGTACATAATTCTAATCCTTCTTTTTTAATAAAAGCAAATAATGACCAAAAGATATTACATTTGAAATCTATGTAATCATTTCCTACTTCTTTTTGTAATTTAGATATTATTCTTTGCGAAAATAAAGTTGGTAATCCTGTAATGAATTTTTCTTTCCAAAAAGGAGAATTAGCATCATTTCTTTTTAATACTTGAGTAAGAAATACATCTTTATACCATCTAAAATCTGACAAAGTTGGACATCTTAAATTACTTAACATAATTTTTGAACTAGCTAAAGTTTCTTTTGGGTTACCTATGAAATGAACTGAAATTGTAACTATCAATTGATCTACTGCATCTGATTGTTTTTCTGTAACAAATGTTTTAGTTCCATCTGCATTTGTTTTCTCTACTTCTACTTCTGTTGAATGATTTAATATTTGTTGTTTTTCTTCTAAAGTTAACAAATTATCCACCAATTTTTAATTGTCACGAAAATCCTACAATTAATCTTTATTGCGATATTAACTCATTAATCCTAATGTTTTGTAGGCTGTCTTAGCCATTCCCATTTCTTGCAATGTATTTAAGATTTCATATTCTGACTTTCCATCTATGTTCCATTCATAGACAGAATTTCCATCATATGAACTTGTTTTAAATTGTTTTCTTTCTTCATATTGAATATCTGGGGGAGTAGGTCTAGGATAATAATTTCTTGTATTCATTGAATTCCAATTTCTATAATTTTTCTGTCATTTTATTCTATTAATTTCTACTTGAATTTTCTCTAAATTCTTGTTCTACATTATTAATCTTTTGTATCTATGAATTATCTGAATCTTCACTTGAATTATCATCTAATTGATTACATCATTTTTCTTTCTGTTTCTAAACAATTAATTCTATTTTCTGAAGTACTAGCTTTATCAGCTTGAATACTTTGAGTTATTCTATTTATTAAACTATTTTGCATTTTATTTTTAATTAAGTCTTCTTCTAATTCATGAGAAATACTTCTTGTTTTGAAATGAGGACTAGCTATTTCATTTGGAAATCTAGGGGTTTCCTTAGGAATTGAATCTATCTTAGTAGACAAATGTTCTACTTGATTAGCTATAGTGTGTAATATCGATTTGAATAATTATTTTGTTGATAAACTTTTTAAATGTCATCTAATACAACATTTGAATTTCCGTCTTCTCTAGCTATCTTAAAAGGACTAGCTTCTATTTCCTGTTGGTCAACTTGAATTTTTATTGGTTGCAAGGGTGGATGGATTGAAGTAATAGCTTGATAATCATTAATCTTCCACTTTCTATATAAATTACTTTGAACATTAATATAACTTTCTTTGAAAACATTGGAAATACCTTCATTTTTTGAAAACGATTCTAACCATGAAAGTAAAAGAATATTACATTTCATCTTTTCATATATGAAATCCATTCTTCTTTTAATTTTCTTGAATAACTTCATTTAATGCTATAAACCAAAATTTCTTTTACTATTTTCCTTTTCAAAAGCTTCATTTAAATATTTGAAATTTATTTTAAATTTTTCTTTTCAAAAGTAATAACATTAATTCCCATTTGTGACCTTGTGGGTGACATAGGGGGTGAATTGACTATTCCTGGAATAGGAGATTTGAAAACATACTTCGAAGGGTTTTCTGATACTATCGAGGGTGATGGTTCAGAAATGATCTTCTAGGTAAATTGAAATTATTTGAAGAACTTGTTCCTTCTCTTAATGAATTAAATCTTAGTAAAATTGTTCCATTTTCTTTTTCTATAATATTATTAATTTCTCTTCTAATTATGTTTCTAGAAGGTTGAGCATTTTGAATTTCAAATTGTTCAGAATTGTAATTCGTTCCACTTTAATCTTTTAGGAATAAAAAGCTGTTGGATTATCAACTACATGTAATAAAACTGTTTCCTCTTTTGAACTTGGTAACATGTTGAATCTAGTATTTATTTGAGAATTCATTAACCTAAAATAAACTCTGTAAATAATTGCAAAATTTTTACAAAATTGTTCAAATTCATCTCCTTGTAAATGAATATCTAATACTAATGAATCTAATATTAATGGATCATTAAATCAACAGAAAAGTTTGGACAACAATTGAAATATATTGGGCCATTACAAACATTAGTTTGAATCATACTTAATAAAGAAGTTTTGTATCTTTTTAATCTTTTATCTCTTAAAGCTAAATAAATTGGAGCGTCTACACCTATGTGTACTAAAGGTTTAATTGCTACTTGAATCATACCATAATGAATATATCAATAACCTTTGACTATGTATTTATATATTGTAACTTGATTTAATAAAGGAATTGCTTGTAAACCTTCCTGTAAAGAAATTGTATCTACATGAGTTTTAATTGAAAAGCGGTTTTGAAATCTAAAGAACCTATCTTATATATTGACTCTATACTTTGTTAGAATAGACCAATTTGAGTAATCTAAAGGCATATGCACCTCGACTCTGCGACGTCGAGTTACGTTTCTATCTTGAGTATTCAAAAACATTTTCTAAATCTTGCTGCCATGTTTAATATAACATAATCTAATCGTTTACTCTTGACTTGGACTAAGATCGGGAACACGGGAGCACCTGCTGGAACACCTCACACTCGGGCACCAGCGGTCTTACTAGGCTCACCAAACCGCTTGCCAAACCTACCTTAATCTTAATCAAAGGTAAAGTTTTAAATTAAGGTTATGCTAAACACTTAAGCTTAATTTAAACTAATGCTTATGAACACCTAAAACAGTGAACAGATGGCTCTGATACCACTTGGGGGCAGGACCGGTGTCATGTACTAATTAAGCTACAGTAATTTTAAATTTTGAAAATTAATGAACAGTAATTGTGAATAGTAATGACGTGAATAGTAAAAATGAACAGTAATCATGAATAGTAATTGTGAATAGTAACTGCGTGAATAGTAATCATGAATAGTAATCAACGTGAATAGTAAAAAATATTGAAAATGGTACTCAAAATGATCAGCAAATCGAGATGAATAAAACACTTACTTTATTTAACTCTGAAATTGAAATCAATCTGAGAAAGTATCCTTGAAATAAAAGTGGAAAAGTGAATAGTACAAATTTTGAAGGATTTGTGAAATTGAAATGGGTTACGGTTTGGAATTCTAAGTTTGGAAATTGGCTACAAATTGGACTATGGAATTTTTCTAAGATTGTCTAAGCTTTTGCGATGTATTAGGGTTTCTTTGAATTTGCGATGGAATGTTCTTTGGTATTTTAGATGATTTTTCTGAATGGAATGGAGTCCTTTTATAGTTGAGATTCTTGAGTCCGTCCAATTCTAGCTGTGGAAATTTGATAAAGGCTAGTTTTTAGCCTTTTGACTTTTACTGTAGGTGTGAGGACTTTTGTGCGGATTGAATTTGGCTTATTCTCGTGGCTTCTAATTTGGATTTATGTTTGTCTTGAATCCAATTTTGACTTGGTCTATTATTTGTTGGTGCAGGTTGCAGACTTTGTCTTTAATCCATATCTACTTCCGGCTTTTTGAATGAAGACACCTGTCTGAATTCCTTTGAGGTTGAGATTTGAGCTTATCCATTTGAAGACTTTTGAGGCGATCTTATCCGCTTGGAATCTTTTGAGCTGATTTTATCTTCTTGTTGAAAAGTTGTTTGTAGTTACGTGCCGACATGGGACCTACTCTGCGTTTTGGAGAACAGAGTTTTCTGACTATCCCCACTTCACGTGCTTGAATTGCTTTAATCATCTTGCCGTTGCCGACCTTTTGAATGAAGACTGTCCTTGATTGCTTCATGGCGAAGGAAGCTGATCTTCAAAGAAGTCGTCCTCTGGAATAAAGGTTTTTGAGTAAAACCTATTTTGAAATGCTTCTTGAGCTTTTGGAGAAGTTGAATCCTCTGGCGTAGCAGAACTTGAGGCTTCTTGTATGATTTTGTTTGAATGATGATCTTCTTGATCTGGAATTGACGGTGATTGAAAGTAAACCGGGGGTTCTTCGCTAAGCCTTGGAACCCAGTTTTCCATGAATTCTTGAATTTCTTGCCATTGATTATCTTCTTTGATTGCTCGTCTTAGTCTTTGAACATAGTCTCTATTTTGTTTCATTTGAGATTCTTCACCGAAAGGGTAAATGCATTTGGATAAATTGGCTGGTTGAAATGATCCAATCTCTCGATTTTGAATGGTTTGAGCAATATTGTAAACACTTGAAATTCTGGGGATTCTTTTGATTTCATACTTTGAATCTGCTGATTCTTCTGAATTTGAACATTCTGAGATTTCCCAGTATACATCTGTTTGAGTAACTTTCTTCATTGAATCCTGCAAAACAGAAAATTTGTAAGTTTATAAATCAAAGGGGTCTTGAGCCAAGGGACCGCCGAATGGATCTGTGGATGATCCTTCCGAAGAGGCCTTGCTATTAATAGACATTGATTTTGCTTTTTCTTTGAATTGCATAAACTGCATGAATTCTTGATATTGTGCCCAGCCCTCAGCCATCTCTTTATCCTTTTGAACTAGTTCTGGCACAGATGGAATTTGGCTTTCTGTAATTTTTCCCTTTTTCTTTTCATGTTTTTGAATTGTCTCCTTTGCTTTTGCAATAGTTACTGGTACCGCCAAGGGTGGTCCTTGAGCCTGTTTTGGTGATTGAATCTTTATTCCCGTCTGGGGGATCTGATGCGCACCAGAAAATTGTGCTGCCACCGTTTCTTGAGTAATTGAAACTTGATTCCACCATTTGATTTTGAATTCCCGAACCAAGGACATGGGATATGGTTTGGGATGGAATGAATGAATTTTGTAACTCCAGCAAAATATCCATGGAACTTTGAACATAATGTGAAATTGAATAGGTTGCATATAATCTGGAATTCTTCCTTGATTTTCTAATGAATAATTTGTAGGCCATTTGAGTTTCGGGGTAAATATCCTCGCATCCAAGATATATCCACGATTATAAAACCAAATTGGAATAGAAGGTACTTGAGTTGAAAAGGTTTTATGAAAAGTAAAACCATGAATGATTGAATGGTCTAAGATAAAAAGCTTTGTACCAAGCCTCTAAGTAATCACGATGCAGTATCCTCTATATTGAGTATCTGTTGTAAATGATTTAAGAGAATGACTTCCCACTCATCGAAAGAACAAATCTTTTAATAATGAAAAGTAAAGAACCTTTGATTCATAATACCGCAAAATGTAAAATTGTTAGTGTATAAAACAATGGGTCTTTGATCCGGTGGTCCTTGATTGGTTACGAAGATGATCCTTGGACGAATGGTGGTGTTTATGGATATTGATTGTGCTTGAGTTATCATCCAATTGTGGTGCAGGAATGGATGGATGAAACTTTGAATCTTGTAGGTCAAGGGTATTTTGAGTAGGATGGGGTTTGCAATGTTGAATTTATTTTGAAATTCCAGTTAAAATTCACGTGTTAAGAAATCAAAACAATTCTCCTAAAACTCTGCCTTCCAAAACGCAGGTAGGTCCTTCTCAGACATAACTACAAACAACTTTTCAAAAGCAGATCATTTCGACTCAAAAGATTCCAAGCGGATAAGATCGCTCAAAAGTCTTCAAATGGATAAGCTCAAATCTCGGTCTCAAAAGAATTCAGATGTGTCTTCATTCAAAAAGCGGAAGTAGATAAGGATTCAAACAAAGCCTGCACAACCAAAGCAAATTCAAGACCCAAGACCTCAAAATTGAAATTCAAGACAAAAGCTTAGAAGCTACGAGTGCAACACAAATTCATTTCAAGACCACAAAAGTCTTCAAGCCTACAAGCAAAGTCAAAAGGCTAAAGACTAGCCTTTATCAAATTTCCACAATAGAATTGACTGACTCAAGAATCTCAACTATAAAAGGACTCCATTCCATTCAGAAAATCATGAAATTCAAAGAGCCAGAATACTGCAAAAGCTTAGACAATCTTAGAAAAATTCCATAGTCCAATTTGTAGCCAATTTCCAACCTTAGAATTCCAAACCGTAACCCATTTCAATTTCACAAATCCATCAAACTTTGTACTATTCATCTTTTCCTAGTTTACTTCAAGGATCTTTTCTGTATCCAGATTACAATTTCAAAGTTCTATAAAGTAAGTGTTTTATTCATCACGATTTGCTGATCATTTTGAGTACCATTTTCAATATTTTTTACTATTCACGTTGATTACTATTCATGATTACTATTCATGATTCTATTCACAATTACTATTCATGATTCGCTCATTTTACTATTCACGTCATTACTATTCATTTCAAAATCAATCTCACGATGACAAATTGCAAAATTAAAGTGACGCCAATTCTTCTCAAAGCAAAAGTCTTCAACAATCTAGAAGCATCTGCAACAATCAAAAACAAAAGTCATTACACAAGCACAAAGTCAAAAAGCCTAACGGTTAGGCTTTCACAAATTCAACGGCTAGAATTGACTGATTCACAAGATTTCAACTATAAAAGGACTCCATTCCATTCGTAAGAGGAACACAAAGAAATCCTTCCAAGCTTACAAAAATCAACAACATTCCATCTAAATTCAAAGAAACCCTGTATACATCGCAAAAAGCTTAGACAATCTTAGAAAAATTCCATAGTCCAATTTGTAGCCAATTTCCAACCTTAGAATTCCAAACTGTAACCCATTTCAATTTCACAAATCCTTCAAACTTTGTACTATTCATCTTTTCCTAGTTTACTTCAAGGATCTTTTACGTATTCGATTACAATTTCAAAGTTCTATAAAGTAAGTGTTTTATTCATCACGATTTTTTGATCATTTTGAGTACCATATTCAATATATTTTTCACTATTCACGTTGATTACTATTCATGATTACTATTCACGAGTTACTATTCACAATTACTATTCATGATTATCGCTCATTTTTACTATTCACGCCATTACTATTCATTTTTACTCGCTCATAATTTTCAAAATTTAAAATCTGTAGCTTAATTTAGTACATGACACCTGGTCCCCGCCCAAGTGGTATCGAGCTATCTGCTCACCTTTTAGGTGTTCATAAGCATTAGTTTAAATTAAGCTTAAGTGTTTAGCATAACCGTAATTTAAAACTTTACCTTTGATCAAGATTAAGGTAGGTTTGGCAAGCGGTTTGGTGAGCCTAGTAAGACCGTTGGTAAGCAGTGTGAGGTGTTCCAGCGGTGCTCCCGTGTTCCCGATCTTAGTCTCAAGTCAAGAGTAAACGACAGATTATGTTATATTAAACATGGCAAATGTAGGTTTAGAAAAATGTTTTTGAATACTCAAGATAGAACGGTAACTCTGGCGTCGTGCAGTCGGGAGGTGCATATGCCTTTAGATTACTCAAATTGGTCTATTCGAACAAAGTATGAGTCAATATACAAGATAGGTTCTTTAGATTTCAAACTTTTCAATTAAAACTCATGAAGAAACAATTTCTTTACAAGAAGAATTTCAAACAATTCCTTTATTAAATAAAGTTTCAATTAAAAATACATAGACAAAGGTTATAGATATATTCATTATGGTATGATTCAAGTAGCAATTAAACCTTTAGTACACATAGGTGTAGATTCCCAATTTATTTAGCTTTAAGAGATAAAAGATTAAAAGATACAAAACTTCTTTATTAAGTATGATTCAAACTAATGTTTGTAATGGTCCAATATATTTCAATTGTTGTCCAAACTTTTCGTTGATTTAATGTGATCCATTAATATTAGATTCATTGGTATTAGATATTCATTTACAAGGTGATGAATTTGAACAATTTTGTAAAATTTTGCAATTTGTCATCGAGATTGATTTTGTAGTCATTTGAGTCTTGGAAAGTCTTGAATCCTTATCTACTGCTTTTGAATGAAGACACTTGTCGAATTCCTTTGAGGTTGAGATTGGAGCTTATCCATTTGAAGACTTTTGAAGCGATCTTATCCGCTTGGAATCTTTTGGAAATTTGGTCCGCTTTTGAAAAGTTGTTTGTAGTTATGTGCCGACAAGGGACCTACTCTGCGTTTTGGAAAACAGAGTTTTCTGACTGTCCCCACTTCACGTGCTTGAATTGCTTTAATCATCTTGCCGTTGCCGACCTTTTGAATGAAGATCCTTGATTGCTTCATGGCGAAGTCGATCTTCAAAGAAGTCGCCCTTCTGAATAAAGGTTTTGAGTAAAACCTATTTTGAAATGCTTCTTGAGCTTTTGGAGAAGTTGAATCCTCGCGTAGCGTAACTTGAGGCTTGTATGATTTTGTTTGAATGATGATCTTCTTCCGAATTGACGGTGATTGAGAGTAAATCGGGTTCTTCGCTAAGCCTTGGAACCCAGTTTTCCATGAATTCTTGAATGGCTTGCCATTGATTGTCTTCCTTGATTGCTCTTCTTAATCTTTGAACATAATCGCGATTTTGTTTCTTTTGAGATTCGTCACCGAAAGGATAAATGCATTTGGATAAATTGGCTGGTTGAAATGATCCAATCTCTCGATTTTGAATGGTTTGAGCAATATTGTAAACACTTGAAATTCTGGGGATTCTTTTGATTTCATACTTTGAATCACGATTCTTACGAATCTGAACATTCCGCTATTTCCCAGTATACATCTGTTTGAGTAACTTTCTTCATTGAATCCTGCAAAACAGAAAATTTGTAAGTTTATAAATCAAAGGGGTCTTGAGCCAAGGGACCGCCGAATGGATCTGTGGAGGATCCTTCCGAAGAGGCCTTGCTATTAATAGACATTGATTTTGCTTTTTCTTTGAATTGCATAAACTGCATGAATTCTTGATATTGTGCCCAAATTTCACCATCTCTTTATCTTTTGAACTAGTTCGCGAGATGAATTTGGCTTCACTTAATTTTTCCCTTTTTCTTTTCATGTTTTGAATTGTCTCCTTTGCTTTTGCAATAATTCATCGTACCGCCAAGGGTGGTCCTTGAGCTGCTTTGGTGATTGAATCTTTATTCCGTCGAGGATCGATGCACTGAAAATTGTGCCACCGTTTCTTGAGTAATTGAAACTTGGTTCCACCATTTGATTTTGAATTCGAACCAAGGACATGGGATATGGTTTAGGATGGAATGAATGAATTTTGTAACTCCAAAGAAAATATCCACGGAACTTTGAACATAATGTGAAATTGAATAGGTTGCATATAATCCGGAATTCTTCCTTCGCTTTTCTAATGAATAATTTGTAGGCCATTTGAGTTTCGGGGTAAATATCCTCGCATCCAAGATATATCCACCATTATAAAACCAAATTGGAATAGAAGGTACTTGAGTTGAAAAGGTTTTATGAAAAGTAAAAACCATGAATGATTGAATGGTCTAAGATAAACAGGTTTGTACCAAGCCTCTAAGTAAGGGTGGTACGAGTAGGCTCTATATTGAGTATCTGTTGTAAATGATTTAAGCAGAGAATGACTTCCCCACTCATCGAAAGAACAAATCTTTTTAATAATAGCTTTTGAATAGGCAACTCATCGGAATCTTTTGAATCTAAATTATGCTTGATATCTATCGATCTGAATCAATCAAAACCGTAAGATAGAATGAAAGATCTTTTCAAGATTGAATGGTATCCAATTGCAACTGGATGAATGGTTTGTTCAATGTATTTTGAAAAGGTTTGAAAACTGGACTTTGAATAAAGCGAGTAAGGTAAAGTGGCTCAATTACTCCTTTAGTAAAATAAGTAAGATTTGAGCTTGAAGTAGCTTGTGGAGATTGAGTTTGACTTGGTGGAGTGTTCCTTTGAATAGCATTCTTTTGATAAGGGGCCTCTAAAGCTTGAGCAAAATTTAATGGAGGTAACTGAAAGGGATTGAAATCGATTTGATGAAGTTAAATGAATAAGTGGAAGTTTTTGGAATCACCTTCTTTCTTGATTGAACTCATTTTGAAATTCTGCTAAAATTCACAAGTTTAAAATTAGGCAAACAACTCTCTTACTTTTAGATATTCAATAAAATTGAATATAGATAGGATAACTGCCATCTTGCAAGAATCTGTTTTGAAATATCTTTTGCAAAAATATGTAATAGAAATGGTTGATCATGAAATTGTGCAATGCATAAAACAATGGATAAAATTTCTTTCTGAAACTGAAAGTCTAGTCTATCAGATGAATGTTCTTTTTCTAAAAATCCTATTTGACTCTTAATATGACTAATATTATTTATTTGCTTAAATATTGAGCACTTTTGAATTAAATCTATTTCTTTTTGTCTTTTGGGAGAAATAAAATTGAATGAAATCTTCTTACCCATGATTTTTGTATGAATACCTTCAGTATCTACTTTAATAGGGTTAATTTGATGTAAAAATGGTAATCCTAAAATTAAATCTTGAGTTATATCGTCTACTACATAACATAAATTTTTAATGCAATACTCATCGTTGCATACATTTAAAATGACTCTATGATTGACATGTAATCTACTTGAATTGGCTGCTAATAAACTCTCATTAGTCTTTTGACAATATTTTGTAGGGATTATTCTGTTTAATACTTTGCATCAGACCACTATCTATCATAGCGTGTCTTGTGAGTTTGAAATCATTTATTCCTATGGTAACAAAACAATACCATTTTTGATACTCTATTTTATTTATCATTTGAATATACATCTTATCTGAAACTTGTTCATTATTTATTTGAATAGAATTTAAGTCTTGAATATCAGTTATAACCTCTTTTCCTTTTAAAGAATCTTCTGGAGTAATTCCATTCTTTATTAGACTTATTTTAGTATCTAATTCTAAATCTTTTGTTTTTAATTCTATTAAATCCTTTTGTAATTTTCTAACTTGTTCTTTTAATGTTTTAATATCTTCTTTGACTTCATCTGGC
This sequence comes from Gynochthodes officinalis, assembly GCA_020080225.1. Taxonomy (NCBI): domain Eukaryota; kingdom Viridiplantae; phylum Streptophyta; class Magnoliopsida; order Gentianales; family Rubiaceae; genus Gynochthodes; species Gynochthodes officinalis. The sequence goes on from CM034620.1 coordinate 17,378,756, forward strand.
TTCCTAATACCTAATAATCCTTCATTTGGATATTTTTCTAATAATTTTGAAATACTGAATGGTTCTTCAAACTTTTTAGGTTTTTCTTCTTCTAATATTAAATCTCTTAATTTTGTCAAGTATTCTTTTCTACATTCTTTATCATCTATTTTTTCTATCATCTCAAATAATGTTTCTTTATTGCCTTTTGAAATCACATTAATACATTTACATTTTTCTATGCTTTCTAAACTTGAATCTGAATCTATGTCATCTTGAATATTATCTTCGTCTATGTCATGCTTCTTCTATTAATAAAGCTATCATTTTCTTTTGAAATCTTCTTCTTGAAATATTTCATTTATCTTTTCTTCATTTTACATTGATTTGCCTTGTGAAGCGACCACATTTCCAAGATGTTATTGAATTATTTTCATCTTTATCTTTATTCTTATATCCTTTATATTTCTTCTTTTTATATCTTTTGTAATATTGACTATTATCATAATTCTTATGTTTCTTGAATTTTGAATGTCTTTTATATTTTTCTAACTTCCTATTTTGAGTTGAAGGAGCTTTAATTGCTTTAATACCAAAAACTTCACAAAAGTTTCCTACTTCTTGTTTTTCTCTACCATATTTATTTTGAATCTTTAATTCTGTACATAATTCTAATCCTTCTTTCTTAATAAAAGCAAATAACTGACCAAAAGATATTCTATTGAAATCTATGTAATCATTTCCTACTTATTTTTGTAATTTAGATATTATCCTTTGCGAAAATAAAGTTGGTAATCCTGTAATGAATTTTTCTTTCCAAAAAGGAGAATTAGCATCATTTCTTTTTAATACTTGAGTGAGAAATACATCTTTATACCATCTAAAATCTGACAAAGTTGGACATCTTAAATTACTTAACATAATTTTTGAACTAGCTAAAGTTTCTTTGGGTTTCCTATGAAATGAATCTGAAATTGTAACTATCAATTGATCGCATCGATTGTTTTTCAACAAAAGCTTTAGTTCCATCGCATTTGTTTTCTCTACTTCTACATTGAATGATTTAATATTTGTTGTTTTTCTAAAGTTAACAAATTATCCCACCAATTTTTAATTGTCTGAAAATCCTACAATTAATCTTGTGCAGATTTACTTACAATCCTAATGTTTTGTAAATCGTCTTAGCCATTCCCATTTCTTGCAATGTATTTAATATTTCATATTCTGATTTTCCATCTATGTTCCATTCATAGACAGTTTCCATCATATGAACTTGTTTTAAATTGTTTTCTTTCTTCATATTGAATATACGGGAGTAGGTCTAGGATAATAATTTCTTGTATTCATTGAATTCCAATTTCTATAATTTTTGTCTTTTTATTCTATTGATTTCTACTTACAATTATCTCTAAATTCTTGTTCTACATTATTAATCTTTTGAATTTAGAATTATGAATCTTCACTTGAATTATCATCTAATTACGATTACGTTTTTCTTTCTGTTTCTAAACAATTAATTCTATTTTCTGAAGTACTAGCTTTATCAGCTTGAATACTTTGAGTTATTCTATTTATTAAACTATTTTGCATTTTATTTTTAATTAAGTCTTCTTCTAATTCATGAGAAACACTTCTCGTTTTGAAATGAGGACTAGCTATTTCATTTGGAAATCTAGGGGTTTCCTTAGGAATTGAATCTATCTTAGTAGACAAATGTTCTACTTGATTAGCTATAGTGTGTAATATCTGATTTGAATAATTATTTTGTTGATAAACTTTTTTAATGTCATCTAATACAACATTTGAATTTCCGTCTTCTCTACCTATCTTAAAAGGACTAGCTTCTATTTCCTGTTGGTCAACTTGAATTTTTATTGGTTGTAAGGGTGGATGGATTGAAGTAATAGCTTGATAATCATTAATCTTCCATTTTCTATACAAATTACTTTGAACATTAATATAACTTTCTTTAAAAACATTGGAAATACCTTCATTTTTTGAAAACCAGTATTCTAACCACGAAAGTAAAAGAATATTACATTTCATCTTTTTCATATATGAAATCCATTCTTCTTTTAATTTTTCTTGAATAACTTCATTTAATGCTATAAACCAAAATTTCTTTTTACTATTTTCATTTTCAAAAGCTTTATTTAAATATTTAAAATCTATTCGAAATTTTTTCTTTTCAAAAGTAATAACATTAATTCCCATTTGTGACCTTGTAGGTGACATAGGGGGTGAATTGACTATTTCTGGAATAGGAGATTTGAAAACATATTTTGAAGGGTTTTCTGATACTATCGATGGTGATGGTTCAGAAAATGATCTTCTAGGTAAATTGAAATTATTTAAAGAACTTGTTCCTTCTCTTAATGAATTAAATCTTAATAAAATTGTTCCATCTTCTTTTTCTATAATATTATTAATTTCTCTTCTAATTATGTTTCTAGAAGGTTGAGCATTTTGAATTTCAAATTGTTCAGGAATTGTAATTTCGTTCCACTTTAATCTTTTAGGAATAAAAAGCTATTGGATTATTAGCTTCTACATGTAATAAAACTGTTTCTTCTTTTGAACTTGGTAACATGTTGAATCTAGTATTTATTTGAGAATTAAATATTTGATGTATTAAAGGAATATGGTAGAGAAAAACAAGAAGTAGGAAACTTTTGTGAAGTTTTTGGTATTAAAGGAATTAAAGCCCCTTCAGCTCAAAATAGGAAGTTAGAAAAATATAAAAGACATTCAAAATTCAAGAAACATAAGAATTATGATAATAGTCAATATTACAAAAGATATAAAAAGAAGAAATATAAAGGATATAAGAATAAAGATAAAGATGAAAATAATTCAATAACTTGCTGGAAATGTGGCTTAACCAGGTCACAAGGCAAATCAATGTAAAATGAAGAAAAAGATAAATGAAATATTTCAAGAAGAAGATTTCAAAAAGAAAATGATAGCTTTATTAATAGAAGAAACAGATATAGACGAAGATAATATTCAAGATGACATAGATTCAGATTCAAGTTTAGAAAGCATAGAAAAATGCAAGTGTATTAATGTGATTTCAAAAAGCAATAAAGAAACATTATTTGAAATGATAGAAAAAATAGATGATAAAGAATGTAGAAAAGAATACTTGACAAAATTAAGAGATTTAATATTAGAAGAAGAAAAACCTAAAAAGTTTGAAGAACCATTCAGTATTTCAAAATTATTAGAAAAATATCCAAATGAAGGATTATTAGGTATTAGGAAGCGGATGAAGTCAAAGAAGATATTAAAACATTAAAAGAACAAGTTAGAAAATTACAAAAGGATTTAATAGAATTAAAAACAAAAGATTTAGAATTAGATACTAAAATAAGTCTAATAAAGAATGGAATTACTCCAGAAGATTCTTTAAAAGGAAAAGAGGTTATAAGCGATATTAAAGACTTAAATACTAATAAAATAAATAATGAAAAAGTTACAGATAAAATGTATATTCAAATGATAAATAAAATAGAGTATCAAAAATGGTATTGTTTTGTTACCATAGGAATAAATGATTTCAAACTCACAGTACACGCTATGATAGATAGTGGTCTTTGCAAACTGTATTAAAGCAGAATAATCCTACAAAATATTGTCAAAGACTAATGAGAGTTTATTAGCAGCCAATTCAAGTAGATTACATGTCAATCATAGAGTCATTTTAAATGTATGCAACGATGAGTATTGCATTAAAAATTTATGTTATGTAATAGATATAACTCAAGATTTAATTTTAGGATTACCATTTTTACATCAAATTAACCCTATTTGCTTAAATATTGAGCAAATAATTAGATGATAATTCAAGTGAAGATTCAGATAATTGAGATACAAAAGATTAATAATGTAGAACAAGAATTTAGAAAATTAAGTAGAAATTAATAGAATAAAAAATGAAAAATTATAGAAATTGGAATTCAATGAATACAAGAAATTATTATCCTAGACCTACTCCCAGGATATTCAATATGAAGAAAGAAAACAATTTAAAACAAGTTCATATGATGGAAATTCTCTATGAATGGAACATAGATGGAAAATCGAATATGAAATATTAAATACATTGCAAGAAATGGGAATGGCTAAAATGACCTACAAAACATTAGGATTGATGTAAATCTTTATGGCAATAAAGATTAATTGTAGGATTTTGAGGACAATTAAAAATTGGTGGGATAATTTGTTAACTTTAGAAGAAAAACAACAAATATTAAATCATTCAAGAAGTAGAAGTAGAAAACAAATGCGATGGAACTAAAACATTTATTCTGGAAAAACAATCGAATCTGATAGATCAATTGATAGTTACAATTTGATTCATTTCATGAAACCCAAAAGAAACTTTAGCTAGTTCAAAAATTATGTTAAGTAATTTAAGATGTCCAACTTTGTCGATTTTAGATGGTATAAAGATGTATTTCTTACTCAAGTATTAAAAGAAATGATGCTAATTCTCCTTTTGGAAAGAAAAATTCATTACAGATTACCAACTTTATTTCGCAAAGAATAATGTCTAAACTACAAAAAGAGGTAGGAAATGATTACATAGATTTCAATAGAATATCTTTTGGTGATTATTTGCTTTTATTAAAAAGAAGATTAGAATTATGTATGCAAATTAAAGATTCAAAATAAATATGGTAGAAAAACAAGAAGTAGGAAACTTTTGTGAAGTTTTTGGTATTAAAGGAATTAAAGCTCCTTGACTCAAAATAGAAAGTTAGAAAAATATAAAAGACATTCAAAATTCAAGAAACATAAAATTATTATGATAATAGTCCATATTACAAAAGATATAAAAAGAAATATAAAGGATATAAAAATAAAGATAATAATGAAAATAATTCAATAACATCTTTGGAAATGTGGTGACTTGGTCACAAGGCAAATCAATGTAAAATGAAGAAAAGATAAATGAAATATTTCAAGAAGAAGATTTCAAAAGAAAATGATAGCTTTATTAATAGAAGAAAGCAGATATAGATGAAGATAATATTCAAGATGATATAGACTCGATTCAAGTCTAGAAAGCATAGAAAAGTGTAAGTGTATTAATGTGATTTCAAAAGCAATAAAGAAACATTATTTGAGATGATAGAAAAATAGATGATAAAGAATGTAGAAAAGAATATTTGACAAAATTAAGAGATTTAATATTAGAAGAAGAAAAACCTAAAAGTTTGAAGAACCATTGAAGATTTCAAAATTATTAGAAAAATATCCAAATGAAGGATTATTAGGTATTAGGAAGCGGATGAAGTCAAAGAAGATATTTAAACATTAAAAGAACAAGTTAGAAAATTACAAAGGATTTAATAGAATTAAAAACAAAAGATTTAGAATTAGATACTAAAATAAGTCTAATAAAGAATGGAATTACTTGGAAGATTCTTCAAAAGGAAAAGAAGTTATAAGCGATATTCAAGACTTAAATTCTATTCAAATAAATAATGAACAAGTTTGAGATAAAATGTATATTCAAATGATAAATAAGATAGAGTATCAAAAATGGTATTGTTTTGTTACCATAGGAATAAATGATTTCAAACTCACAAGATTACGCTATGATAGATAGTGGTCTTGATGCAAAATATTAAAGCAGGATAATCCTACAAGGTATTGTCAAAAGACTAATGAGAGTTTATTAGCCAATTCAAGTAGATTACATGTCAATCATAGAGTCATTTTAAATGTATGCAACGATGAGTATTGCATTAAAAATTTATGTTATGTAGTGAGCGATATAACTCAAGATTTAATTTTAGGATTACCATTTTACATCAAATTAACCTATTAAAGTAGATCTGAAGGTATTCATACAAAATCATGGGTAAGAAGATTTCATTCAATTTTATTTCTCCCAAAGACAAAAAGAAATAGATTTAATTCAAAAGTGCTCAATATTTAAGCAAATAAATAATATTAGTCATATCAAGAGTCAAATAGGATTTTTAGAAAAGAACATTCATCGATAGACTAGACTTTTGATTCGAAAGAAATTTTATCCATTGTTTTATGCATTGCACAATTTCATGATCAACCATTTCTATTACATATTTTTGCAAAAGATATTTCAAAGATTCTTGCAAGATGGCGAGGCTATCCTATCTATATTCAATTTTATTGAATATCTAAAAGGTAAGAGAGTTGTTTGCCTAATTTTAAACTTGTGAATTTTAGAATTTCAAAATGAGTTCAATCAAGAAAGAAGGTGATTCCAAAAACTTCCACTTATTCATTTAACTTCATCAAATCGATTTCAAGTTATTCAAGAAAAATTAAAGAAGAATGGATTTCATATATGAAAAGATGAAATGTAATATTCTTTTACTTTCATGGTTAGAATCTTGGTTTCAAAAATGAAGGTATTTCAATGTTTTTAAAGAAAGTTATATTAATGTTCAAAGTAATTTATATAGAAAATGGAAGATTAATGATTATCAAGCTATTACTTCAATCCATCCACCTTGCAACCAATAAAAATTCAAGTTGACCAACAGAAATAGAAGCTAGTCCTTTTAAGATAGGTAGAGAAGGAAATTCAAATGTTGTATTAGATGACATTAAAAAGTTTATCAACAAAATAATTATTCAAATCGGATATTACACACTATAGCTAATCAAGTAGAACATTTGTCTACTAAGATAGATTCAATTCCTGAAACTCCTAAATTTCGAAATGAAATAGCTAGTCCTCATTTCAAAGCGAAGTGTTTCTCATGAATTAGAAGAAGACTTAATTAAAAATAAAATGCAAAATAGTTTGCTAAATAGAATAACTCAAAGTATTCAAGTGATAAAGCCGATCTTGAGAAAATAGAATTAATTGTTTAGAAACAGAAGAAAAATGAATCAATTAGATGATAATTCAAGTGAAGATTCAGATAATTCAGAGATACAAAAGATTAATAATGTAGAACAAGAATTTAGAGATAATTGAAGTAGAAATTAATAGAATAAAAAAGAAAAATTATAGAAATTGGAATTCAATGAATACAAGAAATTATTATCCTAGACCTACTCAGGATATTCAATATGAAGAAAGAAACAATTTAAAACAAGTTCATATGATGGAAACTCTGTCTATGAATGGAACATAGATGGAAAATCGAATATGAAATATTAAATACATTGCAAGAAATGGGAATGGCTAAGACAGCCTACAAAACATTAGGATTAACGAAGTTATCATAAGCGATTAATTGTAGGATTTTAGGACAATTAAAAAATTGGTGGGATAATTTGTTAACTTTAGAAGAAAAACAACAAATATTAAATCATTCAGTAGAAGTAAGAGAAAACAAATGCAGATGGAACTAAAGCGTTTATTCTGAGAAAAACAATCGAATCTGATGATCAATTGATAGTTACAATTTGATTCATTTCATAGGAAACCCAAAAGAAACTTTAGCTAGTTCAAAATTATGTTAAGTAATTTAAGATGTCCAACTTTGTCGATTTTTAGATGGTATAAAGATGTATTTCTTACTCAAGTATTAAAAGAAATGATGCTAATTCTCCTTTTGGAAAGAAAAATTCATTCTGGATTACCAACTTTATTTTCGCAAAAAAGAATAATGTCTAAACTACAAAAAGAGGTAGGAAATGATTACATAGATTTCAATAGAATATCTTTTGGTGTTATTTGCTTTTATTAAAAAGAAGGATTAGAATTATGTACAATTAAAGATTCAAAATAAATATGGTAGAAAAACAAGAAGTAGGAAACTTTTGTGAAGTTTTTGGTATTAAAGGAATTAAAGCCCCTTCAACTCAAAATAGAAAGTTAGAAAATTATAAAGACATTCAAAATTCAAGAAACATAAGAATTATGATAATAGTCCATATTACAAAAGATATAAAAAGAAATATAAAGGATATAAAAATAAAGATAATAATGAAAATAATTCAATAACATCTTTGGAAATGTGGTCGAGGTCTAAGGCAAATCAATGTAAAATGAAGAAAAGATAAATGAAATATTTCAAGAAGAAGATTTCAAAAGAAAATGATAGCTTTATTAATAGAAGAAAGCAGACATAGAAGATAATATTCAAGATGACATAGATTGATTCAAGTTTAGAAAGCATAGAAAAATGTAAGTGCATTAATGTGATTTCAAAAAGTAATAAAGAAACATTATTTGGGATGATAGAAAAATAGATGATAAAGAATGTAGAAAAGAATATTTGACAAAATTAAGAGATTTAATATTAGAACAAGAAAAACCTAAAAGTTTGAAGAACCATTGATTTCAAAATTATTAGAAAAATATCCAAATGAAGGATTATTAGGAATTAGGAAGCGGATGAAGTCAAAGAAGATATTAAAGCGTTAAAGAACAAGTTAGAAAATTACAAAAGGATTTAATAGAATTAAAAAAAGATTTAGAATTAGATACAAAAATAAGTCTAATAAAGAATGGAAATACTTGAAGATTCTTCAAAAGGAAAAGCGATATTCAAGACTTAAATTCTATTCAAATAAATAATGAACAAGTTTGGATAACATGTATATTCAAATGATAAATAAAATAGAGTATCAAAAATGGTATTGTTTTGTTACCATAGGAATAAATGATTTCAAACTCACGATGACACGCTATGATAGATAGTGGTCTTGATGCAAGTATATTAAAGCAGGAATAATCCCTACAAAATATTGTCAAAAGACTAATGAGAGTTTATTAGCGACCAATTCAAGTAGATTACATGTCAATCATAGAGTCATTTTAAATGTATGCAACGATGAGTATTGCATTAAAATTTATGTTATGTAGTAGACGATATAACTCAAGATTTAATTTTAGGATTACCATTTTTACATCAAATTAACCCTATTAAAGTAGATCTTGAAGGTATTCATACAAAAATCATGGGTAAGAAGATTTCATTCAATTTTATTTCTCCCAAAGACAAAAGAAATAGATTTAATTCAAAAGTGCTCAATATTTAAGCAAATAAATAATATTAGTCATATCAAGAGTCAAATAGAATTTTTACAAGAAAAACATTCATCGACTCTAAGTTTGAAAGAAATTTTATCCATTGTTTTATGCATTTCACAATTTCATGTTCAATCGGTTCTATCACATATTTTGCAGAATTTTTGCAAGCGGCAAGCTATCCTATCTATATTCAATTTTGCTATTGAATATCTCAAAGTGAGAGTTGTTTGCCTAATTTTAAACTTGTGAATTTTAACAGAATTTCAAAATGAGTTGATCAAGAAAGAAGGTGATTCAAAAAACTTCCACTTATTCATTTAACTTCATCAAATAGATTTCAATCCCTTCTGATTACCCATTAAATTTTGCTCAAGCTTTAGAGGCCCCTTATCAAAAGAATGCCATTCAAAGAAACACTCCACCAAGTCAAACTCAATCTCCACAAGCTTCAAGCTCAAATCTTACCTATTTTACTAAAGGAGTAATTGAGCCTTTACCTTACTCGTTTTATTCAAAGTCCAGATTTTCAAACCTTTTCAAAATACATTGAACAAATCATTCATCGATTGCAACTGGATACCATTCAATCTTTGAAAAGATATTTCTTTCTATCTTACGATTTTGATTGATTCGGGATCAGATATCAAACACAATTTAGATCCAAAAGATTCCAATAGAGTTGCCTATTCAAAGCCATCATCAAAAGATTTGCTCTTTTGATGAGTGGGGAAGTCATTCTCTGCTTAAATCATTTACAACAGATACTCAATTTAGAGGATACACGTACCAGGATTACTTAGAGGCTTGGTACAAAGCTTTTTACCTTAGACCATTCAATCATTCATGGTTTTTTACTTTTCATAAAACCTTTTCAACTCAAGTACCTTCTATTCCAATTTGGTTTTATAATTGGTGGATATATCTTGGATGCACTGAAGATATTTATCCCCCAGAGACTCAAATGGCCTACAAATTATTAGAAAAACTGAAGGAAGAATTCAAGATTATATGCAACCCATTCAATTTCATATTATGTTTAAAGTCCCATGGATATTTTGCTGGAGTTACAAAATTCATTCATTCCATCCCAAACCATATCCCATGTCCTTGGTTCGGGAATTCAAAATCAAATGGTGGACTCAAGTTTCAATTACTCAAGAAACGGTGGCGCACGATTTTGGTGCGCGGATTCCACAAACGGAATAAAGATTCAATCACAAAGCAAGCTCAAGGACCACCCTTGGCGGTACAGATAACTATTGCAAAAGCAAAGGAGACAATTCAAAAACATGAAAGAAAAAGGAAAAATTACGAAAGCCAAATTCCATTTGTGCGAACTAGTTCAAAAGATAAAGAGAGATGTAGAAGTGGGCACAATATCAAGAATTCATGATTTATGCAATTCAAAGAAAAAGCAAAATCAATGTCTATTAATAGCAAGGCCTCTTGGAAGGATCATCCAGATCCATTCGCGGTCCCTTGGCTCAAGACCCCTTTGATTTATAAACTAACAATTTTACATTTCAGATTCAATGAAAGTTACTCAAACGGATGTATATTGGGAAATCTCGAATGTTGATTAAGAATCTGATTCAAAGTATGAAATCAAAAGAATCCCGGATTTCAAGTGTTTACAATGTTGCTCAAACCGTTCAAAATCGAGAAATTGGATCATTTCAACGACCAATTTATCCAAATGCATTACCCTTTGAAGAATCTCAAATGAAACAAAATAGAGACTATGTTCAAAGACTAAGACGAGCAATCAAAGAAGATAATCAATGGCAAGAAATTCAAGAATTCATGAAGCGGGTTCCAAGGCTTAGCGAAGAACCCAGGTTTACTCTCAATCACGTCAATTCGGATCAAGAAGATCATCATTCAAACAAAATCATACAAGAAGCCTCAAGTTCTGCTCGCGGATTCAACTTCTCCAAACTCAAGAAGCATTTCAAAATAGATTTTACTCAAAAACCTTTATTCAGGAGGGCGACTTCTTTGAAGATCGGCTTCGCCGCCATGAAGCAATCAGGGCGATCTTCATTCAAAAGGTCAAACGGCGGCAAGATGATTAAAGCAATTCAAGCACGTGAAGTGGGGACGATCAGAAAACTCATCTTCCAAAGCGCAGGTAGGTCATGGCACATAACTACAAACAACTTTTCAAAAAGCGGATCACCAGCTCAAAAGATTCCAAGCGGATAAGATCGCCTCAAAAGTCTTCAAATGGATAAGCTCAAATCTCGGTCTCAAAAGAATTGACAGTGTCTTCATTCAAAAAGCGGAAGTAGATAAGATTCAAACAAAGCTGCACAACCAAAGCAAATTCAAGACCAAGACCAGTCAAAATTGGAAATTCAAGACAAAAGCTTAGAAACTTAGAGTCTGCAACACAAATTCATTTCAAGACCACAAAAGTCTTCAAGCCTACAAGCAAAAGTCAAAAGGCTAAAGACTAGCCTTTATCAAATTTCCATGACTAGAATTGGACGGACTCAAGAATCTCAACTATAAAAGGACTCCATTCCATTCAGAAAAATCATCGGCGAATCAATCGGCAAATTCAGCAAACCCCAGAATACACTGCAAAAGCTTAGACAATCTTAGAAAAATTCCATAGTCAATTTGTAGCCAATTTCCAACCTTAGAATTCCAAAGTAACCCATTTCAATTTCACAAATCCTTCAAACTTTGTACTATTCATCTTTTCTAGTTTACTTCAAGGATCTTTTACGTATTGATTACAATTTCAAAGTTCTATAAAGTAAGTGTTTTATTCATCACGATTTCTTGATCATTTTGAGTACCATATTCAATATATTTTCACTATTCACGTTGATTACTATTCATGATTACTATTCACGATTACTATTCACAATTACTATTCATGATTCTTGTTCATTTTTACTATTCACGTCATTACTATTCATTTTACATTCATAATTTTCAAAATTTAAAATTCGTAGCTTAATTTAGTACATGACAGGTCCCGCCCCAAGTGGTATCGAGCCATCTTTTCTTGTTTTAGGTGTTCATAAGCATTAGTTTAAATTAAGCTTAAGTGTTTAGCATAACCTTAATTTAAAACTTTACCTTTGATTAAGATTAAGGTAGGTTTGGCAAGCGGTTTGGTGAGCCTAGTAAGGCTAGTTAGTGGCCCGAGTGTGAGGTGTTCGAGGCGCGGTGCTCCGTGTGTTCCCGATCTTAGTAAGTCAAGAGTAAAAGATTAGATTATGTTATATTAAACATGGCGAGATTTAGAAAAATGTTTTGAATACTCAAGATAGAAGCGGTAACTCGTCGTGCGAGTCGAGGTGCATATGCCTTTAGATTACTCAAATTGGTCTATTCGAACAAAGTATAGAGTCAATATACAAGATAGGTTCTTTAGATTTCAAGCTGCTTTTCAATTAAAACTCATGAAGAAACAATTTCTTTACAAGAAGAATTTCAAACAATTCCTTTATTAAATAAAGTTTCAATTAAAAATACATAGACAAAGGTTATAGATATATTCATTATGGTATGATTCAAGTAGCAATTAAACCTTTAGTACACATAGGTGTAGGCGCTCCAATTTATTTAGCTTTAAGAGATAAAAGATTTAAAACAAGTTCATATGATGGAAATTTGTCTATGAATGGAACATAGATGGAAAATCGAATATGAAATATTAAATACATTGCAAGAAATGGGAATGGCTAAACGACCTACAAAACATTAGGATTGAAGTAAATCTGCAATTTGTGGCATTAATTGTAGGATTTTCGGGACAATTAAAAAATTGGTGGGATAATTTATTAACTTTAGAAGAAAAACAACAAATATTAAATCATTCAACAGTAAGTAGAAAACAAATGCAGATGGAACTAAAACATTTATTCTGTAAAAACAATCGAATCTGATAGATCAATTGATAGTTACAATTTGATTCATTTCATAGAAACCAAAAGAAACTTTAGCTAGTTCAAAGATTATGTTAAGTAATTTAAGATGTCCAACTTTGTCGATTTTAGATGGTATAAAGATGTATTTCTTACTCAAGTATTAAAAGAAATGATGCTAATTCTCCTTTTGGAAAGAAAAATTCATTACAGGATTACCAACTTTATTTTACAAAGAATAATATCTAAATTACAAAAACAAGTAGGAAATGATTACATAGATTTCAATAGAATATCTTTTGGTCAGTTATTTGCTTTTATTAAAAAGAAGGATTAGAATTATGCAATTAAAGATTCAAAATAAATATAGTAGAAAAACAAGAAGTAGGAAACTTTTGTGAAGTTTTTGGTATTAAAGGAATTAAAGCCCTTCAACTCAAAATAGGAAGTTAGAAAAATATAGAAGACATTCAAAATTCAAGAAACATAAGAATTATGATAATAGTCAATATTACAAAAGATATACAAAGAAGAAATATAAAGGATATAAGAATAAAGATAAAGATGAAAATAATACAATAACTTTTTGGAAATGTGGTAAACGGTCACACAAGGCAAATCAATGTAAAATGAAGAAAAGATAAATGAAATATTTCAGAAGAAGATTTCAAAAAGAAAATGATAGCTTTATTAATAGAAGAGCAGGACATAGACGAAGATAATATTCAAGATGACATAGATTGATTCAAGTTTAGAAAGCATAGAAAAATGTAAGTGTATTAATGTGATTTCAAAAAGCAATTGTGCATGCCGTTTCTTGAATAGGCAACTCTATTGGAATCTTTTGGATCTAAATTGTGTTTGATATCTACTGATCCTGAATCAATCAAAACCAGAAGATAGAATGAAATATCTTTTTCAGCATGGAATGGTATCCAGTTGCAATCTGGATGAATGATTTGGTCAATGTATTTTGAAAAGGTATGAAAACTGGATTTTGAATAAAGCGAGTAGGTAAAGTGGCTCAATTACTCCTTTAGTAAAATAACTAAGATTTGAGCTTGAAGTAGCTTGTGGAGATTGAGTTTGACTTGGTGAAGTGTATCTTTGAATGGCATTCTTTTGATAAGGGCCCTCTAAAGCTTGAGCAAAATTTAATGGAGGTGTCGAAAGGGATTGAAATCGATTTGATGAAGTTAAATGAATAAGTGGAAGTTTTGGAATCACCTTCTTTCTTGATTGAACTCATTTTGAAATTCTGCTAAAATCCACAAGTTTAAAATTAGGCAAACAACTCTTACCTTTTAGATATTCAATAAAATTGAATATAGATAGGATAACTCGCCATCTTGCAAGAATCATTTTGAAATATCTTTTGCAAAAATATGTAATAGAAATGGTTGATCATGAAATTGTGCAATGCATAAAACAATGGATAAAATTTCTTTCTGAAACTGAAAGTCTAGTCTATCAGATGAATGTTCTTCTTCTAAAAATCCTATTTGACTCTTAATATGACTAATATTATTTATTTGCTTAAATATTGAGCACTTGTGAATTAAATCTATTTCTTTTTGTCTTTTGGGTGAAATAAAATTGAATGAAATCGTCCTACCCATGATTTTGTATGAATACCTTGATATCTACTTTAATAGGGTTAATTTGATGTAAAAATGGTAATCCTAAAATTAAATCTTGAGTTATATCGTCTATTACATAACATAAATTTTTAATGCAATACTCATCGTTGCATACATTTAAAATGACTCTATGATTGACATGTAATCTACTTGAATTGGCTGCTAATAAACTCTCATTAGTCTTTTGACAATACCTTGTAGGATTATCCCTGTTTTAATCTGATTTGCATCAGCACCACTATCTATCATAGCGTGTCTTGTGAGATTCAATTCTAAGAACTCCTAAATTTAGAATGAAATAGCTAGTCCTCATTTTAAAGCGAAGTGTTTCTCATGAATTAGAAGAAGACTTAATTAAAAATAAAATGCAAAATAGTTTAATAAATAGAATAACTCAAAGTATTCAAGTGATAAAGCTAGTACTTGAGAAAATAGAATTAATTGTTTAGAAGCAGAAAAAAAAGCAGAATCAATTAGATGATAATTCAAGTGAAGATTCAGATAATTGAAAATTCAAAAGATTAATAATGTAGAACAAGAATTTAGAAAATTGAAGTAGAAATTAATAGAATAAAAAGACAGAAAAATTATAGAAATTGGAATTCAATGAATACAAGAAATTATTATCCTAGACCTACTCCCAGGATATTCAATATGAAGAAAGAAAACAATTCATTTCAAGACCACAAAAGTCTTCAAGCCTACAAGCAAAAGTCAAAAGGCTAAAGACTAGCCTTTATCAAATTTCCACCTAGAATTGACTGACTCAAGAATCTCAACTATAAAGGACTCCATTCCATTCGGAAAAATCATCTACAAATTCAAACCCCGAACCTGTATCACACCGCAAAGCTTAGACAATCTTAGAAAAATTCCATAGTCCAATTTGTAGCCAATTTCCAACCTTAGAATTCCAAACCGTAACCCATTTCAATTTCACAAATCCTTCAAACTTTGTACTATTCATCTTTCCTAGTTTACTTCAAGGATCTTTACGTATTACAATAATTTCAAAGTTCTATAAAGTAAGTGTTTTATTCATCACGATTTCTTGATCATTTTGAATACCATATTCAATATATTTTTCACTATTCACGTTGATTACTATTCACGATTACTATTCACGATTCTATTCACAATTACTATTCATGATTATTCATTTTTACTATTCACGTAATTACTATTCATTTTTGTTCATAATTTTCAAAATTTAAAATTCTGTAGCTTAATTTAGTACATGACACCGGTCCTGCCCCCAAGTGGTATCAGAGCCATCTGTTCACTGTTTTAGGTGTTTATAAGCATTAGTTTAAATTAAGTTTAAGTGTTTAGCATAACCTTAATTTAAAACTTTACCTTTGTTCAAGATTTAGGTAGGTTTGGCAAGCGGTTTGGTGAGCCTAGTACCGTTGGCAGCCCGAGTGAGAGGTGTTCGAGCGTGGTGCTCCGTGTTCCCGATCTTAGTCAAGTCAAGTAAAAGATTAGATTATGTTATATTAAACATGGCGTGAGATTTAGAAAAATTTTGAATACTCAAGATAGAAAGTAACTCGGCGTCGTGCGAGTCGGGAGGTGCATATTTAGATTACTCAAATTGGTCTATTCGAACAAAGTATAGAGTCAATATACAAGATAGGTTCTTTAGATTTCAGCTGCTTTTCAATTAAAACTCATGAAGAAACAATTTCTTTCAAGAAGAATTTCAAACAATTCCTTTATTAAATAAAGTTTCAATTAAAAATACATAGACAAAGGTTATAGATATATTCATTATGGTATGATTCAAGTAGCAATTAAACCTTTAGTACACATAGGTGTAAACGCTCCAATTTATTTAGCTTTAAGAGATAAAAGATTAAAAGATACAAATCTTCTTTATTAAGTATGATTCAAACTAATGTTTGTTATGGTGCAATATATTTCAATTGTTGTCCAAACTTTTCTGTTGATTTAATCTTTTAATATAAAAGCTATTATTAAAAAGATTTGTTCTTTCGATGAGTAAGTCATTCTCTGCTTAAATCATTTACAAGATACTCAATATGAGGATACTCGTGCAGGATTACTTAGAGCTTGGTACAAAACTTTTTATCTTAGACCATTCAATCATTCATGGTTTTTACTTTTCATAAAACCTTTTCAACTCAAGTACCTTCTATTCCAATTTGGTTTATAAGTGGATATATCTGCTCTGTTTTCCAAAACGCAGTAGTCCGCATGCGACACATAACTACAAACAACTTTTCAAAAAACTTTTCATTTACCAAAAGATTCCAAGCGGATAAGATCGCTGGGCGGGGCGGTGTCATATACTAATTAAGCTGATAATTTTAAATTTTGAAAATTATGAACAGTAAAAATGAATAGTAATGATGTGAATAGTAAAAATGAAGATAATCATGAATAGTAATTGTGAATAGTAAAACGTGAATAGTAATCATGAATAGTAATCAACGTGAATAGTGAAAAATATATTGAATATGGTACTCAAAATGATCGACAAATCGTGATGAATAAAACACTTACTTTATTTAACTCGAATTGAAATCGAATACGAAAGTATCCTTGAAATAAAAGTGGAAAAGTGAATAGTACAAATTTTGAAGGATTTGTGAAATTGAAATGGGTTACAGTTTGGAATTCTAAGTTTGAAAATTGGCTACAAATTGGACTATGGAATTTTTCTAAGATTGTCTAAGCTTTGCAATGTGATGCAGGGTTTCTTGAATTTGCAGATGATTTTACGAATGGAATGGAGTCCTTTTATAGTTGAGATTCTTGAGTCCGTCAATTCTAATTTGTGGAAATTTGATAAAGGCTAGTCTTTAGCCTTTTTGACTTTTTGTAGGTTTGAAGACTTTTGTGGTCTTGAAATGAATTTGTGTTCTGACGTGACTTTCAGCTTTAAGCTTTTGTCTTGAATTTCCAATTTTGACTGGTCTTGGGTCTTGAATTTGCTTTGGTTGTGCTGGGCTTTGTTTGAATCCTTATCTACTTCAGGCTTTTGAATGAAGACACTGTCTGAATTCTTTGAATTGAGATTTGAGCTTATCCATTTGAAGACTTTTGAGGCGATCTTATCCGCTTGGAATCTTTTGGTGGAAATGATCGCTTTTGCTTTTGAAAAGTTGTTTGTAGTTATGTCGACAAGGACCTACTGCGTTTTGGAAGACGAGTTTTATGGTCCCTACTTCACGTGCTTGAATTGCTTTAATCATCTTGTCGTTCGACTTTTGAATGAAACATCCTTGATTGCTTCATGGCGAAGGAAGCGATCTTCAAAGAAATCCCTCTGGAATAAAGGTTTTGAGTAAAATCTATTTTGAAATGCTTGAGCTCTTGGAGAAGTTGAATCCTCGTAGCGAACTTGAGGCTTCTTGTATGATTTTGTTTGAATGATGATCTTCTTGATCCGATGTGGTGATTGAGAGTAAAGGGGTTCTTCGCTAAGCCTTGGAACCATTTTATGAATTCTTGAATTTCTTGCCATTGATTATCTTCTTTGATTGCTCGTCTTAGTCTTTGAACATAGTCTCTATTTTGTTTCATTTGAGATTCTTCAAAAGAAAGTAAATGCATTTGGATAAATTGGTGGTTGAAATGATCCAATTTCTCGATTTTGAGCAGTTTGAGCAACATTGTAAACACTTGAAATCTCGGGATTCTTTTGATTTCATACTTTGAATCTGTGATTCTTACGAATGAACATTCGAGATTTCCCAATATACATCTGTTTGAGTAACTTTCTTCATTGAATCAAAAAGC
The DNA here is from genome assembly GCA_020080225.1 of Gynochthodes officinalis. Classification (NCBI taxonomy): domain Eukaryota; kingdom Viridiplantae; phylum Streptophyta; class Magnoliopsida; order Gentianales; family Rubiaceae; genus Gynochthodes; species Gynochthodes officinalis. The sequence goes on from CM034620.1 coordinate 17,397,013, forward strand.
AGAAAATTGTTAGTTTATAAATCAAAGGGTCTTGAGCCAAGGACCGAATGGATCTGTGGATGATCCTTAGAAGAGGCCTTGCTATTAATAGACATTGATTTTGCTTTTTCTTTGAATTGCATAACCGCATGAATTCTTGATATTGTGCCCGACCCTCACCATCTCTTTATCTTTTTGAACTAGTTACGCACAAATGGAATTTGGCTTTCTGTAATTTTCCCTTTTTCTTTTCATGTTTTGAATTGTCTCCTTTGCTTTTGCAATAGTTCACCGTACCGCCAAGGGTGGTCCTGAGCCTTTTGGTGATTGAATCTTTATTCCGTCTGGATCGATCTGCTGAGAATTGTGCCACATACCGTTTCTTGAGTAATTGAAACTTGATTCCACCATTTGATTTTGAATTCCAAGGACATGGGATATGGTTTAGGATGGAATGAATGAATTTTGTAACTCCAGCAAAATATCCACGGAACTTTGAACATAATGTGAAATTGAATAGGTTGCATATAATCTGGAATTCTTCCTTCAGTTTTTCTAATGAATAATTTGTAGGTCATTTGAGTTTCTGGGGGATAAATATCTTGCATCCAAGATATATCCACCAATTGTAAAACCAAATTGGAATAGAAGGTACTTGAGTTGAAAAGGTTTTATGAAAAGTAAAGAACCAAGAATGATTGAATGGTCTAAGGTAAAGCTTTGTACCAAGCCTCTAAATAATCTGCACGTGTATCCTCTAAATTGAGTGTCTTTGTAAATGGTTTAAGCAGAGAATGATTTCCCCACTCATCAAAAGAGCAAATCTTTTGATGATGGCTTTTGAATAAACTCTATTGGAATCTTTTGGATCTAAATTGTGTTTGATATCTCGATCTGAATCAATCAAAACCGTAAGATAGAATGAAATATCTTTTTGACAAATGTGGAATGGTATCCAGTTGCAATCTGGATGAATGATTTGTTCAATGTATTTTGAAAAGGTATGAAAATCTGGATTTTGAATAAAACGAGTAAGGTAAAGTGGCTCAATTACTCCTTTAGTAAAATAAGTAAGATTTGAGCTTGAAGTAGCTTGTGGAGATTGAGTTTGACTTGGGGGAGTGTTTCTTTGAATGGCATTCTTTTGATAAGGGGCCTCTAAAGCTTGAGCAAAATGTAATGGAGGGTAATCTGAAAGGATTGAAATCAATTTGATGAAGTTAAATGAATAAGTGGAAGTTTTTTGGAATCACCTTCTTTCTTGATTGAACTCATTTTGAAATTCCTGCTAAAATTCACAAGTTTAAAATTAGGCAAACAACTCTCCTTACCTTTTAGATATTCAATAAAATTGAATATAGATAGGATAAATTTGCCATCTTGCAAGAATCTGTTTTGAAATATCTTTTGTAAAAATATGTAATAGAAATGGTTGATCATGAAATTGTGCAATGCATAAAACAATGGATAAAATTTCTTTCTGAAACTGAAAGTCTAGTCTATCAGATGAATGTTCTTTTTCTAAAAATCCTATTTGACTCTTAATATGACTAATATTATTTATTTGCTTAAATATTGAGCACTTTTGAATTAAATCTATTTCTTTTTGTCTTTTAGAAATAAAATTGAATGAAATCTTCCTACCCATGATTTTTGTATGAATACCTTCAGTATCTACTTTAATAGGGTTAATTTGATGTAAAAATGGTAATCCTAAAATTAAATCTTGAGTTATATCGTCTACTACATAACATAAATTTTTAATGCAATACTCATCGTTGCATACATTTAAAATGACTCTATGATTGACATGTAATCTACTTGAATTGGCTGCTAATAAACTCTCATTAGTCTTTTGACAATACTTTGTAGGGATTATCCCTGTTTTAATACAGTTTGCATCAGCACCACTATCTATCATAGCGTGTACTGTGAGTTTGAAATCATTTATTCCTATGGTAACAAAACAATACCATTTTTGATACTCTATCTTATTTATCATTTGAATATACATTTTATCTGAAACTTGTTCATTATTTATTTGAATAGAATTTAAGTCTTGAATATCAGTTATAACCTCTTTTCCTTTTAAAGAATCTTCTGGAGTAATTCCATTCTTTATTAGACTTATTTTAGTATCTAATTCTAAATCTTTTGTTTTTAATTCTATTAAATCCTTTTGTAATTTTCTAACTTGTTCTTTTAATGTTTTAATATCTTCTTTGACTTCATCTGGCTTCCTAATTCCTAATAATCCTTCATTTGGATATTTTTCTAATAATTTTGAAATGAATGGTTCTTCAAATTTTTAGGTTTTCTTCTTCTAAAATTAAATCTCTTAATTTTGTCAAGTATTCTTTTCTACATTCTTTATCATCTATTTTTCTATCATTTCAAATAATGTTTCTTTATTGCTTTTGAAATCACATTAATACACTTACATTTTTCTATGCTTTCTAAACTTGAATCAATCTATGTCATCTTGAATATTATCTTCGTCTATGTCTATTTCTTCTATTAATAAAGCTATCATTTTCTTTTGAAATCTTCTTCTTGAAATATTTCACTTACTTTGTACTATTCATCTTTTCCTAGTTTACTTCAAGGATCTTTTATTGATTACAATTTCAAAGTTCTATAAAGTAAGTGTTTTATTCATCACGATTTCTTGATCATTTTGAGTACCATATTCAATATATTTTTCACTATTCACGTTGATTACTATTCATGATTACTATTCACGATTACTATTCACAATTACTATTCATGATTCCATTCATTTTACTATTCACGTCATTACTATTCATTTCTTGTTCATAATTTTCAAAATTTAAAATTACGTAGCTTAATTTAGTACATGACACCGGTCCATTCAATCGAAGTACTGTAGTTGAGTTAGCAATCCGAAGAAAAAGAAATCTATAAAATCGATTTGATGAAGTTAAATGAATAAGTGGAAGTTTTTGGAATCACCTTCTTTCTTGAGCCAAGGGACGCGAATGGATCATGGATGATCCTTCCAAGAGGCCTTGCTATTAATAGACATTGATTTTGCTTTTCTTTGAATTGCATAAATCATGAATTCTTGATATTGTGCCCACCTCACCATCTCTTTTATCTTTTGAACTAGTTACGCACAAATAGAATTTGGCTTTCGTAATTTTTCCTTTTCTTTCATGTTTTTGAATTGTCTCCTTTGCTTTTGCAATATTCTTCGAGTACCGCCAAGGGTGGTCCTTGAGCTGCTTTGGTGATTGAATCTTTATTCCGTCGAGGATCGATGCACGAAAAATTGTGCCATGCACCGTTTCTTGAGTAATTGAAACTTGGTTCCACCATTTGATTTTGAATTCCAGAACCAAGGACATGGGATATGGTTTAGGATGGAATGAATGAATTTTGTAACTCCAACCAAAATATCCTAACTTTGAACATAATGTGAAATTGAATAGGTTGCATATAACTGAATTCTTCCTTGATTTTCTAATGAATAATTTGTAGGCCATTTGAGTTTAGGGGTAAATATCTCAGTGCATCCAAGATATATCCACAGTTATAAAACCAAATTGGAATAGAAGGTACTTGAGTTGAAAAGGTTTTATGAAAAGTAAAAACCATGAATGATTGAATGGTCTAAGATAAAAAGTTTTGTACCAAGCCTCTAAGTAATCACGTACGAGTATCCTCTATATTGAGTATCTGTGTAAATGATTTAAGCAGAGAATGACTTTACTCATCGAAAGAACAAATCTTTTTAATAATAGCTTTTGAATAGGCAACTCTCTGGAATCTTTTGAATCTAAATTATGTGATATCTCGATTACGAATCAATCAAAACCGAGAAGATAGAATGAAAGATCTTTTCAAGATTGAATGGTATCCAATTGCAATCTGGATGAATGTTTTGTTCAATGTATTTTGAAAATGTTTGAAAATCTGGTCTTTGAATAAAACGTAAGGTAAAGTGGCTCAATTACTCCTTTAGTAAAATAAGTAAGATTTGAGCTTGAAGTAGCTTGTGGAGATTGAGTTTGACTTGGTGGAGTGTTCCTTTGAATAGCATTCTTTTGATAAGGGGCCTCTAAAGCTTGAGCAAAATTTAATGGTAAGTGTCTGAAGGGATTGAAATCGATTTGATGAAGTTAAATGAATAAGTGGAAGTTTTTGGAATCACCTTCTTTCTTGATTGAACTCATTTTGAAATTCTGCTAAAATTCACAAGTTTAAAATTAGGCAAACAACTCTCCTTATTTTTAGATATTCAATAAAATTGAATATAGATAGGATAGCCCGCCATCTTGCAAGAATGTTTTGAAATATCTTTTGCAAAAATATGTAATAGAAATGGTTGATCATGAAATTGTGCAATGCATAAAACAATGGATAAAATTTCTTTCAAAGCTGAAAGTCTAGTCTATCGGATGATGAATGTTCTTTTCTAAAATCCTATTTGACTCTTGATATGACTAATATTATTTATTTGCTTAAATATTGAGCACTTTTGAATTAAATCTATTTCTTTTGTCTTTGGGAGAAATAAAATTGAATGAAATCTTCTTACCCATGATTTTTGTATGAATACCTTGATATCTACTTTAATAGGTTAATTTGATGTAAAAATGGTAATCCTAAAATTAAATCTTGAGTTATATCGTCTACTACATAACATAAATTTTTAATGCAATACTCATCGTTGCATACATTTAAAATGACTCTATGATTGACATGTAATCTACTTGAATCTGCTAATAAACTCTCATTAGTCTTTTGACAATATTTTGTAGGATTATTCTGTTTTATCTTTGCATAAAGACCACTATCTATCATAGCGTGTCTTCGTGAGTTTGAAATCATTTATTCCTATGGTAACAAAACAATACCATTTTGATACTCTATTTTATTTATCATTTGAATATACATGTTATACGAAACTTGTTCATTATTTATTTGAATAGAATTTAAGTCTTGAATATCGATTATAACCTCTTTTCCTTTTAAAGAATCTTCAGAGTAATTCCATTCTTTATTAGACTTATTTTAGTATCTAATTCTAAATCTTTTGTTTTTAATTCTATTAAATCCTTTTGTAATTTTCTAACTTGTTCTTTTAATGTTTTAATATCTTAACTTCATCATCGGCTTCCTAATACCTAATAATCCTTCATTTGGATATTTTCTAATAATTTTTCTAAACAATTAATTCTATTTTCATTCATTTCTTCATCATAATTTTCAAAATTTAAAATTCTTGTAGCTTAATTTAGTACATGACACGGCCCCGCCAGACCTGTCATACTAATTAAGCTACGATGATTTTAAATTTTGAAAAATTAAACGATAATTATGAATAGTAATGGCGTGAATAGTAAAATGAACGGTAATCATGAATAGTAATTGTGAATAGTAGCTAAGTGAATAGTAATCATGAATAGTAATCAACGTGAATAGTGAAAATATTGAATATGGTACTCAAAATGATGAAATCGTGATGAATAAAACACTTACTTTATAGAACTTTGAAATTGTAATCAATACGAAAGATCCTTGAAGTAAACTAGGAAAAGATGAATAGTACAAAGTTTGAAGGATTTGTGAAATTGAAATGGAGTTACGGTTTGGAATTCTAAGGTTGGAAATTGGCTACAAATTGGACTATGGAATTTTTCTAAGATTGTCTAAGCTTTTGCGATGTATTCTGGGTTTCTTTGAATTTGTGATGATTTTCTGGAATGGAGTCCTTTTATAGTTGAAATTCTTGAGTCGTCCAATTTTAGGTGTTGAAATTGGTGAAGCCTAGTTAGGCTTTTTGACTTTTGTGTAATGACTTCGTGGCTTGTGAAATGACTTTTGTTTTCCGTAACTTCCAATGTTGCAATTTGTCCAGACTTTGTCTTTGGCTTTGAATTTGTCTTGGAACCTTACGGATTGGCTTGAAAGTCTTGAATCCTTATCTACTTCCGCTTTTTGAATGAAGACACTGTCTGAATTCCTTTGAGATTGAGATTTGAGCTTATCCATTTGAAGACTTTTGAGGCGATGTTATCTTCTTGTTGAAAAGTTGTTTGTAATTATGTGCCGACATGGGACCTACTCTGCGTTTTGGAAAGCGAGTTTTATATCCCCACTTCACGTGCTTGAATGCTTTAATCATCTTGCCGCTGCCGACCTTTTGAATGAAGATCATGATTGCTTCATGTGAAGGAATCGAATTAAATGTACTGCCGAAGCTTGTAATTGAACTTTTCGAAGTTGCCTTTCTTGAGATTGGCTTTCAAAGTATTGGAAATCAATTAATTTTGGATCTTTAGGCATTGGCTTGATTGGAGAATAAAAGGCAAAGCCGGGAGTTTTCCTTTTCTCTTATCGAATCTTCAAAAACTCTTGCATTTGATGTTGGTGTTTGACCCACCAATTGAGTGTAGTGGCATGATAACGGTTTTTGCTTTTGCTCTATTTTGGTGCAAGGATTAATACACTTTGGTAATTTCTTTGAATAAATGAGTCTCTCGATTTTGAATGATATGAGTGACATTATAAATGCTTGAAAGTCTAGGAACTCTTTCAAGTATGCAGAGTTTGAATTATAAATTCGCTCGGACTAACCAATATGGTTCTATTTGAGAACTTTCTTCATTGAATCCGCAAAGCAGAAAAATTGTTAGTTTATAAATCAATGGGTCTTTGATGGTGGTGCGCCAATTGGTTACGAAGATGATCCTTTGGGGACCGGATATTGATTGTGCTTGAGTTATCTGTCAATTGTGACGAGGAATGGATGGATGATACTTGGAATCTTGTAGGTCAAGGGTATTTTGAGTAGGATGGAGTTTGTAGTGTTGAATTTATTTTGAAATTCAGTTAAAAATTCACGTGTTAAGAAATCGGCAAACAATTCTCCTCACCTTTGATGTATTCAATGTCAAAATCGAATCTGAGATAGGATACTTTGCCAGTGATGCAAAAATCTTTTGAAACTATGTTTTGAACATCTTTTGTTAAGACATCTTTTGCAGACTTGCAATCAATACGTAATAGAAATTTTTGATAATATAAATCATCTTGAAATTTTGAAATACATAAAACAATAGATAGAATTTCTTTTTTAATAGTTGAATAATTCTTTCTAGCTCCAGGACACCACTATGAAATCTCACTAGTTGTTCCGGGAGTCTATTCTAACTTTGCTTGAGAATGCCTCCATATCCCCGCTCAAGCATCAGTTTCTACTATCATCTTAATGGCTTTTGGATTTGGAATAACTAGACACGGAAGACTTTTTATTTGTCTTTTAATGTCTTGAACTACCCTAGTATGGACTTCTGTCCATGCTGGAGGGGTTTTCTTGAGTCTTTGAAATAAAGGATTACATTTCTGTCTAAGTTTTGGAAAGAAATCAGAAATATAATTTAAACATCCTAAAAATCTTTGCAATTGATTTTTATCTTTAATTTCATCTGGAAATTTTTCTGTAAATTCTAGACTTCTATTAATTGGAATAATTGTTCCTAAATGAATATTATGACCTAAAAACCTTACATTGGTTTGAAATAATTTCATTTTAGTAGCTGAAACTACTAAACCATTTCTTTTTACTACTTTGGAAAATATTTCTAAGTGTTTAAAATGTTTATCTATATTTTCTGAAAATACTAATACATCATCAATATAGACAATCATAAAAGTTGAATAAGGATTGAATATATCATTCATAATATTTTGAAATTCTGAAGGAGCATTTTTTAATCCGAAAGGCATAACATTCCATTCATAGTGTCCAAAGGCTGTGAATGAGTCTTATACTGTCCTTTTCTGCTATTTGAATTTGCAAGATTCCGACTTCATATCAAATTTTGAAAATACTTTAGCATTGAATAATCTATTCAATAAATCTCTTTTATTTGGAATAGTATCTAATCCATTTTAATACTTTATTTAATGGCTTGTAATTAATAACTAATCTAGGTACTCCTCTTTCTTTTAAACGATTCATGACATAAAAAGTTGGACAAGACCAAGACTTTGAGTGTCTTATTAATTTTTATCTAATAATTTCTTAATTTCTTGCTTAGTTTCTAATAACTCTTGATTCATTTGAATAGGCCTAGCTTTTGTCTTAATATCCTTTTCTAGGAATCCTTCTTCATATGGTAATTCTACCTCATGTTTCTTTCTATCCCAAAAGCATTAGGTAGATGCACAAATTTCTTTTCTAAATTTATCCTCTACTTCAATAATTTTTGTTTTGATACTTTTATCTTTTAATTGATCTTCTATTCTAGCATATGAATGTTCTTCTTGTAAAAACTCTATTTGACTCTTAATATGACTAATATTATTTATTTGTTTAAATATTGAGCACTTTTGAATTAAATCTATTTCTTTTTGTCTTTTAGGAGAAATAAAATTGAATGAAATCTTCCTACCCATGATTTTTGTATGAATACCTTCTTATCTACTTTGATAGGGTTAATTTGATGTAAAAATGGTAATCCTAAAATTAAATCTTGAGTTATATCATCAACTACATAACATAAATTTTTAATACAATACTCATCGTTGCATACATTTAAAATGACTCTATGATTGACATGTAATCTACTTGAATTTGCTGCTAATAAACTCTCATTAGTCTTTTGACAATATTTTGTAGGGATTATTCGGTTTTAATATGTTTGCATCAGCACCACTATCTATCATAGCGTGTCTTTGTGAGTTTGAAATCATTTATTCCTATGGTAACAAAACAATACCATTTTGATACTCTATTTTATTTATCATTTGAATATACATGTTATCCAAACTTGTTCATTATTTATTTGAATAGAATTTAAGTCTTGAATATCAGTTATAACCTCTTTTCCTTTTAAAGAATCTTCTGGAGTAATTCCATTCTTTATTAGACTTATTTTAGTATCTAATTCTAAATCTTTTGTTTTTAATTCTATTAAATCCTTTTGTAATTTTCTAACTTGTTCTTTTAATGTTTTAATATCTTCTTTGACTTCATCTGGCTTCCTAATACCTAATAATCCTTCATTTGGATATTTTTCTAATAATTTTGAAATACTGAATGGTTCTTCAAATTTTTTAGGTTTTTCTTCTTCTAATATTAAATCTCTTAATTTTGTCAAGTATTCTTTTCTACATTCTTTATCATCTATTTTTTCTATCATCTCAAATAATGTTTCTTTATTACTTTTTGAAATCACATTAATACATTTACATTTTTCTATGCTTTCTAAACTTGAATCTGAATCTATGTCATCTTGAATATTATCTTCGTCTATGTCTGCTTTCTTCTATTAATAAAGCTATCATTTTCTTTTGAAATCTTCTTCTTGAAATATTTCATTTATCTTTTCTTCATTTTACATTGATTTGCCTTGTAGTGACCGGCGACCACATTTCCAGCATGTTATTGAATTATTTTCATCTTTATCTTTATTCTTATATCCTTTATATTTCTTCTTTTTATATCTTTTGTAATATTGACTATTATCATAATTCTTATGTTTCTTGAATTTTGAATGTCTTTTATAATTTTCTAACTTTCTATTTTGAGTTGAAGGGCTTTAATTCCTTTAATACCAAAAACTTCACAAAAGTTTCCTACTTCTTGTTTTTCTCTACCATATTTATTTTGAATCTTTAATTTGTACATAATTCTAATCCTTCTTTTTAATAAAAGCAAATAATGACCAAAAGATATTCTATTGAAATCTATGTAATCATTTCCTACTTCTTTTTGTAATTTAGATATTATTCTTTGAAAATAAAGTTGGTAATCTGTAATGAATTTTTCTTTCCAAAAAGGAGAATTAGCATCATTTCTTTTAATACTTGAGTAAGAAATACATCTTTATACCATCTAAAATCGACAAAGTTGGACATCTTAAATTACTTAACATAATCTTTGAACTAGCTAAAGTTTCTTTTGGGTTTCTATGAAATGAATGAAATTGTAACTATCAATTGATCTCTGCATCGATTGTTTTTACGTAACAAATGTTTTAGTTCCATCCGCATTTGTTTTCTACTTCTACTTACATTTGAATGATTTAATATTTGTTGTTTTTCTTCTAAAGTTAACAAATTATCCCACCCATTTTTTAATTGTCCTGAAAATCCTACAATTAATGCTGTTGCGGTATTAACTTCTGTTAATCCTAATATTTTGTAGGCTGTCTTAGCCATTCCCATTTCTTGCAATGTATTTAATATTTCATATTCTGATTTTCCATCTATGTTCCATTCATAGACAGAATTTCCATCATATGAACTTGTTTTAAATTGTTTTCTTTCTTCATATTGAATATCTGGGGGAGTAGGTCTAGGATAATAATTTCTTGTATTCATTGAATTCCAATTTCTATAATTTTTTTGTCTTTTTATTCTATTGATTTCTACTTCTGAATTATCTCTAAATTCTTGTTCTACATTATTAATCTTTTGAATTTCAATTATCTGAATCTTCACTTGAATTATCATCTAATTCGATTCTGTCGTTTTTCTTCTGTTCTAAACAATTAATTCTATTTTCTGAAGTACTAGCTTTATCAGCTTGAATACTTTGAGTTATTCTATTTATTAAACTATTTTGCATTTTATTTTTAATTAAGTCTTCTTCTAATTCATGAGAAACACTTCTCGTTTTGAAATGAGGACTAGCTATTTCATTCGGAAATTTAGGGGTTTCCTTAGGAATTGAATCTATCTTAGTAGACAAATGTTCTACTTGATTAGCTATAGTGTGTAATATCTGATTTGAATAATTATTTTGTTGATAAACTTTTTTAATGTCATCTAATACAACATTTGAATTTCCGTCTTCTCTACCTATCTTAAAAGGACTAGCTTCTATTTCCTGTTGGTCAACTTGAATTTTTATTGGTTGCAAGGGTGGATGGATTGAAGTAATAGCTTGATAATCATTAATCTTCCATTTTCTATATAAATTACTTTGAACATTAATATAACTTTCTTTGAAAACATTGGAAATACCTTCATTTTTTGAAAACCAGTATTCTAACCACGAAAGTAAAAGAATATTACATTTCATCTTTTTCATATATGAAATCCATTCTTCTTTTAATTTTTTTGAATAACTTCATTTAATGCTATAAACCAAAATTTCTTTTTACTATTTTCCTTTTCAAAAGCTTCATTTAAATATTTAAAATTTATTTTAAATTTTTTCTTTTCAAAAGTAATAACATTAATTCCCATTTGTGACCTTGTAGGTGACACAGGGGGTGAATTGACTATTTCTGGAATAGGAGATTTGAAAACATACTTCGAAGGGTTTTCTGATACTATCGAGGGTGATGGTTCAGAAAATGATCTTCTAGGTAGATTGAAATTATTTAAAGAACTTGTTCCTTCTCTTAATGAATTAAATCTTAATAAAATTGTTCCATCTTCTTTTTCTATAATATTATTAATTTCTCTTCTAATTATGTTTCTAGAAGGTTGAGCATTTTGAATTTCAAATTGTTCAGGAATTGTAATTTCGTTCCACTTTAATCTTTTAGGAATAAAAACTGTTGGATTATCAGCTTCTACATGTAATAAAACTGTTTCTTCTTTTGAACTTGGTAACATGTTGAATCTAGTATTTATTTGAGAATTCATTAACCTAAAATAAACTCTGTAAATAATTGCAAAATTTTTACAAAATTGTTCAAATTCATCACCTTGTAAATGAATATCTAATACCAATGAATCTAATATTAATGGATCTGTTAAATCAACAGAAAAGTTTGGACAACAATTGAAATATATTGGACCATTACAAACATTAGTTTGAATCATACTTAATAAAGAAGTTTTGTATCTTTTTAATCTTTTATCTCTTAAAGCTAAATAAATTGGAGCGTCTACACCTATGTGTACTAAAGGTTTAATTGCTACTTGAATCATACCATAATGAATATATCTATAACCTTTGTCTATGTATTTTTTAATTGAAACTTTATTTAATAAAGGAATTGTTTGAAATTCTTCTTGTAAAGAAATTGTTTCTTCATGAGTTTTAATTGAAAAAGCAGTTTTGAAATCTAAAGAACCTATCTTGTATATTGACTCTATACTTTGTTCTGGAATAGACCAATTTGAGTAATCTAAAGGCATATGCACCTCCTGACTCTGCACGACGTCAGAGTTACCGTTTCTATCTTGAGTATTCAAAAACATTTTTCTAAATCTCACGCCATGTTTAATATAACATAATCTAATCGCTTACTCTTGACTTGGACTAAGATCGGGAACACGGGAGCACCACACTGGAACACCTCACACTCGGGCTTACCAACGGTCTTACTAGGCTCACCAAACCGCTTGCCAAACCTACCTTAATCTTGATCAAAGGTAAAGTTTTAAATTAAGGTTATGCTAAACACTTAAGCTTAATTTAAACTAATGCTTATGAACACCTAAAACAGTGAACAGATGGCTCTGATACCACTTGGGGGCAGGACCGGTGTCATATACTAATTAAGCTACAGTGATTTTAAATTTTGAAAATTAATGAACAGTAATTGTGAATAGTAATGACGTGAATAGTAAAAATGAACAGTAATCATGAATAGTAATTGTGAATAGTAGCTTGTGTGAATAGTAATCATGAATAGTAATCAACGTGAATAGTAATTTTGATAATATAAATCATCTTGAAATTTTGAAATACATAAAACAATAGATAGAATTTCTTTTTAATAGTTGAATAATTCTTTCTAGCATTAATTGTAGGATTTTAGGGCAATTAAAAAATTGGTGGGATAATTTATTAACTTTAGAAGAAAAACAAATATTAAATCATTCAGCAGTAGAAGTGAGAAAACAAATGCATGAACTAAAACATTTATTCTGAAAAACAATCGAATCTGATAGATCAATTGATAGTTACAATTTGATTCATTCATGGAAACCCAAAAGAAACTTTAGCTAGTTCAAAGATTATGTTAAGTAATTTAAGATGTCCAACTTTGTCGATTTTAGATGGTATAAAGATGTAAATCTCTTAATTTTGTCAAGTATTCTTTTCTACATTCTTTATCATCTAATTGTTTTCTTTCTTCATATTGAATATCACAGGTAGGTCTAGGATAATAATTTCTTGTATTCATTGAATTCCAATTTCTATAATTTTTTTGTCTTTTTATTCTATTGATTTCTACTTGAATTATCTCTAAATTCTTGTTCTACATTATTAATCTTTTGAATTTGAATTATACGAATCTTCACTTGAATTATCATCTAATTCGATTACGCTGCTTTTCTTTCTGCTTTTAAACAATTAATTCTATTTTCAAGTACTAGCTTTATCACTTGAATACTTTGAGTTATTCTATTTATTAAACTATTTTGCATTTTATTTTTAATTAAGTCTTCTTCTAATTCATGAGAAACACTTCCGTTTTGAAATGAGGACTAGCTATTTCATTTGGAAATCTAGGGGTTTCCTTAGGAATTGAATCTATCTTAGTAGACAAATGTTCTACTTGATTAGCTATAGTGTGTAATATCCGATTTGAATAATTATTTTGTTGATAAACTTTTTAATGTCATCTAATACAACATTTGAATTTCCGTCTTCTCTACCTATCTTAAAAGGACTAGCTTCTATTCTCTGTTGGTCAACTTGAATTTTTATTGGTTGCAAGGGTGGATGGATTGAAGTAATAGCTTGATAATCATTAATCTTCCATTTTCTATATAAATTACTTTGAACATTAATATAACTTTCTTTGAAAACATTGGATATACGTTCATTTTTGAAAACCAGTATTCTAACCATGAAAGTAAAGAATATTACATTTCATCTTTTTCATATATGAAATCCATTCTTCTTTTAATTTTTCTTGAATAACTTCATTTAATGCTATAAACCAAAATTTCTTTTACTATTTTCCTTTTCAAAAGCTTTATTTAAATATTTAAAATCTATTTTAAATTTTCTTTTCAAAAGTAATAACATTAATTCCCATTTGTGACCTTGTAGGTGACATAGGGGTGAATTGACTATTTACGGAATAGGAGATTTGAAAACATATTTTGAAGGGTTTTACGATACTATCGAGGTGATGGTTGAAAATGATCTTCTGCGTAGATTGAAATTATTTAAAGAACTTGTTCCTTCTCTTAATGAATTAAATCTTAATAAAATTGTTCCATCTTCTTTTCTATAATATTATTAATTTCTCTTCTAATTATGTTTCTAGAAGGTTGAGCATTTTGAATTTCAAATTGTTAGAATTGTAATTTCGTTCACTTTAATCTTTTAGGAATAAAGCATTTGGATTATTAGCTTCTACGTAATAAAACTGCTTTCTTTTGAACTTGGTAACATGTTGAATCTAGTATTTATTTGAGAATTCATTAACCTAAAATAAACTCAGAATAATTGCAAAATTTTTACAAAATTGTTCAAATTCATCACCTTGTAAATGAATATCTAATACCAATAACTAATTAATTATTAATTAAAATCATTATTGAATAAATTAATCTTAATTAATTAATATTATGAATTAGTTTAATTAATTATAATTATAATATAACATTACGATATTAAGTTAATTAATTATTAATTAAATTAATCTTAATTTATTTATAATAATAATAATAAATTTGAGGTCAATCACTTTCATACCTCTTAATGTTAAAAATATGAAGAATATCATTAAGTGAGTATATAAATTTATTATTCAAGAAATCATTTCCCTTAACCAAATACTAATATTTCATTTTATTCCCATTATCCCCCAAAACCCCTTAATCAATCACTCCCTTATTGTACTTACTCTGAAAAATATTCTTCCTCGTTCTTAGCGACACACGATAGACTACTTCCCAATTGTTGTCAATTTGGCAGCTAACCACCAGCCACCGACAGTGTGTTTTTCCAATTTTGGTAGCTTCATGTCACCATCCCTTTTCCCCGTCCGTCCTATTCCACCCGTTCCCTACCCTCCCCATCTATCATTCTACAGTTTCAAATTTGGCAGCTAACCACCTGCCACCGACAGTGTGTTTTTCAAATATTGGTAGCTTCATGTCACCATCCCTGTTCCCCGTCCGTCCTATTCCACCCGTTTCCTACCCTCCCCATCTATCATTCTACAGTTTCAAATCATACGATCGACAGTTTGGTCAAGATCTACTGAGCATGAAAAACCCCTCCCATCCTATGTACGCCAACGTCCCAGCTGTGGATGGACTGTCACATTGGGGCATTTCTGACGACGAACCCAACCAACCAAACAACATGATTTGTCAAATCATCCTCACGGCCTACAGCATATCCACGTTGTTTTGCTTGCCCACATGGTTCTGTACGAGGAAAACAGTACTGACTCAGCTAACCAAATAATTGCCGCCCTTGGAAGTTGGAACGACCTACCTCGGCTAGCATTTCCGACGCTGTCGAAACACCGTTATTATCGCACAACGACGCTGTGCTGTGGAAGAGAACGTTGACTATGAAGGCCGACCATCAACCGATCCAGCTCCGGCGGATGGAGATCCGCTTGTTTCATCATGGGGTCTAACCATATTTCAAATTTTCTTAACGGGTCAAAACAAACCATCCCAATTTTGATTATCAATTTTTTTTGGATAAATTAAGTTTACCTCCCTGAGATTTGATAAATTACCAAATAAACTCAAAGTTTGAAAAAAACAATAGAGTTTAGATTTTCTAATGCTTTATTATGCCTTTTTTTTTAATTTGCTTTCAAACAAATTGAATTCAATTAATAAAATTAATTGGTAATTTTAAAATCATTACATCAAATTCAATGAATAAAGTGAAACTGCGAGTAATTTAAACAAATAATTATTTCTTAAAACCTATTAAAATAGTCACCTAATTATTTAATCATTTAAGGGGAGAATAACTATAACTTAATAGTGAAAGTACAGTAAGAAAATTAGAAGGTAAGTCTTTTCAAATCCAACAATAATGAAATAGTAATATGGTAAAAATAATGTCATTATTAATTTTTTAAAATTCTAAATATATATCTTGATATGATCATAATTATTCTTATTAACTTTTTTGGTTATTTAGTTTATGATTAAAATAAAATTATGAACTATTTTTTTATAGAAAAAATGAAAGAAAGAAAAGAATACATAAAATAAAAGTACAAGTAAAGCGATTAAATCGATTTTATTAATTGATTTTCACCCTTTTGAAAGTATGAACCGAAACGGAGATTATATATTAGTTATTGATTTGGTTCATAGTGGCTCTAATTTTCAACTAGTTAAACCAAATGAAAATCAGAAATGATGCTTAAAAAAAAGCCCAATTTACGGAAAATAGCCTAATTTGTTGGATCCTTAATCAGACCCAAATTAAACAAAGTCCAATGAATAGTCCACTTTCCAAGACAGGGCCTAAAAGTACATAACTATATGTCAAGCTTTAGCCCAACAAACTTTAATGAAAATAAGAAGATATTTTGATACTACTGCAGCCTCAGTAACAAAATACAAGAATTATAGCTTGGGGAGGAAAGAAGATAGTACAACAATGGGGGAGGAAAGCAAGGACATGAGATAGAGTGAGAGAATCAGAGAGAGTGAAGGAGAGGAGGGGGGAAGGACAAAATAATGAGAGGAAAAATAACCAAGAAATAACATCACAACCCACTTAAACGGAATGACTCCCATTCTTAAGCCTAACGACGTTGTTGCTTTCGGTCTCATATCCCCTTATCCTTGAAGAGCTCCAGGCTTGTCCTCAAGCCTGAAAAGTGGGAAATTGCTACTTAATGAAGATATAATCCTCCCATGATGCATCATCTCGATCCATGCCTTTCCACTGAATTAACCACTGCACAACATTCTGTTGGTTCCTCTGGATAGTCCTTCGTTGCAGTACTTCCTTAGGCTTCATTGGACAAATATCAAAAGCATTAAACTCTGGAAGCTCACCAATTTTTGCTGGAACTTGTCCTAAGTGCTTTTTCAGCGATGACACATGAAAAACAAGATATATCCTTGCATGATCCGGCAACTTCAGCTTATAGGCAATTGAACCAATTTTTTCCAACAGCTTAAAAGGGCCATAGTACCTTGCAGCCATCTTAAGACAAGCTCTAACACTGTGAGGAACAGCAACTGTTTGCTATTTATAAGGTTCCCCAACCTCAAAGCTTCTTTTAGTCCTCCTGAAATCCGCAAACTGTTTCATTCTACTTCTGGCCTTAGTTAAGTTATCCTTCAGCAACTGCAACACCATTCTCCTTTGTTGAACTACATCAGCTGCTGCAAGAACCATTATTTCAGTCAGAGAGCCTAAAGGGAATGGAGTAGGTTTTGTGTCATATAAAGCCTCATAGAGAGTCATAGAAATGCTGGTATGGTAGTTGGTGTTGTACCACCATTTAGTTAAGGGCAACCATTGTTTCCAAGAGGAGGGCTTGTCCCTAGCAAAACATCTCAAATAAATTTCTAAGCACTGATTAAGCCTTTCAGTTTGGCCATCAATTTGTGGGTGGTATGATGAGTTGAGCTGCAGTTGTACCCCTAGCAATTTGAACGAGGCTTGCCAGAAATGACTGGTGAACAACTTATCCCTATCACTGACTATTGTATTTAGAATCCCGTTCAGCTTGAATGCTTCATCTAGAAGAAGTTGAGCTACTTCTTTTGCAGAGAAAGGATGAGCCAAGGCTAGGAAATGCCCATACTTGGTTAGCTTGTCAACCACTACTAAAATAGTATGACTCCCTACACAATTTGGCAACTTTTCTATGAAATCCATGCTGATTTTGCTTCCAGGCATGATCTGGAATTGGGAGAGGCTGCAGTAGTCCAGGGGAAGCTACATGTTCATCCTTGCTTTTTTTGACAAACTGTACACACTCTGACCTGAGTTATGATCTCCTGCCTCATACTTGGCCAATTGAATAGCATTTTCATTCTCTGAAAATAAGCTTGTTGGCCTAAATGTCCTCCCAAAGGGCTTGACTGCATAGCTTGTTTTAACATTTGTCTGACCCCAGCAGATTGTCCAACATATATTCTTCCTTTTTTCTTCAAAATCCTTTGAGCATATTCAAAGTCAGGCACAGGTTGAGCATCTAGCAAAATCTTAACAACGAGATCCCTACATTCCTCATCATCCTTGTAGCTGTCTTCTATCTGTTGAATCTAGGCTGGCTTTAATCTTGTCACAGCATGCCCTTGCATCTGCATCACACTACCCTCAGGTTCTCCAATTTGCTGTCCTTCCTCCATTCTTTGTGACAAGGCATCAGTTACCATATTTTCCACACCCCCACCCCCCCCCCCCCCCCCGCTTTTTGTATTGGATTTCGCAATCCAGTCCCAACAACTTTGCCAGCCATTTATGTTGTAGACTGGTGTTTAGCTTTTGCTCCAAAAGATATTTTTAGTGACTATTGATCAGTTTTTATAATAAAATGATGATCTATTAGATAATGTCTCTACTTATCCACAGTGAATACTAAGGCCAGTAACTACTTCTTAAAAGCAAAGAATCCCAAATTTTTACTGTTAAATGCCTGGTTGATAAAAGTTATAGGTTGCAGGGGTGTGCAATTTTCAGATTAACTCGAATATCTGACTGAACTGAATTTGAATTTTTTTAATACAAATTCGGTTTTTCAGTTTTGTTTTTATGTTTCAAGTTGGTAGATTTAATTCAGTTTCAACCCAAAAACCGAATTAAAATTCGTTTCTCAATTTTGAAACCAAACCGAAAACCGAATTAAAAATTTTTGAATATATATATGTATTATTTATATGTATATATTATATGTATAACTTCATAATATATATAGAAAAATAAAGATATACTATATATAATATCAAAAAGATGTTAAGTTATATTTGATGTATTATATTTGTGTGTGTAAAACTTTAAAAATTAAAATAATTTGTAAAATTATCAAGGTGTGATTTGTAACCTTTTAATTTGTATTTTATTGTATACAATACATATTTAAAAATTATATACAAATAATGTGCACATATATAATGTAATTATATATTTATTTATAAAACTACTTGGTTTACAATAATATATATATATATATATATATATATATATATATAATAGACAAAATTATTAATATTATGATTTTAGTTTTATTCAATTGTTAAATATGTTTAAAAAATTATATTTCATAAGTCTAATTTAATAATTGTAATATAATGAATATATTAATATAGTAATTTAAATATTAAAATTGTACGAATGTGATGTGGAATAGGCCGCAAAAGAATACTTGGACGTGCAGGATTGTGCAACTAACTTTAAATAGTCATAACTTTCACCTCAAACTTCGTTTTGAATGCGTCAACAAGATCTACAAGACTAATGGAGCATAGCCCCATTAGCCCAAGATGTTTGACTCAAAATTCTTTTGTTTCGATCACTGTCTAAGTCTTTTTCTATTTTCTAGTCAATTTATGATTCTTTTTCAGTGCGTTTATGATTTTTTTTAGCTTATAAATATGTACGTAAGGACTCGTTTCATTCATTCAAATTATTATACAACTTTATTCAAGAGAAATTTTCCCAAATTTTGTGGAATTTGTTTTCTATGTGAAGATTGAGTGTCTTTCTCTTATATCTCCCATGTTAGAATGTCATTAGTGTCGTAAATTGGAAAAAATTAAATGTTGGAGAATGTTAAATGTAAATTTATTTAAAAAGTGTAAATATTATGATAAAATAGATAAATAAATGAAAAAAAAATGAGAAAAATAATGTATGTAGTATACAAATACGAGAGCACAATTCTCTTCCTTAATAACTTATCCACATGTCATTTGGGTATATAACTTTGTAATTTGCAAATAATAACTACAAAGGCATAACGTGATTAGTGAGTAATAATTAGATATTGGTTATTATTAACTTAATAATTATAAAGTTTTGTTTATTTAGTAGTTTTTACTTGTAATTTCTATTAATTACTAATAATTCAAAGTTCGAAAGTTTGAAATATAAAAAATTGCCAAATAATAAATGTGTGATTTTATTTACTTTTGAATTTACAATTACTGTATAGAACACTATTTACTTCTTTATATAACTACTTGATTTACATTACAACATATATATATATATATATATATATATATATATATATATATATATGCTAATTGCTATATAGTAAATATATATATATAATTCTTGTGATTTTAGTTTTATTGAACTATTAAATAAGTAAAAATTTTATAACTACTAAGTCTAATTTGATAATTGCAATATAATGACATTTGATTGTGCAACTTTATAGTTAATTACCACAAATTGATTAGTGAATATTAATTAGATATCGATTATTATTAACTTATAAGAGAGTATTAAATGAATGACAATATTAACTTAATAACTTTAGTGCAATAGTAATTTAAATTTTAAAGTTTGAGTTTGTAGATTTTTAAGAAAAAAATTAATAGGGAAAAAGTTGATTATGATAAATTGACAATAATTAAATCTTTATCTGGAAATTCTAATTGATCACGACTATTGTACTAATTGATCATATTAACATAAAATGTTACATTAATTTGAACATTGGAAAATTAATTTTATTACTAAAAAAATTGTCTTAGAGAAGGAAAAAAATCGTGGCCGACTTTGGTTAGTTTGGCAAAATTTAGTTAGTTCAGCTGAATTCGGTAAAAATTTGATTAAATAGATCGAACTTGAATTCAAGTCGAAAATTGAATTTCGAATTCGGTCAGTTTGAATTCAGATTCAACTGAATGCAATTCAATTTTCGATTTGGATTCTGAAAGCTTTCAAACCAAATAAACCGATCGACGAATACCTTTAATCGGTTGCCCCTCTTGCATTAGCATTCCCATACCTCTTCCACTTGCATTAGCCTCAATTATGAAAAGTTTGGAGAAATCTAGCATCCTTAATACTGGTGCATTAGGCGAAGCCATTTTCAGTTGTTCAAAAGCTGCAGAAGCTGTTTCAGACCAGCAGAATGCCTCATTCTTTAACAAATTAGTTAAGGACTTGCGAATGCCTCCAAAACCTTGTATAAACCTCCTGTAGTACTCAGCCAAACCTAAGAATCCCCTCAAATATTTCACAAAAGTAGGTGTAGGCTAGGATTTTATGCTTTCCACCTTGGTTGCATCCAAACTCACTCCATTCTCAGAAATAATATACCCCACGTATTCCACTAAGGATTGTGCAAATGAACATTTAGATGACATAAAGTTGATGTTGTTCCATAGTCTTAAGTACATATTCCAAGTGCTTTGCGTGGCTCTTTAGGTCTAGGCCGTAGACTAGTATATCATAAAAAAAAAAACTAAAACAAATTTTCTGAGGAAAGGCTGGAATATCTGGTTCATAAGGGATTGAAAGGTGGTGGGGCATTGGTTAAACCGAAAGGCATAACCACAAATTTAAAGTGGCCATGATGTGTTTGGAAGGCTTTTTGATGAACATCTTGTGGCTTAACTAATATCTAGTGATAGCCCAATCTTAAATCAAACTTGGAAAATATCTTGAACCAAATAACTCATCCAACAATTCATCTATGTTAGGGATAGGATATTTATCTTTGACAATAAAGGCATTAAGTAATATGTAATTCACACAAAAACCTCCAAGTATTGTCTTTCCTTTTAACTAGCAAAACTAGTGAGGCAAAAGGGTTGTTGTTGTTTTGTTTTCTATTTCAGTCTTCTGGGAATGGGGATATATGTATAGTTTTAACTTGGTTGGGCATTAGGTTTTAAAGGGATTTGATGGTCAATTTTCCTCATTTTTTAAAAGAACATTTTTCTGGGAAAAAACTCTCAATTTCTCTGGGTGGTAGCAAGTGTTTAGGGATAGTAAAGACCTTGGAATATTGCACTAAGACCCTAGAAACAGCATTTGGAAAATGATAGAATACCTGTTTTGAGAATGCTTCCTGAGTTTCCTAAGAGGCTTACATCTTGGAACATGGTTTCCCTCATTCCCTTGTCATGTTTCGCTAGGCAATCTTCTCTGATCAGTTGCATTTTAGGCCACTGTGCACATCTCGGCAACTAGGGGTATGCAACGGTTCGGTTTTCGGTTTCTTCAGGTAATTCGGTTCAGTTTGTTCGGTTGGCCATTTTTAGAGGCCAAACCGAAAACCGAACCGAATTTGGAATTCAATTTTCGATTAGAATTCGGTTTGAAACCGATTAACCGAATTAATTCGATCGAGTAATTTCCAAACCCAGAAACCAAAAATCAAACGAGTAATTTTCAAACCCAAAAATCAAAAATCAAATACCAAATTCGCAAAAACGGAATTTAGCACCAAAATCACCATACATTAAAACAGAATTTAGCACCAAAAACCAAACTGCTTTCTCAAAAAAATCTCCAAACTTACATTGAAATACAATCCTAAGCTTCTTTTGTGCTGGACTTCCTGTCCAGAAATTCTTTTGGTCTCCCTTGTATTACCCTCTATATTTTTGAAGATAGAAGTACTAGTAGAGACAACTTTTGGAATCATTCTCCACTTTTCTTAACTGTTGCTTAAATCCAAAAGTTATGCAACTGTGCTGCAACATACGGTCCACCCCTAAGACCATATTCCATCCTCCCACCTCTATAACTTTTAAGTCAAATACAAAGGAATACTCTTGTACCTTCCATTCCACCTGTAGCTTGTTTACAGTTGCCAAATTTAAGGTGGCCTCCAAAAATTAAAAAAAATAATCAAATTTTTATTTCCATTTTTTAAAAATTGAATTACTGCATTGGATCGATCTCAAAAGCTAGTTAAGAAAGTGAAAAAAAAATTAAAATGATATATATATACCATGCATGAAAATTCATACTTTACATTGAAAAATCATAATATCTTATCATATTTTTTATATGTCATTTCATGTTACACATTTTAATAAATTAGTCTAGATCTTGTAATTTGTATTAATACATAAACCATTGACATTTATTTTCATCATAGTAAATTTCATTACTAAAGGTTCACTCTTTTGCTATTATCTTATGCTTATTTTATATTTTTAAGCCAAAAAATTCAAAAAATATTATAAAATTTTACTAAATTATTAGCTTAATACAAAAATAGAAATATTAATATTAAAATTAATTATAATAAAAGTGAATACTAATAATGTATATATTAACAAAAATTATTACATTTATATGAATTTATTATAGCGCGTAACATAATATGAAATAATAAACAAAAAGTGTAACAAATTTTGCCCAAAAAGCGGCCTCGAGAGAGAACGTGACGAGTCTAGAAAGTTCGTTTCTTTCTGGGAAGATTTTTTTTTTTTTTCCCTAACAATTATCGAGAAAATACTGGAATTCCCTTTCAAAAATACTATAAATACCCGTCGTATCATTTTCTCGCCGATCAGTAAATCATCGTCGTCAGCGTTGCAGAGCTCTTCAGTTCAGTGTCAGTACAAATCCATTAACAACCTCTAAAGTTAAATTATCTGATCAGTATCCCAATTGGAAGATGTCGCTAATCCCATCCTTCTTTGGTAACCGACGGAGCAGCCCATTCGGCATGGATTTATTATGGGATCCGTTCAGGGATTTTCCCTTCCCCTCCATCTCCGGCGAGACGTCGTCGTTCGTGAACACCGGTGTGGATTGGAAGGAGACTCCCGAGGCCCACGTTTTCAAGGCCGACCTTCCTGGGATCAGGAAAGAGGAGGTCAAGGTTGAAATCGAAGACGGGAACGTCCTGCAGATCAGCGGAGAGAGGAGCGTGGAGAAAGAAGACAAAAACGACACCTGGCACCGGGTGGAGCGCAGCAGTGGGAAATTCTTGAGGAGGTTCAGGCTACCGGAGAATGCTAAGGTGGATGAGGTTAAGGCTGGGATGGAAAATGGAGTACTGACGATTACCGTTCCTAAGGCGCAAGTTAAGAAGCCTGATGTCAAGTCCATTGACATTTCTGGTTAAAGTCACTAAACTCATTGAAGTTGGGTCTTCTGTTCTTGTCGATCGTGTAATTTGGCCGTAATCAGTTGGGGCTTGTGTTGAGATAGACGTAAATGTACATAGGATTGATTGCATTTTAAGGGTTGTATTGCTGTTCTGTTTACTACGATGTCTGTCTGTCGAACTTAACCCACATTGCATAAAGGGTTGCTTTTGTTTACAATAAACGTGTGTTTGTCGAAAGTTATGCTTGTTGATGTGTTATGATATAATGAGGGTGGCTGTGTGTTGAATATTGATTCTCTTACATTTTTTTTACCCTCAGCAGAGAGTGCATAATCAAATTAGTTATTTAAATAGGCTGACGCGGGTGATACTACGTGTTGCTTGCTATCATTTGCATCCTCGAGCATTATTGGTAGGTTCGTTTTCTGCAAAAGATTAATATGCCCGGACATGGAGATGATCTCTCCGGGAATTCTTTTCCCTTTTTTGTTGTGACTTGATGTTGTGCCATAGACAGCTTCTTAGATCGCTTTCCTGTTATGTTGACAATGATCGTTTGTGTCTTATGCAGTTTGTCGACTGAGCGCACTTTGGATTGGAGTGTAGTATTCTGGATGGATATTAAAAGTAGCTCCGTAAGCTAGGGAAGAAGAGGGTGTGCTGGTGGAGTATGATACTTGGATACTTAGGATGAGAAATGTGAAACCACAGCTTTCTCCACGGTACATAAGTGTGTCATATACATAGTTCACTTTAAAGACTCGAGAATGAGGGCCTTTTGTTTGGCTAGATTTGTTGAACTTTTTTGCAGTCATGTTATAGGATTTTAAGGAACTTATCCGGGATTGGATTTTCTGAAATGGTAAAGTGATAAAGTCAGGATGGGATGATAAATTTGGCATGCGTAATGATGATCTAAAAGCCTCTGGAATTGATGATGGAGAAGTGGCGAATTGGTGTCGTGTGCTGTTGCAGTGGTTATGGCACTCGAATCAAGAGGATTTATGTCGTTTTGCTTCTTACATTTCTCTCTCTCTCTCTATTGAGAACATTTCATGTTTTGAATCCACAAAAACATAGGAATTAAGAACTTTGCTATTTCTGTGAAATATTTGAGGTCTCCAAATCAACAGATGTTGACATTATTTTATTTGAAGGTAGTTCAGCACTATTTGTATATCTCAAAATTTATCTGTAACTAGATTCAGACATTATTCAACAATTGTGACTTGGATGATTATTGGCGGCCTCAACTGAGAATGAACACTAACTTTTCAAATTTAAGGTTTGCTATTTCTTTGGTATATATGAAAGGTTTATTCTTCTTTTTTGTAGTTGATGTTTGAATCTTAAGCAGGCTAGGTGAACAGGAAACATCTACAAATGAGTGATTTCTGGATGTGAAATGGACATAATTCTTTCAGTCTGTCTAACTAGTTCCCATCCTGTTCAAAGATAAAACGGGTTACACAGCAATCTTTAACTTGCAACGAGCAAGAACTGATTTGGCTTTTAGTAAGGCATGATGCTTCAAATTATCTATAGACTGCAACTGGTCAGTGTGGAGTTGATCTCTTGATGGAGAAGCAGGAGAGATCTGTTTTTTTCATATGCACAAATAGACAAAATGCTTGTCTGTTAATCTGGTTAATATGCCAGACAATTTGCTTAAAGTATGGTATGGTATTTCATTATATTAATCAATCAAATTCATGAAATTGGATCTGCTTAACAATCTGCTCAGAGTATAATTTTTTATTATTTTAGGCACTGAAATTTGTGAAATTGGACTTTTTTTATTTTGAACTAAAGCTATCATATTATTAAAACAGACATTTACACTAGTTGATTTACGGCTAAAGTATCCTTCGCTAGATCATGAGCAAGAGGAACCTCAGATCTTGGAGCTTTAACTAGTACACAGATTTCCAACACCCTGATCAGATCTAGAATATCCTTAGAAATTGGACTGATATTAGTTCATGACTACTCTCATTGTTGGAATCTGTTACATAAAAATGAAGCATGGGCTTTTTGGTCTGAAATTAGGCCTGCTGCAATTTTGCAGATTGAAATCTGGACACTTCACAACGATATAACAGGCTTTCTGTAGAAGTGGATGCTGCCTGACATTCCTCAATTCTAAGCCTACACCCCATCCATGAGTAAGGTATCTTGCCTTTACTATCTGGTCTGCGAAATATGGCTTGCAATGATTGGTACCCCTTCGCATATACTTTCCAAAGTTGAATTCCAGCCACAGTGGCTCAAAAAAGCTCCTACTGCTGGGTGTGCCAAGACGTCCTTTTGAGGTGTCCATTTCACTATGCAAGCTCTTTCTCCTGCAAGTTCATGAAATCCTTCAGGCAAGAGTTCTCCTGAGCCACGAACAGAGCCAGGCCTGATAGACCGCAGCCATCTGAGTTAGTTCTTTCTCATTCATAGTAGTAATGCTTCCTAAGCTTACATAAAGCACTGATTTTGGAGGTTGCTTATCAAGCCACTCGATACAGTGGGTTTCATCCTTGATTAAAGAGCTTGATTTTGCAAGAGCCATCTTATGCATTGGGCCTATGTGAAAGAATGTAATGTCGTACCGTACCTGAAGCCGTGCCAGTGAAGAATTTTCAAGGCAATCCATGGTATTCGAAATAATGGCTGAAGAAGTTCTTGAATTACTTGCAACTGCAAGCAATTGTGAAAAACTCTCTAAAGCTGCCCATGCTGGAAAAACTCTCTTGAATTACTTTCTCTGTGTTTTAGACTGTTGAATAATCAGTTACTATTGCTGTTAATATGTGAGCATATTAAAATGAAAACTCAGCATAGTGCTTAGGAACATTTTGCTTGGTTGGAGCTTGTGTAAAGGAAACAAAAGAGATCAGATCAAGCCATTTAAATTGCTTTCGCAGATGTATATGACTTATAAATTTACACTGATATTTTGAACTGAAAGCATTAGTCCTCATATTTGTTGGTTTCAGAAAAGATATTGTAAAAGAGCCATCAACATTTGCAAAGAGACCTGGTTTGAAATGCACCAGCAACCTATATATCCACTCAGGATCTATAGTTTAATGTCTTTACTGTTAGTGATACTTCATTCCACGGAAGAATTTTAAGATTTTCATACCTTGTAATTTAAAATCCAGGCCCTGTGCTCTAAGGTGAATAATAGTAACGAAAGCTAGCAATGTGGTAGCATTTACTGGTCCTTAAAATAATGCTCGGAAGACTCAATTCATTTGCCACTGCTGCTGCAAAATGCACGAGAAAATCATATATGATGCAGACAACTTGATCGTGTTGTTCCTGCTGCTGTATCATTTGACTTAAGCATCCCTTGAATGGTGCTTTACAGTTTCTGTTTATGGCAGATGCAAGATCTACCAGACTTGATGGGGATATATCCCAATTGGAGATGCCATCTGAAATTGGTAGGAATGTAAAATCTGGGTAGCTGGCAGGATTAGGACGGTTGAAATTGGCGTGGGCAGCTGTAATAGAGGAGCCCTAGGAATGAAGAATGCTGGCAAGATCAAGCATTGGATTTGTGTGCCCTTGGAGTGGATATGTTACTAGCACCAGCCGTTTGCGCCTCCATTCTTGTTGCTTCTCCATGTATCTCTCTTGTTTTTCCTTCAGTAATCCAGAAGTTGTCAACTTTATGTTAGTTTCAAATAAATCAATAGAGCCAGTAAAAAGAAAACAATATTCCAACTGGAGTTTTTTGTGCTGAAAGGTTGCCGCCTGGCTGGTTCTGTATATGCTGCACTAGTACAACAATCGTAACAATATGGTACTAATTCTTTCTTTGTCTTCTTGTATTTTTTGGATCTAGTTGATATAAAATGGCATAATATAAAACGTGAGGATTGTGTTATCACTTATCACCTGTGAATGTTAGATCCAGAATTTAATCGCCAAAATGAAGATCTGATGGATGTCAAAGAGTTTCATCAACTGTTGTCCTAAGCTTCCACATGCTTTGGCTGGAACATGATCTGGCTCAGTGGCTTTTCATCTTCTGTTTTGCTCGTTGCCATTGACAATTAGTTAGAGTTTTTTTAAGGTCTTTAGAACTCGATGGTGTGATTATGTGTTTTTCAATATCTGCTGGGAGTAGGATAGTTGGAGATGACATGATGGTATATTAATTGATGTCCGAATCATTGTGGGTAAGTTCAATTTCCAAATTATTTATCTTTTTCGAATGTAACTCACAGTGTATACTAATACAAGGTCAATTTTGGAGTCTGACATGTATACACATTTGCATAATCTCATCTATACAATACAGAATTGGACTGCAGGAAATCAGCTAAACCTTTTGTCATTTTCTTGCTGAGAATGAGGCTACTATCAGGTCTGTTAGGATTCACGAGAAGAACCCACCTTTCTTCATGGCAGCTTCTAACTTTTCTTTCATACCCAACACTCTGCCTCATTTCTTTGCCTTGCATGCCAACCATTGGTCTTCTTATAGTTCTCTCAATGCTTCACTTTCCCATACATCATCCATTTCATGGCCTACCTTCCATACACAACTGGCATTTATCATTTGATCTGCAAAAAATGGTCTGCATAATATCGGAACACCTCACATGTGCTTGCCATTGTTGAATTCCAACCAAGTGGCTCAGGAAACTGCCCACTGTCCTATGTGCCAGAGCTTCCTTTTGGGAGCCCATTTGATTTGTAGAATAATTAAACTAAATTTTCAAATGGGTTTAGATTTTGGATAATGATTCATATTTAGATTTGGTTTTAATGATTAAATTCTATTTTAAATTAGATTTACATTGGATAGGAAATTTTGTTAAGTTGGGTTTTTAGTAATTCTTACAAATAGGTCATGTTGTCCATTTTATTGTGTGTGTCAGAAAGAGGAAAAATAAACTTTCAATTTTTAGACACGTCATATATTGACTTTATTCTTTGTTTATGACTTTTGAAAATTTAATGTATTGTTTTGGAGTTTAGAGTCATCTTGTCCAATTTAATCTTCATATTATTTTTGAGTTCTACATTTAGTATCAGAGCTTGTGTAACGGATCCTAGGGAGAGTAAAAGATGGCATCCACAAAATTTATTTTTAATTGCTTAGCATTTGTCTTTAGAATGATTTAGAAGCCTGGCATGAATTGATGGAATTTTTTTTCAAAGTCATTGGAATATGGCATGCTATTGACCATGGGTTTGAATAACTACAAGAGGGTCAAGAATTAACGAAATAACAAATTCAAAAATTAGAGACAAATGGAGGCACGATTAGCAGGTTAAATTTTATATGCAAACCAAAATCCAAGTAAAGGTACTTAATAAATTTTTGGATGCAAAAACAGTAAAGGAGGCATGGAGAATTTTGTTAAATACAAATAATGATAACAAAGATATTAGAAAAGTCAAATTGCAAGAATTGAGAAGGCAATATAAATTGGCTTATGAAACCCACTGAAAAAGTGCAAGATTTCATGGATAGAATTAAAGGTATTGTGGGTGAGATGAGAATCAATGGTGAAGAGTTGGAAGAAGAACAAATGGTCTCCAAAGTCTTACATTTGTTATCTTCCAAAGATTTGAGCACATTGCAGTTTGATGATTTGGAAGGTGAATTGATTACCTATAAAATATCACTTTCCCAACAACTAATTGAACAAGTAGAAGAAGCATTGAAAGCAGTGGTGGATAAACCCAAACGAGAAACTTCCAAAAGTGGTGACACAAGTCAAAAAGGTCAAGGTTATCAAAAAAAGGACGTGGAGGCAGAGGTAATTACAGAGGTAGAAACAAAGGAAAATTTTCTTCTGCTCGTGGAAAAGGTAACCCAACCTACCAACAAAAAGAATTTCTGCATGTTGTGTTCTACTCTCGTAGCTCCGCATTCATAACCAATGTTCCTACCAACTAATGTTGAATTTCAACTCTTCTTCCATCATCCAACACCTTAAGTCATGCAAGAATTGATCAAGTTCTTCCTAGCAATGTAAAACAAGAACAATGGATTTTGAAAAGTGAAAAAGAACCAAGTCGATTTGATTGAATTAAGGAAAAACTTCAAAGGTTAGATCCTTGTTCCTAGAGTTGAAGAGCTCTAGCTAGACATAATGCTTAAAATAGAATTTCATGAAAATTCAACATTTCTACAAAGTGGACAACTAAGAAAATGATGATCGAAATGAAACAAGTGCTGAATCTTCTCTAAAAGTTCTTGCTAGGCTACTGAAAATTTGATGTCTAAAATCTGCTTCAATGCTAAAACATCCAATCCCTCACCCACCTTTGCAGACCAAACCTCTCAAGTATTTATAGATGTTTGCTCCTTGATTTTCTCCTTGAATCTTAACAAAGAAACTACCCTTAATCTTCTTGTTGGAGCAGAAAATCCCAACTGCAAGATTTATTCAAAATTCTATCTCTTTCTTTGATGGAATCGGTAACAAAAATATCTTTGACAAAGTCATGTATCAGCATTCTATTCAGCAGAGCATGCTCTGTCTTGGAAGTTCAAACCGTGGTATAGTCTTGTAAATATTTAAACGAAAGCAAAGACTTATGCAACAACCAATTGAGCTATGTCTTGAAAACTCAAACTATAGCATTGCCTGCAACAACCAAATCTTATTTTCTAAGCAAATCTTGCAAAAAAAGCTTCCTAATCGGTTAATATTTCCAACAACTTATTTACTAGTTAACAATCCTACCAAATGTAAAAACTACACTAACTTCATAGTAAAATCTACTAAATTGAATTAAAATCTATAAGTTTTAGGGATAAAAATTACTGAAAATATCAAGCTATCAATGACCAATGATGAAGAGAAGAATTTTCAAAGGTGAGACAAATAAAAAATCTAGTGTTATAATTGTGAAAATTTTGGTCATTATGACAGGGAGTATCGATTCAAAAATAATGACAACAAAGAAGTGCATGCTAAAAAGGCAGAAGATAATTTTCAAGATAAACACTAGACATTGCTATTTTTAAGTTCTACTTTAAAAAAATAACAAGAAGGAAGAATGGTATTTAGACTCTGCTTGTAGTAATCACATGACTGGCCGTAAAGAAATATTTACTAAATTTGATGAATCATTCAAAATGTGTATGAAGTTTGGGAATAATGCAAAGGTACTTGCTATCAACAAGGGGAAGATTGCCATTACTCTAAAAGATGGGTTTTCCAATTATATATCAGATGTTTTTTATGTGCCTAGGTTATGTCATAATTTGTTGAGTTTATGATAGCTTTCTAAGAAACGATATGATCTATATTTCAAGCAAGGCATGTGGACTATTAGCAATGACAAATTGGGTCAAATTGCCAAGGTTAATATGACTTAAAGTCGTCTTTTTCCCATTACCATCACGTGCCGTGATTCATCTTCCTTTAGTTCTATGACATTTGATAATACATGATTGTGGCATTTGTGGTATGGACACTTGAACTTTGATAGTTTGGAATTTCTTGCAAGAAAGAAGAAAGTTTATGAATTGCCTTCTATCAACTTTGGGGATAAGAAATGTGAATCTTGTATCTTATGCAATTAGCACCGAGATTTATTTCCAAAAGGAAAAGCTTGGAGAGCTAACAAACCATTACAATTGGTGCATTCAGATTTGTGTTCACTTGAATCTCCTTCAAACAGAGGTAATAGGTACTTTATTACTTTTATTGATGATTTTAACAGAAAAACATGGCTTTATTTCTTGAAGAACAAATGATGCTTGTGATGTTTTCAAAAGTTTCAAAGTTTATGTGGAAAAGCAAAGTGGCTATTACATCAAAGTTTTAAGGACGAATCAACGTACAGAATTCACTGTGTATGATAATTATTTGAAAGATCATGGTATCAAACATCAATTAATAGCCAAATACACTCCTCAACAAAATGGAGTCACAAAAAAAAAAAGAATAGAACAATCATGGATATGGTCAGGTCAATGATGCATGCTAAGAAAATGCCGAAGGGATTTTGGGTAGAAGTTGTTGCTTATGCCGTTTTGTACAGAATCGATGTCCTACACGGTGCAATTATGGTAAAACACACCAAGAGTTTTGGAAGGAAAAAAGTCAAATATTAGTCACGTAAGAGTATTTTGTTGTATTGCTTAAACTCATGTTCCAGATAAATTAAGGAAAAAGTTAGATGACAAGGCAAAGAAATGTATCTTTCTTGGATATAGTCATGAAACAAAGGGTTATGAGTTATATAATCTAGAGATAGAAAAGGTGATCATCAGTAGATATGTCACATTTGATAAGCAATCAACTTGGGATTGGTTTTCAAAAGAGCTTGAAGCAACAGTTAGGCGTTCATCCATTCCTTTAAATTTTGAAGAAAGAAGTTTGAATAGATAGCAAGAAAAGCAAGTTACACAATCTTCTTCAAATGTGTCCCAATCAACTCAAGTTGAGACGTCTGGTTACCCACAATGGCAGAGGCATATGCCAGCTAGATTTCAAGACTATGTTGTTAGTAAAGATAATGATATGTCTGATGAAGATATTGTGAACTTCGCTTTATTTGTTGATTGTGATCCGGTTAACTTTGAAGAAGCAGTCAAAGATGATCAATGGATAAAAGCAATGAATGAAGATATCCATGCCATTGAGAAGAATAAACTATGGTAATTGACTACACTTCAAGTAGCGAAGAAGTCAATTGGAGTTAAATGGGTGTACAAAGCCAAATATAAGTCAACTGGAGAAGTAGACCACTATAAAGCAAGATTGATAGTTAAATGATACAAACAAAAATCAGGAAATGATTATTTTGAAAATTTTGCACCGATTGCAAGACTTGACACAGTGAGGATGATTACCTCACTTGTTGCAAAGCATTGTTATTTGCTAAAATAAGCTTAAGCTAAACGACTATGTTTTAAGGGAAATAATTAAAAAATTAGGACTCCCAAAAGCTGCTCAATTTTGCCCTAAATTCCTTTAATTAAATGGAGTCCTCCCACTTAAAGGAATGACTCCAGACGGCATCATTTGTTGCAAACTCCAGTGCGCCCCTTCTTAAGCCTAATGACATCGTTGCTTTTGGTCTCACATCTCCTTATCCTTAAAAAGCTATAGGCTTGTCCTTAAGCCTGAAAAGTGGGCAATTGCTACTTAATGAAGGTATAATCCTCCCATGACGCAACCTCTAGATCCATGCCTTTCCACTGAATTAACCGTTGCACAACATTCTGTTGATTCCTCTAAATAGTCCTTCGTTGTAGTACTTCCTCAGGCTTCATTGACAAATATCAAAAGCAATAAACTCTAGAAGCTCACCAATTTTTGCTGGAACTTGTCCTAATTGTTTTTTCAATTATGACACATGAAAAACAAGATGTATCCTTGCATGATCCGGCAACTGAACCAATTTTTTCCAACATCTTAAAAGGGCCATAGTACATTGCAGCTAGCTTAAGACAAGCTCTAACAGCAACTTTTTGCTATTTATAGGGTTGTAACTTTAAATAAACCCAATTCCCAACCTCAAAGCTTCTTTTAGTCCACCTCAAATCTGCAAACTATTTCATTCTACTTTTGGCCTTAGTTAAGTTATCCTTCAGCAGTTACAACACCATTCTCCTTTGTTGAAGTACATCAACTGCTGCACGAACCATTACTTCAGTCAGAGAGCCTAAAGGGAATGGAGTAGGTTTTGTGCCATATAAAGTCTCATGGAGGATCATAGAAATGCTAGTATGGTAGTTGGTGTTGTACCACCATTCAGCTAAGGGAAACCATTGTTTCTAGGAGGAGGGCTTGTCACTAGCAAAACATCTCAAATAAATTTCTAAGCACTGATTAAGCCTTTCAGTTTGGCCATCAGTTTGTGGGTGGTATGATTAGTTGAGCTGCAGTTGTACTTCTAGCAATTTGAACGAGGCTTGCCAGAAATGACTGGTGAACAACTTATCCCTATCACTAACTATTATATTTAGAATCCCGTGCAGCTTGAATACTTGATCTAGAAGAAGTTGAGCTATTTCTTTTGCTGAGAAATGATGAGCCAAGGCTAGGAAATATCCATACTTGGTTAGCCTGTCAACCACTACTAAAATAGTATCACTCTCTTTAGAATTTGGCAAATTTTCTATGAAATCCATGCTGATTTGCTTCTAGGCATGATCTGGAGTTTGGAGAGACTGCAGTAGTCTAGGGGAAGCTACATGTTCATTCTTGCTTTTTTTGACAAACTGTACACTCTCAGACCTAAGTTATGATTTCCTGCCTCATACTTGGCCAATCGAAAGGTTGACAAGCTCTTTTTTTGTTTTCTAGTCAATTTATGATTCTTTTTCAATTGTGTTTATGGTTTGTTCAGCTTATAAATATGCATGTAAGGACTCGTTTCATTCGTTCAGATTATTATTCCACTTTATTTAATAGAATTTTCCCCAAATTCTATGGAATTTGTTTTCTATGTCAAGATTGATTGTTTTCCTTTTATATATCCAATGTTAGAATGTCATTAGTGTAGTAAATTGGAAAAGATTAAATATTGGAGAAGGTTAAATGTAAATTTATTTTTAAAAAAGTATACATTATTAAAAAAAAAAGATAAATAAATGAGAAAAAATGAGAAAAAAAATAACTAATATAGTCTACAAATATGATAGCACAATTCTCTTCCTTAATAACTTATCCATGTCTCATTTGAGTGTATAACTTTGTAATTTGAAAATAGTAACCACAAAGGCATGAAGTGATTAGTGAGTAGTAATTAGCTGTTGGTTGTTATTAACTTAATAATTATAAAGTTTTATTTATTTAGTAGTTTTTACTTGTAATTTCTGCTAATTACTAATAATTCAAAATTCAAAAGTTTGAAATATCAAAAATTACCAAATAATCAATGTGTGGTTTTATTTACTTTTGAATTTACAATTACTGTATAGAACACATTTATTTTTAAATCATATACAAATAAGGTATATATAGATAATGTAACTATTTACTTCTTTATGTAACTACTTGATTTACATTGCAATATATATATGCCAATTGCTACATAGTAAAAATACATATGTAATTCTTGTGATTTTAGTTTTATTGAACTGTTAAATAAGGAAAAAATTTATATATAATAAGTCTAATTTGATAATTGCAATATAATGACATTTGATTGTGCAACTTTATAATTAATCACCACAGAGAAATTAGTGAATATTAATTAGTTATTGATTATTATTAACTTGTAAAAGAGTATTAAATGAATGATAATATTAACTTAATAACTTTAGTTCAATAGTTATTTAAAATTTGAAATTTGAGTTTGTAAATTTTTAAGAAAAAAATTAATGGGGGGAAAAGTTGATTATGATAAATTAACAATTATTCAATCTGCATTTGGAAATTCTAATTGATCACGATTATTTTACTAATTGATCATATTAATATAAAATGTTACATTAATTTAAACATTGAAAAATTGATTTTATTACTAAAAAAATTGTCTTAGAGAAAGGAAAAAAAATGTCGTCGAATTCGGTTAGTTCAGCTAAATTCGATTAACTTGGCCGAATTCAAAATTTGATTAAATAAATCAAACTCAAATTCGAACCGAAAATCAAATTTCAAATTCGGTTGGTTTGAATTTAGATTGGGCTGAATGTGATTCGGTTTTCGATTTTGAAAGTTTTCAAACCAGAAAAACCGACCGATGAATGCCCATAATAGGTTGCTCTTCCTGCATTTCCTTACCTTTTCCACTTCCATCAGTCTCAATTATGAAAGGTTTGGAGAAATCTGGCATCCTTAATACTGGTGCATTAGGCAAAGCCATTTTTAGTTGTTCAAAAGCTACAGAATCTATTTTAGACCAGTGGAATGCCTCATTCTTTAACAAATTAGTTAAGAGCTTGCTAATGACTCCTTGTATAAACCTCCTGTAGTACCCAGCCAAACCCAAGAATCCCCTCAAAGATTTCACAGAAGTAGGTGTAGGCCAGGATTTTATGCTTTCTACCTTGGCTACATCCAAACTCACTCCATTCTCAGAAACAATATGCCCCAGGTATTCCACTGAGGACTGTGCAAATGAACATTTAGATAACTTGACCTAAAGTTGATGTTGTTCCAGAGTTTTAAGTACAGATTCCAGGTGCTTTGCATGGCTCTTTAGGTCTGGGCTGTAGACTAGTATATCATCAAAAAAAGCTAAAACAAATTTTCTAAGGAAAGGCTGGAATATCTGGTTCATAAGGGATTGAAAGGTGACTGGGGCATTGGTTAAACCAAAAGGCATAACCACAAATTTAAAGTTGCCATGATGTGTTTGGAATGTTGTTTAATGAACATCTTGTGGCTTAACTAATATCTAGTGATAGCTTGATCATAAATCAAACTTGGAAAAATATCTTGAACCAAATAACTCGTCTAACAATTCATCTATGTTGGAGATAGGATATTTATCTTTGACAATAAGGGCATTCAGTAGTCTGTAATCCACACAAAACTTCCTAAGTATTGTCTTTCCTTTTAGGGTTAATTACATCTACTACCTCTGTGGTTTGTAAAAACTATTAATCAAACCCCTAGATTTAATTTATTACCAATACCCCCTTAAAGGGGCTAAATGTTATGAATTTAGTTGATTAAAGGGATTAAATGTTATGAATTTATTAAAATTAAAAGAGTATTGGTAATAAATCAAATTTGGGGGTTTGATTTGTAGTTTTTACAAACCACAGAGATAGTAGATGTAATTTACCCTTCCTTTTAACTAGCAGAACTAGTGAGGCAAAAGGGCTGTTGCTATTTTGTACAATTCCTACCTTAAGCATTTCAATTACTTGTTTTTCTATTTCAGTCTTTTGGGAATGGGATATCTGTATGTTTTTAACTTGAAGGGCTGGGCATTAGGTTTAGGAATAACTTAAAAGGATTTGATGGTCAATTTCTCTGGGTTGTGACAAGTGTTTAGGGATAGAAAAGACCTTAGAATATTGCACTAAGACCCTAGAAACAGCATTTGGAAGATGATTGATTACCTGTTATGAGAATGCTTCCTGAGTTTCCTAAGGGGCTTGCATTTTGAACATGGTTTCCTCATTTCCTTGTCATGTTTAGCTAGGGAATCTCCTGTGATCAGCCGCATTTTAGGCCACTGTGCACATCCCTGCAACAAGCATTTTCCCCCTTCATATTCCACCTGTATATGCAACTGCTTAAAATCAAAAGTTATGGAACTGTGCTGCTACAACCAATTCACTCCTAAGACCATATCCCATCCTCCCGGCTTTATAACTTTTAAGTCAAATACAAAGGAATACTCTTGTATCTTTCATTCCATCTATGGGCATAAAGTTGTACTAATGAGTTTCCTTCCATCTGTCACAGTTGCTGAAAAAGGCTCTATAGACTAATAACTTAAATTCATCTACTAAGCTACATCACAACTGATATAGCTATCAGTACACCCAGTATCAACCAATATCTGTATTGTTTTCCCTCTTATCAGCCCTTGCAAGGTAATAGACTTCCTCTGTATATCGTCAGATAAGGCATATAATGATGCTTCCGTTACAGTTACATTACTGTCCAAAATGTCCACTGAATCTTCTAAATTCTGCTTACTGCATTCTGCATTATCTTCTTCAACCACCATGAAATTAAAGTGCTTCATCTTACAGATATGCCCTGGACCAAATTTCTCTCCACATTTATAGCATAAGTTGTTTTTCCTCCTATACTGTGATTACTGAGGTGAGATTTGCTGCAACCCTTGTTCCCACTTTACTTCCTACTTCAGGCACTTTATGGCACCCAAAAATCTTACTAACAACATTCCCTTTTGTGGTTCTTATTTTGTTAGGCCCTTCCTTCTCACTTTTATTTATAGTTATGTTATTCTTAAACATTAATTCCCATGAGTTTTCCTGTAACTCAGCTATCTCAATGGCCTTCAACAGATTCTCAGGTTTCAGCATTCTCACCATAGGTTTAATCTCCTCTTTTAGCCCTCCAATGAAACTGGAAACAAAGTATGACTCAGGCAGCGTTGGATCTCTGTATAACATTAATGTTCTGAGCTCTTCAAATTTTTCTTGATATTGTGCAACTAAATCAATATAGATTAGCTTGTTAAATTCTTCTATTTCATCCATTCCCCCTTTTTCCCGAAATCGTTTGATTAAAGCTTCTCAGAATTCATCGCAAGAAATGTTACCCTTAACCAACTTCAGGCTTTGAAACCAAACATCTACCTTACCATCTAAGTATAACTCAATCACTTCCATTTTCTAAAGATCACTCAATTGTTGTATGGCAAAGAACTTATGACAATTCCTTAACCACTCTCTAGGATTATCCCCTTTAAACATAGGCAATTCCACTTTGGGATAGTTAAAGAAATGTGACTTACCCCACTTCGCTCACCCTGCTTCTTCCTCAAAGAGGTTGCTTCTGATAGTCATGTAAGGGGTAAGTAAGATAAAGAGTTCTGTCAACATTGTTGTCTTCTTCCCAGGCAAGTTGCTTGTCTTTGTTGTTCACCTTCTGAACTCCCATGATCTTTGCATCCAAGGTCGTAACATAAGCATGCAAGCACGTTCTTAGATCATCTATCTTGGCTCCTAAACTAGCTTCAATTTCTGCTCCTTTCTGATCCAACTGTCTCCTGAAATCTGAAGCCAGTTCCTGGATTTTCTGATCACATTTCTTCAGTTGTTCTTCCATAGTCTTCGTCCTAGTGTCTTCATCCATGAATCTCCAAGGAAAGGAGGCTCTGATATTCTGATATTACTGCAGCCTCAGTAACAAAATACAAGAATTATAGCTTGGGGAGGAAGAAGATAGTACAACAATGGGGGAGGGAAGCAAGGACAGTGAGATAGAGTGAGAGAATCAGGGAGAAAAGTGGGGAAGGACAGAATAATGAGGGGAGAAATAGCCAAGAAACAACATCACAACCAACTTGGACATGAGCTGCACTCCTACTTCTATTTATACTATTCTCTTCTAAGCTGATTATTTGCTAAAAAAGCTTAAGCCAAACGATTGGTTTACAAGGGAAATAATTAAAAAGGAAAGACTCCAGAAGGCGCCGTTTGTTGCAAACTCCAGCGTGCCCCTTCTTAAGCTTAACGACGTCATTGTTGCTTTTGATCTCACACTATATCCCAAAAATGTTCCAAAAACGCTCCAAAAACATAACTATGTCTACAAAATGGTGCAAAAAAGCAAATGTACTTTTTAAAAGGAAAAAAAAAGCCCAACAACATAACTGTCTGGAAAATGGTCAAAAAGAGCAGAAGTATATCAGAAAAATGACACAAAAAGAAAAGCTAACACATTCAGTTACATGATCACATCTCTAACAAAAATTTTTTGATTCCAATTGCCACTCCAACGCAACACTTAATTATAATTTTAACTCTAATTATAAATTTGTTATTATCGATATCTTTTATAATTTAATTCTAAAGTTTTTACAAAGTTATAGTTTCATGTTAAAATTATTTTTCCCTAATTTTATTTTTTCGTATTTTTCACCAATCACCTAATAAATATGATAAATTATTCTTCAATAATTATTGTTGCTATAATTTTGTTTGAATTCTTTACAGCTATAAGTTATATGATTATTATTCATAAAGTTAGTGTATACTGAATACCATCTTTTGCTATTGTTGAAAAGCAGTGGTAATCTCGGACACTGTTGAATCCTGGTAAAAAAATTTATGTATGTGTAGAACACGGAGTAAATTTCTCTTTTTTCTGACGACATTCTGGGTTAATTTTGCTTTATGTCTAGCAAGCGGGCTTTCGCCTATTTCCTCATTCTCAAGTGTGTCCTCGCCATTTCAGCCGGTAAGAATGTTCTTGCTGTGGCTTCTCTAAACGATGATCTCTCCAGCATCGAGCCGGGTACCATTGTTACTGTAAAGTGACCTGGAAAGCCAGTGTTCATTAGGTAGCGAACGGAGGACATCAAATTGGCTAACAGTGTTGATGTGGCATCTCTTCGTGACCCTCAGCAAGATTCTGAGTCGATGGGTAGCATCCCTTACCAAATGCAGATGATTTTGGTGCCCTTTTCATGGTTCCCGTCACGACATCTCTGGTACGATGAAGTGCCTAATTATACTTTCCTGGATGAGAATAAGTTATTGATTAGTTAAGAGCTGGACGCAAAAGGTCTTGCTTCCATGGATGTGATTTATTAGTTATTACGACTGAGGCAATTGTGTGTGTGTGTGTGTGTGTTTTTTTTTCTTATTTGTTTTTAAATTAATGCGTGAGGCACTTGTGACTTTTTAACCATTTGTATAGAAGGCTACCACAAGTACACAGTAATAAATATTAATAGATTCCGTTACAAATTTCACTCGCATGATAAAAAAACTCACTATTTTGAACGTCAAAGACCAAAAAAGTTATTTTTAAATTTATAGTACTAAAAAAGTCATAAGACAATTTGTAAGGGACTAAGTATATATGTGAATTAGTCTATTAATATATCATAAATTAAATATTGAAGTTTTTTTTTTTAAAAAAATAGAAGTAATATTATAATTTCTAAAATATATATGAAATATTAAAATATTAAGTATAATATTAACCAGTTAGCCTATTAATCGATTAATTAGTTCATTACATTAAGTGGTTAATCAGTTGGGCCGAATAATCAATAAATGAATAGTAATTGGTTATTGGTTTAATCGGTAGACCAATCTCCTTAACTAAAACTTAACCATTTAACCAATAATGTTATTGGTTTTTAATTGAAATAGGACCCAGAATTGGTTAATCATTTTTGGTTAACTAGTTCTGTTGGTTAACTTGTAAAATGGGTAAAATGAACACCCCTAACTAAAAGAAATAGAAGTTATTAATATTACAGCACCTTCTCGTCTTCCAACTCCAACCATCTCTGTCAAGAAAGAATTCCACTTGTAAATTGAAAAAAAAAAAGGAAGAAATTTGTGGATTGGCAGTTAGGTGTGTGCCAAAAAGGTGATGTTCACATTCAGCAAATGCGTCCAAAAGAAATGCGTCCAAAGGCTTGGGCGCATTTGATGAATGCGTCCAAAGCTTGGGTGCATTCAACAAATGTGAACATCACATTTTTGACACACATCCAACTGTCAACCCACAAATTTCTTTTATTTTTTTTCCAACCTCCAAAAGTTATTGACCTCTCTGTCAACTACCAAAACCAAAACACACACACATACAAGGCACTTTCTCTCTCTGTCATAGCATTTCCATCACCTCTCAAGCTCCCTTATTTCACAATCCACATCACCATACCCAATTTATCCACCCACCAATTTCCTAACCCTAGACTCTAGACCCCAAAATCCACCTCAAAAAAAAAGGAAAAAAAATCCCTTTTCGTTTAATTCTTATTTTCCAGGTTCAAATGTGAAAATTTCCAAATTCCACATCAAAATTTGTACAAATAATGTTGGGGGCTGTCCAATTTGGAGTCTTGGTGGCCTGTGTTGTGTTCTTTGTACCGATGGCAATGGTGGGTTGGCACTTGAGCCGAAACAAAGTGCTGTTTTTTAGTGGTGCCCTTTTCATTACACTCGCGGTAGGTGTTCATTTGACTCCATATTTCCCGGCATTTTCCACGATGATGTCATTATCATCATTGCCTTTATCGCCTGTTGTAGCTTCTGTAAAACATCCAAAATTATTACAGCACCTCCAACAAGAAAGAAGAAAGAGCACATCTCATAGGACTGAAATTGAGAGCAAAAGGAACTCAAGTATCCTGTTTAAGAAATTGTTGTAGCAAGGAATTTAGAAAACGTTAATCAGCAGAGAGAAAAATAGGCATCCACCCAAGGTGGTCATTGTACATTACAATAGATTACTGTTGACTTTTGAGACATGTTGGACGTGTGCCTCAAATTTAGCAGCCAGCATCTCATCTCTTGGGACGTGTTGGACATGGTGGTTGTTGCAGTTTCCAAACACTTAGGCAAATGCTGAAATTGTTTCTTTGCATAAAGGTTCATCATCTCTCATTTTTCATCTTCTTCTGCAAGAGAATACCATTTTAATACATTGTAATCCTCATCCTCATTTTAGAGGTTTTTGTATTCTCTAACTTTTATAGTGGAATCTTTTCTCTCTATCATCCGTGGACGTAGCCCACACTGGGTGAACCACGTAAATTTGGTGTTGCTTTTTGTCGATTTATTTTTATTGTTTTGTTGAATTTTATTTTTGGCGCTTCCGCACTGCGTTTGATCATAACAAGTGGCATCAGAGCCTCTTGATATTCAACCGACAATTTATTTAAGATGTCTGTAACCAAGTTTGACATCGAGAAATTCGACGGCAAGATTAGTATCACCATCTGGCAACTTCATATGAAAGTTGTTCTCACCCAAAATGGTTTAAAGAAGGCCCTTGATAGGAAGTCAAAAAAATTGGCTTCCATGACAAACGAACAGTGGGAGAAGTTGGATGAGAAGGCATTTTCTAATATCCAACTCTGTTTATCTAAGGAGGTTCTCCATGAAGTGGCAAAAGAGACAACCGCCACAGGATTGTGGCTAAAGCTGGAGTCTTTGTATATGACAAAGAACCTCGCCAACAAGCTCCATCTCAAGGAACGATTATACACGTTCCGTATGGCTGAAGGTACAAATATTCAAGAGCACATTGATGGTTTTAATTCTATTATTATGGATTTAAAATCTATTGACATTAAAATTTATGATGAAGACAAGGTTGTACTTATGGTTGTCTCCCTACCCCACTCCTATAAACAATTTAAAGAGATCATGTTGTATGGTGGTCATGAAACCTTAGCCTACGAAGATGTTAAATCTAACTTGTTGTCAAAAGAGAAATTTGATTCTGAAATCTCTAATGACAATAAAGCTAAAGGTTTGCTTACTAGGGGTAGATCACAAGAAAAATGTAATGTCAATGTAAACAAGTCCAGGTCCAAATCTAGGAAACGTAAAACCAATAGGACATGTCGCTATTGCAAGAAAGTTGGGCATCTTATTGATGATTGTTGGTCCTTGAAAAAGAAGCAAATTCAAAACCATCTTATGTGTCCTATTAAGGACTGGTTTACCACTTTTGAACCGATAACTAGTGGTTTTGTCTTGATGGGGAATGATGCTCCTTGCAAGGTTTTTGGAATAGGTACTATTCAGATTAAGACCCACGATGGATGTATTAGGACTTTAAGTGATGTTCGTTATGTCCCTGACATGAAACGTAACTTGATATCCTTGGGCACCCTTGAGTCTAATGGGTGCAGGTACACAACTGAAGGTGGAGTTTTTAAAGTTTTTAAGGGTGCTCTTGTTCTTATGAAAGCTAATCGTGTTGGTAGCTTGTATATCTTGCAAGGTTCTACTGTGACAGGTTCTGCAGCTATTGCATCAGTTTCATTATCATCTACCTTGAATGTCACTAAGTTATGGCACATGCGTCTGGGCTATATTTCCCAAAAAGGCATGAATGTTCTGAGCAAAAGAGGATTATTTGGAAAGGACTGCACTGGGAAGTTGGATTTTTGTGAACATTGTATTTTTGGTAAATAGAAGAGGGTAAGTTTCTCTACTGCTATTCATTGTACCAAAGGTATTCTTGACTATGTTCATTCTGACTTATGGGGTCCTAGTAAAGTTGTTTCCAATGATGAAAGTAGATACATGCTTACTTTCATTGATGATTTTTCTCGTCAGGTTTAGGTTTATTTTTTGAAGCATAAAAATGATGTGTTTCCTAAGTTTAAGACTTGTTGAGAATCAAATAGGGAGGAAAATCAAG
This sequence comes from Gynochthodes officinalis, assembly GCA_020080225.1. NCBI lineage: Eukaryota > Viridiplantae > Streptophyta > Magnoliopsida > Gentianales > Rubiaceae > Gynochthodes > Gynochthodes officinalis. The sequence goes on from CM034620.1 coordinate 17,440,673, forward strand.
AAGCTCAGGACTGATAATGGATTAGAGTTCTGTGATGGTGATTTCAATAAGTTCTGCGCAAATCATAGTATAGCTGGGCATCGCACCCAGCAAAACGGCGTTGCAAAACGGATTAATAAGACACTACTTGAGAGGGTACGGTGTATGCTTTCTAATGCTGAACTTTGGAAACAACGTTATTTGTGGGCCGAAGCAGCTTCTACGGCATGTTATTTGGTCAATCGTTCTCCACATTCTTTCATTGACTTCAAAATTCCAGAAGAGGTTTGGTCAGGTAAACCTGTGGACTACTCTAATTTTAGAGTTTTTGGTTGTACTACTTATGCACATTCTAATCAATGAAAACTAAAGCCTAGAGCAAAAAAGTGTATATTTGTTGGTTACCCTATTGGGGTAAAAGGATACAACATGTATAATCCTACAACCTGTAAAGTGTTCATTAGTAAGGATGTTATTTTTAATGAGAATAATCTATTTTCTGAAGAAAATATGACATTGATAGTGCCAGTGAGAATGTGGAGTTGGAGGTGGAGCCCACACCTCCTAATGATGTTATCTCTAGCACCCCGTCAACTGGTACTACTGATCTCAGTATCTCTGATTCAGCTGAAATTCAACGTGGCCATTCTATTGCCCTGGATAGACCTAAGAGACAGACAACGAGGCCAGAGAAATTTGTTGATTATGATTGTGATTTGTTTGCATATGCTTTGAGTATTGCTGAGGATGTTGATCAAAGCATAGACCTTTCCAGCTATTCTAAAGCTGAGATCTCTTCACCTAATTTTTTGAAGTGGCTCTTGGTTATGAATGAAGAGATAAAAAGTCAGTACAAAAACGGTACTTGGAATTTGACTGAACTACCTAAGGGCAAGAGACCTCTGAGCTGTAAATGGATTTACAAGCAAAAAGATGGCATCCCTGGAGTTGAACAAGCAAGGCACAAGGCACGACTTGTGGTTCGTGGTTTTAATCAAATGGAAGGTATAAACTTCAATGAAATCTTCTCTCCTATTATATGTCATACTTCTATTCACATAATCCTTGCTTTAGTTGTTCTCCTTGATATGGAATTGGAGCAACTTGATGTCACGACAGCTTACCTCCATGGTGATCTAGAGGAGGAAATTTATATGAAGCAACCCGAGGGGTTCGTGGTTCTTGGCAAGTAACATCTTGTGTGTCGTCTCAACAAATCTTTATATGGTCTAAAACAAGCTTCTAGACAATGGTATATCAAATTTGATACATTTATGATCGGGCATTTGTATTTTAGAAGTCAGTACGATGACTGCATATATTTCAAACAATCCTCTAGTGGTTCCTTTATTTATCTGTTGTTATATGTGGATGATATACTCATTGCTTCTTGTGACAAGTCATTGATTGATTAACTGAAAATTCAGCTTAACAATGATTTTGATATGAAGGACCTTGGAGTTGTTAAGAAGATTCTTGGCATGGAGATTCATAGAGATCGACAAGCAAACAAGTTAGCCGTATCTCAACCAAAATACATTGAGAAGGTACTTGATAGGTTTAATATGTCCTCTTGTAAACCTGTCTCCACTCCTTTAGTTGCACAATTCAGATTGTCAGCAAATCAATGTCCTAAGACTGACGATGAGATGGAACGTATGTCACATGTGCTTATTCTAGTGCTGTAGGAAGCCTTATGTATACTATGGTTTGCACTAGACCTGATCTGGCTCATGCAGTTAGTGTGATGAGCTGTTACATGCACAATCCAGGAATGGAACATTGGAATGCTGTGAAATGGATTCTTTGTTACTTGAAGGGTTCATCTAAGGTGTCTTTGGCGTTCGATAAAAGTAAGGCAAATGTACCGATGTAATTGGCTATGTAGACTCTGACTATGGTGGCAATTTGAATCACCGTAAGTCATTGTCGGGTTATATCTTCACTCTTTGCAATGGTGCTATTAGTTGGAGGGCTGTCTTACAATCTATTGTTGCTTTATCCACAACTGAGGCCGAGTACATTGCAGCAACAGAAGATGTTAAGGAGGCAATTTGGATCCGTGGTTTGGTTCTTGAGCTTGGTTTATCACAAAAGGTTCTTGTTTTTGTGATAGTCAAAGCGCGATTCATTTGACAAAAAACAATCGCTTTCATGACAAGACCAAACACATTGATATAAAGCATCGCTGGATTCGAGATATTGTTGCCACAGGGGAGGTTGTAGTGAAAAAGATTCACACAACTGAGAATCTAGCAGATATGCTCACTAAGACACTTCCTATTTCTAAGTTCAAGCATTGCTTGGATTTGGTTGGACTTCTAAGTCCTTGATTGCCCTTCGGGGCTTCTTTGACGATGGAGTGTATTTTTTGAAATTTGAGCCAAGGTGGGGATTGTTGACTTTTGAGACGTGTTGGACATGTGCCTCAAATTTAGCAGCCAACATCTCATCTCTTGGGACACGTTGGATGTGGTGGTTGTTGCAATTTCCAAACACTTAGGCAAATGCTGAAATTGTTTCTTTGTACAAAGGTTCATCATCTCTCATTTTTCATCTTCTTCAGCAAGAGAATACCATTTTTAATACATTGTAATATTCCTCATCCTCATTTTGGAGGTTTTTGTATTCTCTAACTTTTATAGTGAAATCATTGCTCTCTGTTGTTCATGGACATAGCCCATACTGGGTGAACCACGTAAATCTGATGTTGCTTTTTGTCGATTTATTTTTATTATTTTGTTGAATTTTATTTTTTGCGCTTCCGCACTACCTTTGATCATAACAATTACATCTAAAGCCCGTGTCAGTTCAAACTTCATACTCACAGTACAAGGGTACTAAAATCATTAACTCCCGGTGCCTTCAAATATTGAATATATCATGCCATATTTCATAGATTCAATATTGACTATGCATCACTTGGACTAACGAACTAACAACTAAACAAAATGTCTCATTGAAAGGAAATTTTTGATAAAAATCCTATGGCCTTTCTATATGCTACTAGATTATTGATGATTCAATCAGGAAGACTACGTGGAAAAAGGTAGTTTGAGATTTGCATAGGAAAGACCCCATTAATCAAGACAAGAACATTGTAATAATTTCAAGCCCTCTTCCATAAAAAGATGCTGACAAGCCTAACAGATGCAATAAGAAAATGACAAGGAAACCAGTATCTCAAATTCAATAAAGACATGATACATCTATATGATGCATTAGCACAAAGTTTCTCTCGTCTGCATATGTATTCAGTCACCCAACTTTTACAACCCCTCAACCAAATAAACAAATAAAAGCATTTGAATCAGAAGTTCGTACGATTACAAATCTCCAGAAAGCACTAAGCCAATGCACAAGAAATTTTGACAACAAATCATGAGCATAATTGATAATTTGAAGTATTCAAACATCAGCAAGCAACTAAAACATCAAAACTATTCAGCCTCCAGTTTTCAAAACTTTAGAAGTGGAAGGAAGCATCCAAGGAAGAGACAAAATAGAAGACTGTCAATTTCAATTTTAATTGTACTTCAAAGCAAGTATGAACACAATAGCTACACACCTATGAGTTCTTTCCCCCAGCACCCTAGCCGAGGGATCCACTGCTTTGATGAAGTGAATGTAGGATATCAAATTTATCTACAGAGACTAACGGGGTAGCAGTTTCATTCCTGATCCTCTTAATATCGTGCTCACCAAGCCTCAACGCTTAAACCCATGTAAATTATTATCTGCAAAATTGAAAGCTCTCTCCATACTTTTCAAACACCTCTCAGCCGGATAGTCCCCATAGCTCCCACATGGCTTACACCCCACAAAATGAGTAACAAAAGGCCACTTCTCATCACTCAATCCAGGATAATATTTCTCAACCATGTCCTCATACCGATCTACAAATCCTGCCCAATACCCATGTAAATAATACGTATTCCCAACAAAAACCTTGTCCATCCACTCTTCTTTCTTTGAAATCAACAAATATATCAAAGCAGACTGATCGTCTGCCACAAATTTTGGCCTACCCTTTAAATTGGCTGTCAAAATCTTCCCTGCCTACTCACGAATTGGCCCTTTTGGTCCCATTGGCGCCCAAGCATCCAACAAATCCAAAGGGCCGGTGGCTTCATCTGGCCTGGGAACAAAGCTATGAGAGTCAGGTTTTTTCTTCTTTGGATCCCTTTTGGCCGCAACTGTGACTGAGGAGGCCCTCAGCTTCAGAGAGGGCTTATGCTGCGAAGAGAAAGGCAACAAACAAGAATGCCCATTTGCAGAAACAAGGAATGATCTGATTTCGTCGTGAGACGGGGTGGAGGGTTTGGGTGGATGAAAACTAGGATTTGGATTAATGATGTTGACGGGGTGGTGGAGAATTTGGAGTTATGAAAAACTAGGACTTGGGTTTAGTCTCTTTTTTGACGGGACATGGTTGAGGGTGGGTGGAGCGACTTTAAATTTTTTCTTACTTTTCCTTTAGTTAAAAATTGAGGTGCAATGCGTCAATTTAACAGAAAAATGTATATTAATGAAATGTAAAAAGTATTTTTAATCATTTTAAATGTGAAAAATAAAAAAAATTATTTGCCTACTTTGTTGATTGTCTCTTATCTATATATCGTTAGGTATAACGTACAACTGAGTCTATGCGATCCCACTCCAAACATTTTCCACTCTAAGAAGAAGAGGAACGTAGAGTTCAGAGGATTCGTACATACAGTCATGGTTCTCACCGCCGACATTTCTCCTGCTCCAGCGGAAGAAACACCGTTGTTGTCAAAAACGACGCTGTTGAGGGGAAGGTTGATTATAAAGGCCGGCCGGTCAGGCGGTCCAAGTCCGGCGGATGGTTATCTGCTTCTTTCATCATAGGTATCGATATATTACCCAGTTTTAGTCCCAATAAAACAAAAAATAATGCAAGTTTAATTCTTCTTCTTCTGATTTTTTTTTTTTTTTTGGTGATTTTATATGTAGGTGTGGAGATGGCAGAGTTTTTTGCATATTATGGAATAAGTGCGAATTTGATTACTTACATGACGGGCCCTCTTGGCCAGTCCACCGCCACGGCGGCCGAGAACGTAAATGCTTGGTCCGGCACGGCCCAGCTACTGCCGCTTTTGGGTGCTTTCGTTGCCGATTCATATCTCGGTCGTTACTGGACCATTGTCATAGCTTCGGTGCTGTACATCCTGGTTAGTTGTGATTGTAATCCGTGCTTTGTCTTTTGTACTTAAGTTTTTTTTTTCCCGTTTAAACTCAAGAGTGGAGGGGAGTTACTGCCATAGTACTTTTGTTGGTGAGGTTGAAGTCTCGTCTCTCCCGTAAAGATCTAAAGTCCTCATTCGTGTGCTGTCTGTTGTCATATTTTTTTTTTTATAGAGGTAATTGATAAAATTGTCCCTTATAATTCTTTCAATAATTTTTTTTACCCCGCACATTTAAAACGATTAAAAAATATTCCTAAAATTTTATTAATGTATTTTTTTAGTCATTCGTCACAATTCTATCTAATTTTTTTTTATCAAAATAACAGTGTTATTATGACCAAAATTTGACAAAAAATTAGATAAAATTGTGACAGATGACTAAAAAGTACACTTATAAAATGTTAGATATCTTTTTTCATTGTTTTAAATATGAGAGATAAAAAAGATTATTCATCAATTTATGATGGACCATTTTGTCAGTTATCTCTTTTTTATATTCACATGTGCATTGCCATTCGAAGAAGTATATGAATAATAATATTTATATGTTGTACTTCTTTCGTAGTAAAATATAATATATTTAATACATTATTAAATATTTAATTTTTAATTTTTAATTATACACAAAAGTTATTTATAAAAAAAATAAGAAAAATTTTTAAAAATAAACTCTCTCTTAAGATTAAAAAAAGTTTTGAAATTAAAATTTTCTTTTGGGACAAAGGAAATAGTAAACTCTGCTAGTATGTTACGTGTTATAATATGTCAAAAAATAAAAACATGCAAAGTGAATTGTTGATCAGTAACTTTTCCAAATATTGCATCAATTATTTAAATATTTCATTAACATTTTTTATTTATATGCACATTTATTCTAAATTTGTATATACTTTATTCAACATTGATCTTTATGTTTTTTTTCTAATTTTCAAGGTAAAAATGGTACTCTCACCTTTTTAAAAAAAGAGTCCACATTGGTTTAAATATAATTTTTTAATAATTATTAAATACAACACACTTAATGTACAAATTAAGTGAAAGTGGTTTTTTTTTTTTTTGAAAAAGAAAAAATTTTAGAAGTGAACTCTTTTTTTTAGGACGGAATGCGTAATTGTTTTGGGAATATAAAAAATTACGTTGCACACACACATATATTGATATACGAAAGCTACAACTTTCAAGCTTTCTAATTTTGAAATTATCAATACGGATTACTAAGAATAGAATACAAGATTTCCCTCTATTTCAAAATTTGCCCTTTCTATTTGAGGTAATCACATCTACTATTTTCAATGTTTTATAAAGTACAAAATAAGTTCCATTATTTAAGAAAGCCACAAACGTTTTCATTTAATTGGTTAAGCTTTTAACATCGTATTCATTGAGATTTGATAAAATTACAAAATAAATTTCACTGGTAAAAAAATAACGTGTGTGGATTGTTACCCATTAGTTTTTTTCAATAATTATTTTACATAATCATATATATGATACTTATGATTGATTTTTTTTTTTTTTACTTTTAATGCTATCTTCTTTTTTGTTTATACTTTTGGTTTAATAAATTGATAGGTATTTTAGTGTTTATCCACTGGTTAACTTTCATTCAAAAGGGTATTTTCTTTTTTTCTTTTTTTTTTTTGAAATAATAGAATTCATTTTGTCATTTTATCAAACATGTAGAAAGGCGGATGTAATTAACTTTTTTAATTTCTATTTTGAGTGAGCCACTGCAACCAGGATGAGTCATATCTCCACTGAAATACGTGGGGCATGCAGTTTCAATCATCCCTTGCATAGGTACATGTAGGCTGTAGCATCCAAAACCCTACCCATTTCTCCATCACACTTCAATGTCTTGCAAGTTGCAACTAATAAATTAGGACCACGGTTGTCATAAAAACATATGTTCAAGTTTACTTTTCAACTAGTGGCCCCCGCTCAGTTGGGGCTACAATTACTGATGTCAAGAGGTCACGAAGCACCCAAGCTGGGCACATAGCCCAGCATTGATTGCAGACGAGAAATTTTCTGATGCAACAACTTCGTTTGTACAACGTATGAGTTATGACTGATTAAAGAACCCTTTCCTTAGAGCAAGCACACCAGCCCCGTTTTGGGGCTGGTCGTGCTGCAACAACCACCACATCAGCAAAAATTGTTGATGTGGTGGTTGTTCTGGGACGAACGGTCTTCTGACCGTTCATCCCGTAAAAAACGGCCACGACTGTGGCCGTTTTTTTTTGGTGCCAAATCACACGAAAAAACGACGTCGTTTGGTCCTAAAGTTTTTTAAAAAAAAAATTTGTTGGCTGACAGGCGCCTGCGCGCCTGTCAACCAACTGACGTGATTGGGCGCGCGCCACGTCAAAGGGGGGTTGCAAACCTCCCCCTGGTTTGCAACCCCCTTTTGGCCTTCCTTTTTTTTTAAAAAAAAAAATTACCAACGTGTAGAAAATATTTTTCTCTACAAAATGACATGCACTTTGACTATTTTTGGTGTAATATATGATTTTCTTAAATATAATATAATTAAAAATTATAATATACTTATTAATATTTTATAAATTTTAATATAAAATTATTAATATTTCTATTAATTTTAAGTTTAAGTCTAATAATATTAAATTTTTATTTTAATATTATGTAAAATTATTTATACATATTTAATAATTACAAAAATTTTAAAACAATTAATTTGACTATAATATTGTATAAAATTATTGAATGTGATTATTAAAAATTATATGTATTCATAGTTAAACAACATAAATAATTACAAAATTAAAAAAATAATCAGGTTTGTTTAAATGAAAAAGAATTTTTTGTAATTAATTGATAAATAAGGCTACATTTTTAATTTTAACGTAATGTAAAATTATTTTCCATTTTCATGTTTTTAATTATTTAATATATGATAAGCACAATTTATAAGTTGTATTATTAATATATATTGAATTTGATAAATGTAAAATAAATAAATTTTAAATAATACAATTTAAAATAGTGAAGGCCAGGCCTTGAAACTATTCATACAGCCGTCATAAAAAAATTACGCACGCTAATAAAAATTTTATGTTTAATTTATCGTATTTATTCGAATGTTTCAAGTATATTGTTAAATTTCAATTTTAATATAATGTAAATTTATTTTCTATTAATTTTTTTAAGTATTTCATATTTAATTGGGAGTATTGATTTTCATATTTTAAATGTATTATTAAAATTTAATTTCAATGTAATGAAAATTATTTTCCGTTAATTGTTTAAGTATTAATTGTATTAACGAATTAAAATTATAAGTTGTATTATTAATATATATTGAATTTTATAAATGAAAAATAAATAATATTTTAGAATTATTAATTTAAATAAGAAGTATTAAATATATTAAATAAATGGTGTAAAAGAAGGTAGAGGAGAGAGAAATTTGTTGCGTGAATAGTAAAGGCCGTTCATGAGCGTGGGTACTTTTTTTGATAATGGTTGTCTGAATAGTAGAGACCGTTCAAAGTTGATGTGGTGCTAATGTGGCGCTGATTTGGCATAGTCTTAGGCTGGCCTTTTTTGGGGCTGCTGTGGATGCCCTTATCCTAATCGAACCAAGATTGTCTGGCGTACAAGTAAGTGAGTCTCAGTTTTTCTTTTCGAAGAAAGGAACAAACATTGTCTCCGTGTGAGCGTTCTGTTTCAGTGATAAGAACGTGTTATAAATATTGAATTGTAATTTTGAAGTCTCATAGTTAAATCCCCTTACACATTTATTTTTAAGAATATTCGTGATTTACATTTATCACTAATTGTAAAATCAACGAATGAAAGGCCCTTCAAGATTAGGGTTCAACCTTTTAAGAAATGAATAAACGTTAATGCTTGAGAATCCACATCCTTAGCACATGATGACGGTTACGTTTCTTAGGGTTTGATGCTACGAATAGCCCATTTACGAGGTAAACTTTACACATTTTCATGTATCTTCGGTAAAAATATGACATAAAGTTGAAAAATGTCAATTTCATAGCTTTAAAAAAATATATCAGACGATGATCCCTTTAATTTTGGGGACAAAATTGCAATTGTCCCTAAATTTTAATCATTCAAGTCATGTCACTTGTTTTATATTAATTGAATGATTACCTCTTACCCAAGTTGATCACCAGCGGTATTAATTATATTTTCAAGAGCTGCATAATTGTTTTTCCATTTGTCCTTTCATGAATTATTTTACCTTTTTTTTTCAAGCCTATCCTTGCAAAAAATATAAGGCACTGTCCATTGATGTATATGTTAACAATATATTAAAGTATTTAAATACCTCCAAAGAGAAAAAAGTCCTCTGCTTAAAACAAAATAAATGATGGGTTAATAGAAAACTAGCAACATCATAAACATAATCCTTATCTTTAACCGAGTTTGGGCGGCGAGGCATTCGATGTTCTTAGAAGTGTAAAGATTGTCATTCAATTTTTATCCTGCTCTATATGTCATTTATGATGTTCACATAAAGGCCAACTAATTAGGTTTTTTGTTTTAACTTTTATAGTTAGAATATGGCATGAGAATCTTCATGTTGTACCACGTAGACTCCATATGAGTTCTAAGTAAGTCTCTGATTGATAGTAAGTAATGTTTATACATTTCTTTATATTAAATTCAGTTCTTTCTTTTTGAAAAAAAAAAGAAAAGAGTAAACAAATCCACTACCCATGTAGAGACAAAGACTGTTACTTCACATGTCTTGGGTAGATTTGATTTCTTAAATTATACTACGTCACAATATTTGTTGTCGTGGTTTTGATTTGATATTTTTTCTTTCCCCAGGAAACAGTCATCAATTAGGTGAATGAATAATTTATTTTGGAATGATTAGAAAATTACAAAAATGAAAAATCCGATTTGAACAACAAAGATTTTGACCAAGTTTAAGGACGAACTCGAAGAATTTTGAATAGTTATTTGAATGAAGAGAAAAATTTACATACTCTAGGTGCCAATAATCGCATGCTACATGTGTTGGTCTAGGTGAATGGATAATTTATTTTTGGAATGATTAGAAAATTACAAAAATATAACTATTCGATTTGAACAATACAATTTTTTAACGAGCTTAAAGACGAACTCGGAAAATCTTGAATAGTTATTTGAATAAGAAACATTTCCATTCTGTGGATGCCAATATTGGCATGTTGCATGTGGGTGGTCATCAAAGATTCAAAATTGGATAGAAATAAAATTTATTTTAGATTAGATTTTCAATCTGGTTGTGCTAAATGCTGTAATTGCCTTGAGTCGCAGGCACTTGGCCTATTGACTCTTTCAGCTGCCATTCCTTCATTCAAGTCCTCTGAGTGTCTGGATGCATCAAAGGGCATGCCATGTCCTCCTCCTCAGCTGCAAGTTATGACCTCTTTCTTTTCGTTATATCTCATAGCAATAGCCCAAGGAATGCATAAGCCTTGTGTTTATGCTTTTGGAGCTGATCAATTTGACGGATTAGATCCGAAAGAGTGCAAGGCCAAAAGCTCATTCTTCAACTGGTGCTGTGTCGGTACTTGTGTGTCCATCACACTTGCATTCATGATTTTGACCTATATTCAAGACAACCTCAGTTGGGTTCTTGGACTTGGAATTCCCTGCCTTGTTATGGTTGTTGCACTATTGTGGTTTGTGCTTGGCACTGTCACATATCGGTTTCATGATACTACTGATCAGGGGAGACCCTTTTCGAGAATTGGCCAGGTGTTTGTGAAAGCAGCTAAGAATTGGAGAACAGATTCTTGTGCACTCTATCCGGATGAGGAGAGTCAGGGTGTTGTGCCTCACTTGGGCTCTCAAAAATTCAAGTGAATAAAATCCTGTTTTAAACTTTGATGCTTCATGTTCAATAACCAAATAATCATCCCTAAATTTATCACTTTTCCGTTATCCTAGGTTTCTAAACAAAGCATTGGTATCGCCTGATGGTTCGATGATAGAGGAAGTTTGTAGCGTAAGTGAGGTCGAAGAGGCCAAGGCAGTTCTTAGGCTATTTCCAATATGGTTCTCGTGTTTGGTTTATGGAATCGTATATTCACAACCGCCCACTTTGTTCACCAAGCAAGGGCTTACAATGGACAGATTTATCACTTCAAGCTTTGAAGTACCGGCCGCTTCACTACAGAGTTTTACCACTGTTACAATAATCATCTTCCTCTGCATGTATGATCGTGTTTTGGTCCCTATTGCAAGAGCTATAACCGGAAAACCTTCAGGTATAACAATGCTGCAAAGAATTGGAACTGGAATATTTTTTTCAATTCTATGCCTTTCAGTTGCTGCTCTAGTGGAGATGAAGCGTCTTAAAATTGTTGTGAAGTATGGATTAGTTGACTTGCCACAAGCAGTAGTACCAATGAGTGTGACATGGTTGATACCTCAATATCTGTTATTGGGAGTTTCTCAGGCCTTTACCATTGCCGGTTTACAAGAATTTTTCTACGATCAGGTGCCTCCTGGACTCAAAAGCACCGGTCTCGCTCTATACCTTACCATCTTCGGTGTAGGAGGCTGGCTTAGCAGCATACTCATCTCTGTAATTGAGAATGTCACTGGTGGAAATAGAAATGACGGTTGGTTCTCTGATAATTTGACTAAGGGACACCTTGATTATTTTTATTGGCTGCTTACAGGACTTAGCCCAGTGGCATTCACAGCTTTTGTGTATTTTGCAAAGGCTTATACTTACAGAAGAAAGTAACTCCTACACTGCTGGAACCACAGTTTCTTGCCAAGATGCTTAATAGACAGGAAGCTGGATAGTACACTATATTTTATCGTGTGCCATTTTATATTTGTTCTTAAATGTATCATTGTGGTTATTTTTTTTCTTTTGAGCCATAGTTTATTGTTAACCTTGTACATAAGAATTATCTATGGCAATGAAAGGGACGAAAAAACCTTGTACATAAATGTACAATCTGCCTTTGCTTCCTTGCTGTTTAATTTGTTATGTATATCATGGTGAAACCGATCTAGTTACAAATAATCTCTTACTCTTTATTTATAATCAACGTAATTAACTAAAACAGGTAATAACCAATAACCAAGTCGGACTCTAATTTGAAATCTAACGGGCTAATTCGACTACAAATTGGACAGTTTGAATAACTTACTTGGTAATATTACAAACAAGTAATTCTTATAATAGATAGGAATTTCTAAATATATTAAGTTTAAGGCTAAATAGCATTATTTGTCTTTTAACTTGGTACATTAGTTCGATTTAGTCCTTTATATTAAAAAAGTTTCAATTTAGTCCCTTAGCTTGCAAACTCAGTTTGAATTGGTCATTTTAATAAAATCAAACCAAACAAGATTTAATGCATTTAATGATTGACTTACACAATTTATAAATATTTTATTTAAATTATATTTCTAATTATGTAGATCACTTCCGATTTTGACATTTTTTTAATTTAGATAGTTAAAGAGTAATTTTATCTATTCATAATATATTTTTTACAAGTAATAAAAATTAATGTATATTGTGAAAATTACAAAGCTGAATGTGATAAAATACAAAATAAAACTTTTGGAGATATTTTGCGAAACAGTACAAGTTTAAATTGGTTATTTGCATTTTTATTTTATTTTATTTTTTTGTTTCTTCCACTGCCCTTTTATCCTAACTATACATAAGTCATGTGATTGGATATATTAAGTTTTGTTTGGCTTTATTTCATTAAAAGAATGAATTAGAATTAAAATTATAGGTTTAAGGGATCAAATTAATTTTTTTAAATATAAGGGACCAAATCAAACTAAGATCCCAAGTTGAGGGACTAATTATACTATTTACCCTAAGTTTAATTTAATATGCCAATATACAATAATATTAACAAAATAGTCATGTAACTTTGTAAAAAGAGAAGAAACTACAAATTAGAGTTCAAATTAAACGTGAAAATGCAAGTTGAAAATGAGCATTCCTTACAAATCCTATATTTCTTTAAGAGTTTAATAGGACAAATCCTTAAGAATAGTTTTTGCTGATTAAAAATCCTATCTTTCTTTAAAAATGAAGCCTGCAAGTCAAGATTAAAGACAAGCTTGAATGCATGTCCCGAAATAATCACTTAGATACCCAAGTCAAACCATGATCAAGTAAAATTAGAGCAGAATATTGCGTTTATTTATCTTATATCTATTTGTATTCTGGGGGTATTTGTTGGGAGATTTGGAGCATTAGAGAGAGTTTCTTCCTGACGGTGTCATCTGCGTGGGCATGCTTGGGTCAATGTGGGACTGTCATACTGTTGCAATCTGGTCATATCTATCAGTATGGCACTAACAATTTCCAATGGGCCATTTTCAATGGTGATATGTGACATATGTTATAAAATAATAAGGGGAAAATATTAAATAAAGTTTGGATATATCACAATTTAATATAATATCTTTAATTTTGGAACGTGGGGTGTTACAAAAAGCCTTTCGTCCTTTCAGTCTACACACTGTTTCGGGGAAATTCGTAACTGTGGGAACTTGGAACTTCATTCCAGCTCAAGTGTAACTTGACATCTTCGTATATAATTAGTAATCATAAATTTCTTTGCTGATATTGAAAGTTAAGTTCTATTAGAGCTCAACAAGTTCATTAATCATGCCTAAACTTTCAGAAATTTTGTATTAATTAAAAGAAAGTAAATGTTTCAAACATAGATATGATGGTTACTGTAACACGTACAGTAAGCATCTATTATCATCCATTCAGGATAACTTCTGCACAAATTCCATACTTTGTTTGTAAGGGTCCTAGCAGCGTTCCGTGCTTTGTTCTTTTTTCTCTTGGATGTAAATCTGTTCCAGTTAAAGCTTTTGAATATAAATTGCTCAAAGATGTGAGAAAATAGGTTATACGTGTGATTAAGTGCTACTAAATTTTGCATCTTGATGCAAGAAAAGGCTGCTTCAAACTCAACAGAAAATATGAAAAACATTAAAAGAATGACTGATCAGGAAAGGAATAAATATAGGCCAGAGAAACGGCTATTACTCTTTCACAATAGGCATCCATTTTCCTGATAACACTTGATTAGCCATTTTGGATTGTTCTGAATCACAGGGACTTGGCATCCTGACCCTTTCAGCCGTCCTCCCTTCTTTCAAGTCTTCCGATTGCCAAAAAGCAGTAATTGCGACAGCATGTTCTCCTCCTAAGCTCCAAATTATCTTCTTCTTTTGTGCATTGTATCTAGTTGCGATAGCCCAAGGAGGGTACAAGCCTTGTGTTCAAGCATTTGGCGCTTACCAATTTGATGGAAAAGATCCTGAAGAGAGTAAAGCTAAGAGTTCATTCTTCAATTGGTGGTATTTTGTTGTGTGCTTGGCTGTCACTGTCACATTAGTGGTTTTGACCTATATTCAAGACAACCTTAGTTGGGGTATTGGATTTGGAATTCCCTGTCTTCTCATGTCTTTTGCACTAGCCTTTTTCTTGCTTGGAACTATGACATACCGATTTCGTATTAATAATGATGAAACGAGCCCCTTTTTGAGAACTGCAGAACCAACTCAACAATATCTATTGAAGAGCAGTCTCAGGGCATCGTGCCTAGAAGTGAGTAACCATCTTGTTGGCCTTCAGAGACTTCTACTGTTCTTAACTTCTATATTTGATCTTTCTTATGGAACGCTTGGAACCAAATTTCTGCCTTAAACATCTCTTTGTTCAATATATTTTGATAGGTTTCTGAACAAAACATTAGAAGCACCTGAGGTTTCAAAGGAAGAGGGGAAAGTTTGCAGCATAAATGAGGTTGAAGAGGAAAAGGTAGTGCTTAGGGTATTTCCAATATGGATCTCATGCTTGGCCTACGGAATTGTATATTCACAATCATCAACTTTGTTTACCAAGCAAGGGGTTACAATGGACAGATCCATTAGTCCAAGCTTTAAAGTACCACTTGCTTCCCTCCAAGCTTTCATCAGTATTACTATTGTTGTTTTTATTCCTATCGTATATTGGTACCTATCGCAAGAGCTACAACCAGAAAACCTTCAGGCAAAACAATGTTGCAGCGAATTGGAACCGGATTATTTTTCTCCATGTCTATGGCAGCACTAGTCGAGATGAAGCGCCTCCAAATGGCTAAAGACCATCAGTTGGTTGATAAGCCAAAGGAAACAGTTCCCATTTCTGTTACTTGGTTGATTCCTCAGTATTTGCTGCTGGGCGTTTCTGAATCACTTGCAATGGTTGGTTTGCAGGAATTTTTCTATGACCAAGTTCCTAGTGAATTGAGAAGCACAGGGCTAGCTCTATTCCTCAGTATCTTTGGCATAGGGAGCTTTCTAAGCAGCTCTCATGTCTGTCATCAGTGCAGCTTTCTCATCTCTGTCATTGAGAATTAGTGTTGTTGCATTGGCTGTGCTTTTTCGTGCTTTGCTAAGTCATACATTTGATCTTGTGCAACTAATGGATTTGATTTTCATTAGCTTCGCAACTTGGTTCAAGGCGAAATGGCCATCTACTTCAGCATCCATTACAGACATATTTCGTCAGCCAAATAGTGTAGAATTGCGGCGGGTACACAGTTGCAAAAAGGAAAGTGCTGTTTGGTCTCGACCTCTCTCTGGCAAAATGAAGTTTAATGTTGATGGCTTAGCAATCAGAAAACCCGGTAGGGCCGGGATAGGGGTATCCTAAGAGATGATTTGGAAAAAACAAAAGCGGTGTTCTCTAACCATGTTGGCATCTTGGATTCGAATCAGGCCGAGTTCTGTGCTATACGTGAGGCTTTTTGGATATTTTCTGAATCAAATTGGAAGAGTTCTCATGTCCTTGTTATTGAAAGTGACTCTGTTAATGCAATTAATTGGCTCAAGAATCCAGAAACTGTCCCCTGGCACCTAAAAAACGTCTCAAACCACATAGACCTACTGAAGGAGAAAATCAAGTAATGGGAGGGTTATCATATTCCATGGGACATCAATACTGTAGCCGATAGGTTGGCAAAGTCATGAATGTTCAGATTGCAAGACCTGTTGGCGTTTATTGAGTAATAAGAGTGTGTCTCTACTACTTTTCTATTTTTAGTTGGCATGTACGATGAGTAGGTTTGTTATTTATTAACTCCTACTTTGTAATTTCCTTTTCCAACTTTCTAATAATAAACTATGCTTTCATGGCTTGTCAAAAAAAAAAAAGAGTTATACATTTATCATGCTAATCAAGAGAGAGGAAGAATGAGAGGAGGTGGATTCGAACCCTTAGGTGGCCACTAGACAAGCCCAGTGGTTGAGACCATATATATTTAACTAGCTAAATGGTTTTATAATTTGTCCTGCAATGCCTATTAATATAATCTTCTCTTACAGGTAAACTGGACAATAAAGCGTTGCTCTTGCAGCCTAAGCAAGGTTGATGAGCTGGGCTATTTAACCACCATTTTATCCCAACAAAACAGTGAAAATGGTATATTTATACATTCAATTCATCGTACTATTGTTGTGTATCTATCCTGTCTATACTATTTAAAATGACACTTCCTATTTCAGAAAAAGAGTTTAGTTTGAAAAAAAAAATTCACAAAAAGAGAGTCAACTTGGAGGAGTGAAATTCTTATATTAAATTTATTAATAAAAATAATGTATAACTTAAATCAAAAAGTAAAAGTAAAAATAAGAGAGATGACCACCAAAATAGTCCCTTACATATTATCAAATGAGTTTTTTAGTCCCCACTTTTTAAACGAGAATAAATAATTATTCACATTTTATAAATGTACTCTTTTGGTCATTCGTCACTATTTTGTCTATTAAATGAGCCCTCATGCATTTATGAAAAATAGACGGAATAGTGACGGATGACCAAAAGAGTACATTTATGAAATGTGAGGAACTATTTATTCCCGTTTTAAAAGTGAGGGACTAAAAAACTCATTGACCAGTATGTGAGAGCCTATTTTGGTGGTTATCTCAAAATAAAAATGTAAAATTATACATATATGCATTAAGTTTGTTTTACTTTTTAACTTAAAAAAAGTTATATTAATTTAAAGTGGACTCTTGTTTTAAGATGGACAGAGTATTATTTTAAATATATTGAAATACAATGAGTATACAATAATGAGATTTTCTTGAATATATGATAATCAGAGACAATAGGTATATACATTTTTTTATATATGTAATCAATATCATAAACAGTTAGTACAAATTAATTTACGAGATTTACACGAATCAATGTAAGGCTATGTTTAGATTGGTGTTGTATTTGGAATTTTTAAAAAATAATATGAGAAAATTTTTTATGAGAATTTAAAATTTAAAATTTGAATTTTAAAATAAAATAAAATAAAATATTATTTGAGTTTTTTTTAAAAAAAAATAACTTTTCTTATATAAGTAATAAAACAAACACATCCTAAATTTAAACCGATATAATAATTTTAAATATAACTCCAAAGATGTTGAAACTAGTTGAACATGCAAGTTTCACACTAGATCTAAAAAATGAGACTAAAAATGAATATTTTTTTCTCCCATCCATATCCATCCATATAACCAGTGTTTTAGCCTCATGTGAAGCGTAGGGTGTGGTTAGTAATAATTTAAATTTAATAAATATTAATTTTTTAAGATTTTTTTTTTGGTTTTTAAAACATATAATTTATATTTATATTTTACTTTATTTATGAACTATAAATTTATTTTTTAGTTAATTTAATATTAGTTTATGTAATTATATTGCTATTTAAAGTATCATGCAACATATTTTCCTATTTTTAAAAAAAATATTCTATTAAAGGGATATAAAAAATTTGTTTAGTGTACGTAACATTAACTAGTATATATGAAATTAATTTGAATAATTATTTAATTAACACTAACATATTACAACTTTAACTATATATAACTATTTATTTATTATTAATTTGTAAATTAATTTATATAAAAGTATATTTAGTTAACTTAATTAGTAGAAATAAGTGAAACTAATAGTTATAAAATATTTAAATAAGAATATATAAATGTAGAGTATAAATTTTTTTCTTTAGATAAATATGCCAATTATTTGTGATCATAGTGTTCATAATTTACTTAAATAACTATACATACAATAACTTTAAATAATGTTTTGAATTACTATTCATATTTTTTTTTGTCAAAATATTTAAAATAATAAATGGTGATGAAGTTAAATTATTATAAATATTTATTTCTATAATTTTTTAATATATATTACTAAGTAAATTTTTTTAATATGAAAATAAAACATTTAAGAATATATATAAAAACAATGTCAATGTAGATGAGTTACAAAATTTATATGGTTTGAAAAATCTCATATATGATAAAAAAATTTAATTAATTTTAAATTACAACGAATTGTACTTGTAAATAAAATTTAAATTTATAATAAAGAAAATATAATAAGAAATTTTTTTAAAATAAATTAATATATTAAAAGTATCCAAAAATAATTTCAAAATTTTTAAAAATTACACTTTTACTAACTGTGTAACTTGTAACCTACTAAAAATTTATTGACAAAAGGTTATACCAAGTTACCAACTGTTATTTTTATATATAAACATATATAGAAATGACAAGTGAAGGACATAAATTCACTGACAAAAGTTTATACCGACTCTTCTTTTTATATATAAATTTATATATAGAAATGACAAGCGAAGGACATAGTGACACCCAACTATTTCAATCAAGCTATAGATCTGATCGTGACTATTTTATGATTGAACTAGGTTTCAAAATCATCTATTGAAACTGTTGATTTCTAAGCTACCATTTGTACAATTTTCAATTAATTTATGAAATGATATAACTGTCGATTTCTACTTTTTTTAAACTAATTTAGAAGTGTCAATTTTAATTCAATTTTAGAAATTCAACTCTAGTTTCAGTTCTAGAAAAAATATATATAAAAATTAAATTTACAAGTTGCCAAAATATAATTACTTGCACTTAGAAAGTTAGAAATAAAGAATAGAAGCGAGACAATACAAATATAACTTAAATTTAGAAAATTGTTAAAAAAAAAAAAAAAGCTTAGAACAAAATTTGAAATGAAAAATAAATATTTTTTATTTATATTTTGTAGATTATATAAATTATTGTAAAAGTAAAAAAAATTACATAAATTTTTTAATCAAGCTGTAAATGATACAATAAAAAATATTAATGTCAAAATAGAAATTGTCCAATAAGAACTTATGCAAACTATTCTAAGATAGACTAATCAAAAATTAAATTCATATTCATCTTCTTCGTTACTAGTATTGGACATGTTATTTGATGAACAACTCATAGTACTAGTATCAATTGTGGTTATGTATTTAGGAAGGGGTCCGTTTGGACAAGGTATTTTTATTTGCAAATGGAAAAAATTATATTGGAATGTGTGAAAATTTTGGTGAGTATTTTTTGATAAAAAAAGTTTTTTTGAGGAAAAAATAAGAGGAAATATTTTTTTAAAATTATGTGAGAGGAATTTGAGTAGGAAAATTTGAATTCTAAATTTTGAAATAAAAATGTGTTTAGATAGTTTGTTTTTGTTTGAAAATTTTCTTATTTGTAAATAAAAACAATGTGTCCAAACGGACCCGTAGACTTTTTTATCTTTGTACTCCATTTTATGCCAATTAGATAGATTTTGAACTTCTAATGAGTCATAATTCAAATTTGGCTACTTTTCATCCAAAACAACTCTATTAGTATTAAACAATTGTTTAACTATTAATGTTGATGTCCGTACTGCCAGGACTTGTTCTGACCATTTTAGTACATTGAAGTCTGTCTCAAAATTATCTTAATTAAGCTCAAATATAATGATTAAATACAAACCACGTACCATAATACTATTATTCCTTTGTATTTTTAGTATATGAAATTTTTTTTCTCACAATAAGGAATGTGATCGGTAGTAAAAGTAATATGTTGACTTCTACTACTACCATCACTATTAGTAATGAAAATTTGATGGCTAAAAATGAAAAAAAAATTATTATATAAATTAGTAATAAAATATTTACTCTCATCTATATATTCATGAGCATTAATTACTTATTAATATTAGAATATGTTTGAAATTTTTTTATTATATTATAATATCCTTTTGGGTGCACTTCATACTTTCAAATTTAATACATGGATAAAAAAAATCTCAATAATCATATATATAAGTAGGCTTTTTTTCATAATAAACAAGTTATTTATTTATCATATTGTCAACATTATATTTTAAATATGGTTTTTTTTTAAAAAAAATTTGGCATAAGATATCAACTGCATTACAAGTTTCAATTAAAAACAAATGAGATGTGAGATAATAAATTATAGACAAAATACAACTAGTATTTTTAAAAAATTTTAATTATACATATGGAGAGTAACACTTCAATAATTTGGATGTAATTATACGTATGGATAGTAAGTAATACTCCCTTTGTCTCCAAAAAAAAAAATATTTTTAATTTGATACAACTTTTTTTAAGTTATAAGGTACAACACACTTATACACAAGTAAATATATAATTTTACATTTTTATTTTTACTTTTTAATTTGGTTATACATTGTTATTATTAGTAAAAAAAATATAAGAATTTCACCCTAAAGTGGATTCTTTTTTTGGGATAAAGAAAATTTTTAGACTTTTTTTTTTTTTTTTGGCAATGGAAGGAGTAAAAAAACTATATAACAAACTATTATATTTAGTTGAACTATGAAATAAATCATAAGTAGAGTTCGAATGGTAAGAGATGTCCTTACAACTAGACTCTTTGGGTTTTTTTTTTTTTAAATTATTTAAACAAAATTTTACTTTTCTTTAGATATGGGCTTGACATAATATTGAAAATTACATTTTTAATTAGATGAACATGCTAATAAGTCTTTGAAAACTGTTTTTAAACGTTAAGTTTAAAACATGATATGCACCTAATGTTAATTCACAAAGTGATTGTAGATCTACTATAAATTTAGTATTGGTAAAAATATTGACAAAAACCAGTTGATTTTTTTTTTATAACCATATTTATTTAAAATAACATTAAGTAATCTAAGACTTGTTTGATAATTTGATTAAACTTAACTGAATAAGTAAGTAAATAATTAAGTGTGTTTAAAAGTAAGTACTTAAATAATTCATTCTGTTTAATAACTATAATGCATTTTTTGGGAAAAGTCAATTTAACCCAAAAATAAATCTAATTAACCTACTGTTTTAACTTATTAGATTCGGTCTGATGACTCGGGATCGAATAGATCGTATAATTTAATAAATTAAGTTGGGTTAAATCAAACTAACTTGTTAATTTTTAAATCTAACCACATTTTAACTTATTGCTTTCTTAAGTTTTAGAATTAATATTTTAACTCAAATTAAATTAACCTAATTCATTAATTATATTAATTGGGTAAATCATATAATTGCTCATAACACCTATTTACCATCCCCAAATCTCGCGGATTCCTGCTCTCAATTAAGTTGTACGTTGTGCTCGGTTTTTTGTACCTTGGTCGTGTTTTAATCTTCATTTTATTTTATTTTTCTCTCCCTGTTTTCACGCTCTAAGCCGAATCGGAATTTCTCAAAGCTCTCCCTTCTCCAATTTCCCCTGCAAACTTCCTTAGTAGTTTCCAAAGTCAAGAATTCCTTCATCCATCATCTAGATTTTCGTCATTGGTTTGGCATTTTTCTCCTCTTCTTAATCTTTATCGCTTGCAAAGCTGTAAGTTCGAGCTACTGCTGTTGATCGCTCCAAGGTGTATGCTTTTTAGACATTCAATCTTTGTGCTTTCATATGATATCTTTTTGATTGAAGTTGGGCTCATATATTGACTTTTTTTTATTACCTTTAATGAGTTTATGAAGAATTAGTAACAACTGAATGGGAAGAGCACCTTCCTTTTTGACCAATCTCAGCATCCGTCAAAGCCCTAAAACCCCTCTGCAAAATCTCAACAATCAAATTAGAAACCGAAATCTTTGTAGTAGTAATAAATGTAGCAGTGGAAATGAAGAATTTTGGCAAAACCCTGATGCCAAAGTGCTTCAAAATCATGACTTTAAGCCAGAGAATTTCTCTGAGATAGCCAAAGAGGTATCCAGAATCATTAGGAGTAGGCCCAGATGGGAGCAAACGCTTTTGTCAGATTTTCCGACCGTCAATTTTGTGGACCCTGTGTTTTACAATGAGGTGTTCAAGCATCAAAATAATGCTTTTTTGTCTCTACGGTTTTATCATTGGATTAGCTCTCAAAACGGATTCTTGCTGGATCAGTTTTCATTTACTGTGATTTTTAGTGGGCTTGTGGAGGCAAAGGCAGCTAAAGCTGCTCAAAGTTTTCTCGAAGTTGCAAAATTTGTGCCGGAGCCGTGTTATTTGGAGCCTTATGCAGAGTGCCTTTGTGAAAATGGATTGATTGAAGAAGCCGTTGATGTTTTTGATTATTTGAGGCGGGTGAGTTATTGCCCAGCATTGAGAACATGGAATTCAGCATTGTCAGGTTCACTCCAAGCTGGGAGAGCTGATCTTTTTTGGAAATTCTATGGGGATATGACTGAAAGTGGTGTTCTGGCAGATGTGAATACAGCTGGATACTTGATTCAAGCTTTTTGTGAGCATAATGATGTTTGGAAAGGTTACGACCTTCTTCATCAAGTTCTGGAGGATGGACATGTCCCTTCTAATGTTGTTTTTCATAAATTGATACGCTTGTTTTGCAAGAATGGAAATTATTCGAGAATGTCAGATCTTCTGCACATAATGATTGCGAAGAATCATTCTCCAGATAATTTTACCTATCAGGAAGTTATCAATGGACTATGCAAGAGAAACATGAAACATGAAGGCTTTCGGGTTTTCAATGATCTCAAGGAGAGAGGTTATACTCCGGATAGGGTAATGTACACTACAATGATTCATGGTCTATGTAAAATGAAATGGCTAGGAGATGCTAGGAAATTGTGGTATGAGATGATGCAGAAAGGTATAATTCCCAACGAATTCACATACAACACTTTGATCTATGGATATTTTAAGGTTGGTAATCTTGTTAAAGCTGAGAGGCTTTATAAGGAAATGTGTGAAATCGGTTATGGAGAAACCACTGTGAGTTACAACACCATGATTGAGGGCCTTTGCTTGAATGGGAAAGTAGATGCAGCTTATGACTTGTTCAAACAAATGGATACGAAAGATGTTGCCTGTGATGTCATCACATTCAATTCTCTGATTCAGGGCTTCTGCAAGAAAGGGAACCTAGATATGGGGGCAAACCTTTTGTATGAACTTTTAAAGCAGGGTTTGCAGCCATCAACGGCCTCATATACTGTTTTAATAGAAAAACTTTGTGAGATGGGGTATGTTGAGGAAGCTTCAGTACTGTGGAACGATATGCAAGAAAGGGGTGTGACACCTGCAAACAGTACTCATGATTCAATTATTCTTGGACTCATTGAGCAAGGGTCTCTTCTTGAAGGGATGAAGTGGTTGAGCGATATGCTTAAGAGTAGGCTCAAACCACGTAAAGAAACTTTTGAGAGACTAATTCAGTGTCTTTCTGAAAGAGGGAACTGGGATGATGCCTTTTTCTTGTTAAGTTATATGCTTAAGGTAGGCTATGCGCTGAATCAATGCATATGCCTTTCTTTGGTGAACAAACTCTGCAAAGATAATTCCAGTTACGTTGAGACATATATAGGGGATGTCCTTGAAGCAACCAAAGCTTTGTAGACCTTTTTCTATTCTCCAATTACACATGAAATATGATGCAGTCTACAGAAAGCTGAAGGAAAAGTAATCAAAACTCTTCTCAGTTACATTCAAGCATTAGATTATTGCACGTAACGCTTTTGCCGCAGCAAAATGGCAAAGAGAATCCAGTTTTCTTGGTATTTCATTTTCTTAATATCTTTCTCTGTCTAATGTAAGACCTTACCTGTATTACAATTTCTCCTCGGAACTGAAATCTTTAACAGAAAACATGGGACTCCGAAAGTGCAAGATAGTTTTCTTTCCTCTCCACAGCAGCACCAACCCCCCCCCCCCCCCCCCCCCATATAGTGATGGCTCTAGAAAAGAAGCTAGCACAAATACTTAGGATGCAACAGTATCAGATCTGTATTGTTTCAATATTAACTACATACAATTAATTGTTTCTTGTTTACAAATCTTTTTGCTCTTCCA
Organism: Gynochthodes officinalis; assembly: GCA_020080225.1. Lineage (NCBI taxonomy): Eukaryota > Viridiplantae > Streptophyta > Magnoliopsida > Gentianales > Rubiaceae > Gynochthodes > Gynochthodes officinalis. Next base: position 17,465,056 of record CM034620.1, read on the forward strand.
TGTTAGAGAACATTTTCTATTCTTGTTCTGGATGAAGATTATTCTAATTTTGGTATTTATATAGGTTATGCTCGAATCCTGTCCCTTGGTAACTCTTGATGTGTTCTCCAATCACTATTCTGTTTTCATTTGGGAGAAAATTCAAATACATATATACCTACATACATTCAAGTACACACACACACACACACACATATTTGCACAATTTAATATGTCAATGAGAAGCAGTTCTTCTAGCCTGGAGAAGCAAGCACATGGCCCATTTTGATTTGGGAGCTTATTTCATTTGATATCAATGGCTTATCTCTACCAATCTTCATTGTTGCTCTTTGTGTGTTTTCTTAGCCTAAAATTTCAATTTTATCGAGTGTTAGATCTGTAGTTTGTTTGAATCTTCCTAGTTATGGGAGTGGTACAGAGCAGTGGGGAAATTTAAAGCCAGACTATTTGGAAAAGGTGAATACAATGCCCTTTTTTGGGAAGTTGCAGTTAACAAAGTAGTTCAGTTGTTCAATATGGAAATTTTTTTCTCAACAATGTAATGTAACTTTTGTTAGGACATGAAGTTGGGTGTTGAAATATTGTTAACTTTGGAAGTTTTTCTGATTGCAGATCCCTTTGCTTTTCTCTTTTTGTAAATTTTATGCTTGCTATAGATTATAACTACGTATTTGCTGAAGCTGAAGATGGCAAATGGAAGTAAGCAATGACCAGGGAAATTATATTTAATGTGTCAACTTGAGTATACGCAAAACTGTGGTGCATTTTCTGTCAAATCATGATACAAACTCGTATTTTACCGTAATTGAGGTGTTATCACGTAGTGATTCCCCCACTATAGATTGTGAGTTGGAAATGAATCATTCTGGATGTCAGTTCGAAGTGGTGAGTTCTTATAGATTCAACAGGACTACCTATGTTATAAAGGTTATTATTCTTGAGCCTCCTAACTAGTACACATGTTTTTAATGCATAAAATGTAGGTTCCTCCATCAATAATTTTACTAGATCTCAGAAGGCAATAATGTGATAAACATGTTATAGTAAATTGATAAAAAGAAAGAGCGAGAAGTGAAGAGCATCTTGTTTTGCAAGATGAAATCTTCACCTTGTTTTGCAAGATGAAAAAGTATTCTTGGTTCCAAAACCATATTTTAACTCCACCAAGCAGTTACTCAAAGACATGTCCACATGGTTTTGTAGTAAACAATGTATCAGCCAATGACATTGTGCTTTATCTTTGAGGAGTTTCTATGAAGTTGTTAGAACAACTTTTAAGACATTCTTCTTTATGTTGTCTTGTGATTTCGGTCTGCTTATTGGTTGTGCTTGTAGTGCTGTAGCATCTCTTACTTTTTGGAAGACTGAATTTCTGAAGATCTTTGAAGGCTTCAGAAACGTTCCTCTGTGGATGCATGTGGACATGCACTAATATGGTTCCTTCTGCTTACTTTTCAAAATGGTTTTCTGAAGCTCAAGTTGTTGATGGCTTACTACAAATGTTTGGTTTTAAACGTAGATGGCATCTTTCATTTGCTATGGCAGAGCTAAACACTCCGGAACGCATCGTGCAGGTATTGCAAACAATGTTGGTGTATGAACATACATTTGTATAATGCTTGATGGTCATTTTATATGCAGTATACTGTTTGTTGATGGGAGTTCTACTTTTACAAGTGTTAGAAGTCATCTAAATTGGTCACTAATGCTTTGTTTAGATAGAGGATGAGAATAAAATGCCTTTAAGCAGATGGTTGTGAGCCGCCAATAGAGGTGGCAAAATTAGACCAAATTCGATAAATTAACCTAACTCACATAATATTTTGACTCATGGCTTGGTCACTTGGGTCATGGATCACTAATTAATTGGATTATATCTTGTAATATCTGGATTGAGTTGGATTGGATAAAGATGACTACTTAGATTAAGTTTTTTTTTATTTTTTTTTAAAAAGATGTTATGGAAGTTATCTAATAAATAAAAATAATATAATTTTCTCTTAATTTTTAAAAAGGGCAAATTAATTTTGTCTTTTAGATATAACTTTACTTTTTTAGAGATTTTTTTTTAAACATACATTTAATTAAATATATAACTTTAAAAGCGTAAATATAAAATTAAATGATAATAGTTTTTTTAATATCAATACCAAAAAAAATAAAAGTTTTAAATAATTAATTACAAAATTTAAAAATTTTATTCAAAAAATTTAATATTAATTTTTTCTCATTTTTCTGTGAACTTGAATGTTATGTAGTGAAAAAATCTCAAAATAGTTACATAATTACAAATTACTAAAAATAATTTACTATTTTGATATTTTATTTTTAACTTTCTTTTGAAATTTAATGATAAATAGTATTGAAATTCTCAAAAAATTTAAAAAAATTCTTTATATAAATTTTCTATTTTTTGATAGTTTTTTGAATATTCTAACTATCAAATTTCCATCTTCAAAAATTTTGAATTTTGATGGTCAATATATCTTTATTTTCATATGGAATATTTGTTTTTTGAAATTAGATATTTGGTTATATTTAAAGGTATAAAAAAATTATTTAAAAAAATAAAATTCTATTTGGAAAGTAAAATATCTTTACCCTCATTAAAAATTAAAATAAAATTATACTCTCTTTATTAATTTGATAATTTCTATCGCTCTATTTTAATTTTTTTTTAAGGTATCTAGGCAACTATGTGATGTATTATTATTGCAAATAGCGACCGGAAGCTAAGTATTTTTTATGCATTTAAGAACCTATCAAGAAATTCGCTTTTACATATTTTTTTGAATCTACTAATGGTTTTCATAATAATTGTTTTATTAGTTCTAGTGATTTTGATAATGTCTATAAAGCTTAATTGAAAGATGTAAATGTGGTGGCCATTAAAAAACTGATACATGTTAATAGAGAAATTAAATAAAATTAGTCTATTTTTTGGTTTTGGTGAAAATATAAGAATAGTCTTTTTATAAGAAAATATTAAATAAAAAATTAAATAAGATTAGTTTGAAAACAAAGTACTCAAAAAAAGATGGAACATGTAAGTTTAATATCTTTAATTAAATAAAAAAATTTAAAAAATGGTTGCATTGACACGTTGGATTGATGGGTTTAACTCAACTCAAATATGACCCATAACTAAATGGATTTAGTTGGATCGTATGAGCAGTTAAATTGAAATCTATAATAACCCAACTCATTGTCTAAATACCTATCTTTTTTCTTTTTCGAAAGTCTAAATAGCTATCTTGAAAAGCATAAAAATTTAGACTATCTTGAAAAGCATAAAAATGTCTTTGATTTGGTATAATTTTTTTAAGTGATAAAATATAACACTTAATGCAGTAGTAAATATATAAATTTATATTTTTATTCTTATTTTTTAATATAGTTTATACATTATTATTATTTATAAGGGTAATAAAAAAAGTTCACACTAAAAAAAAAATTTAAACTTTTTTTTTAAAACTGATTTTTTTTAAAATGTATTTTAAAATACAATTCATATCTACCTTTGTCCTTTTATATTTTAAATCTACCCTGTCAAAATATAGGTTAAGGACCTTAAAGTGGCACGGTCAAAATATAGGTTGAGGTGGCCAAAAAGAAAAAAAGGTTAATTACATCACTTTTTTTGAAAATAGGTAAAATTATAAAATAAATTCTATTATTTGATAAAATTATAAATATTAAAATTACAAACAATAAACTCTGTATTTGTAATTTTGTCAAATAATAGAGTTTATTTTATAATTTTATCAAATATGGATGGATGTAATTAATTTAAAAAAAAGGCACCCCAAACTGTGAAGGTATGCCAACTTTGACTCTGAACCAATTATTGAACTTATTGCGAAAAGAGTCTAAAACCCCTGAAATCCTTGTATTGATATTTTGGACTGTTTTATATTCAAAAAAAAAATAATAAAAATAAAAATAAAAGAACACTTTTAATTTTCAACGCATTTAATATAATTGATCAAAATTGGAAATTATCAGTGATTAGCGAATTTGATAATTTGTGTACTAGTCAAAATATTTGGACTTAATGACAATTAATGTTTTAGCTCCTAAAATTTAGGGAAATGAAAATTTTCATTCTTAATATTTTAATATCAACATATTTAGTTCTATAGGTCTAAAATTTTATGAATTTAGGAAATTTAATAGAAAATTATGTATCTGCTGCTTGGTTTAATTCTTCCCTAGTATTCCTTTAGCATCAATTTATCTCAACATCTTAAATATGTTGAAATTTTTTCCCAAAATTTCAAAAATTGGGATCGAGTGATAAGGCCCAAAAATATAAGGCTTCGTTTGGATTGTTCTTATTTGAGAAAAATTATATTGAAATGTGTAAAAATTTTAATAAGTATTTTTGATAAAAAAGGTATTTTGAAGGAAAAAATAAAAGAGAAATTTTTTTTAAATTATGTGAGAGAAATTTGAATAGAAAATTTTAAATTTTAAATTTTAAAATAAAAATATATTTAAATAATTTATTTTTATTTTTTTTTAGCAAATACAACTCCCTGTCCAATCCAAGCCTAAATTTTGAAAGGGCAAAAGACAAAAGAAAAAAACCAAAAAAACAAATAAAAAAGAAGGTCGTTGTGTAGTAACATCAATTACGTCATTGCTTGTCCGGAAAAGAAACAAACCGCCAAAATATCTCTCGCCGCCACTCATTCATCATCATCATCATCCAACTGAACCGTGAGCACCGTCCTCCGCCGCCGCCTCTGTGGACTTGAGAGACATGGCTGTCTCTGGTGTCACGGGGTCATACGTTTCCGAGGTCGAAACTCCGTTTCTAGAATATGACGACGTTGTTGATGGTAACGTTGACTACAAAGGCCGCCCCGTTAAGCGATCCAAATCTGGTCGGTGGAGTTCAGCATCGTTCATCATAGGTATCAATTCTAGTTACTATTGGAAGAAAAAATAGAAAAAATTAATTACAAATTTAAATTAAAATTTTTTATTATTGTTGTTTTTTTAAGCTGTGGAGATGGCGGAGAGATTTGCGTATTACGGAATAAGTTCGAATTTGATTACTTACTTGACGGGCCCACTTGGCCAATCCACCGCCGCTGCAGCCGAGAATGTCAATGCTTGGTCCGGTGTGGCATCGCTTCTGCCCCTCTTGGGTGCTTTCGTGGCCGACACATATCTCGGCCGTTATCGCACCATTATAATCGCTTCCGTGCTCTATATCCTGGTTAGCTTATTTGATTGATAGCCGTGTTTTTCACGTATTGATTAGTATTGGTACTTTGATTTATTTGTTTTCTTGTGCTCGTATTTGTATATGATGCATGGATTTTGCTGTATATTATTAGCTAGCGTTGAATAAATTGATTATTGATTTAATAGAGTTAATAGATCCGTAAGATCCCATCTTCATTTTTTGCTGCGTTTTTGTTCAACAATTTACGCGGCATTTAATGGACGAGTTTTTTAGGAATAATGATAAGAGTTTTTTGGTCATCTATTAGTTATGAATTAACCCATCCTTATGTTGGAAGCCAAGTTTAAGTGCAAGCTTTGTCACAAAGGGAAATTCATTACCCAAGTAGACAAACATGTTTTTAGTAATCTAATATCAGATATGATTTATTTGAAAGCCTTATTTAGAGTTTACTACAAGAGAAATGTCTTGAACCAAGACATACTATTTTGTTTTCATACTTGAGTCAACATTGTTCACACTAAAAAATGAAAAAATATTGGGGTACATTGCTTTGTTATTGAGGCCGCTGTGAACATTTTTTTTTTAAGCCCCTATTCAATTAGGATAATACTTTATCACTTTAGATCTTGTCAACAGGTCATTATGTCTTTCTGTTAAGATTATCACCTTTTTAGACATAACAATGTTCCCAGTTTACTCCTCTTTGACTAGCTTGTTGCTGCAAGGTTCAGGCAATATGTCGGATCAAATATCTCAGAAAATTGGTTCTGGGGTTCTGGGATTAGTTTTAAATAAAAAGAATATCTTATTTTAACAATGAAATGAATTGAAGATGGAAAAGCAAAAGAAATAAAACTTAATCACACTTTTGGACTAATGCAGAAAATCCTATCATTTATTATACTCTATTATATACTATTATTATATAATGTATTATTAATAAGTATTAATTATTTATATTTAATTAGTGTTTGTGTAAGAGAAATATGTTTTGAATCTTAACAGAAAAATAACAAAATGGTTTTTAGATTTTTTGTTCAGTCAGTAGAATGACAGTTATGATTTTAGATGGTTCATATTTTCTTTGATAATACGACGTTCACATTTCAGTTGCTGTGAATCACAGGGACTTGGCTTCTTGACCATTTCAGCTGTCCTTCCCTCTTTAAAGTCCTCTGACTGTCAAAATGCTGCCGATGGTGTAGCGTGTTCTCCTCCCAAGCTCCAAATTGTCTTATTCTTTTTTTCATTGTATCTAGTCGCTGTGGCCCAAGGAGGGCATAAGCCTTGTGTTCAAGCTTTTGGAGCTGACCAATTCGATGGACAAGATCCCGAGGAATGTAAAGCAAAAAGCTCATTCTTCAACTGGTGGTACTTTGGTATGTGCGGTGGTACCTTGATAACATTGTTGATTTTGAACTATATTCAAGATAATCTTAGTTGGGTTCTTGGATTTGGAATTCCCTGTGTTGTCATGGGTTTTGGACTAATCATATTCTTGCTTGGAACTTTGACCTACCGATTCCGCATTAATAATGATGAGACTAGTCCCTTAGTTAGAATTGGTCGGGTGTTTGTCAAAGCAGGAAGGAATTGGAGGACCACCTCTTCGGCAATTTCTTTGGAAGAGGAGTCTCAGGGATTTTTGCCTGACCAGGGTTCTCAACAGTTCAAGTGAGCTACTATCTTGTTCAGTATTAGTAGTTCTCTATTATAACAAGTTCTGTGTTATTCTTATGTGAGACACAGACTGCTTACCTCATTGCTCATAAAATTTGTGTGATTCGCTTGTGACTAGAAGTTTTATTTTAATTTCCTGTTGGCCTCGAATATTGGTACTTCGTCAGTTAGGACTAAGCAATTGAGTGGGCGAATTTGTTTGTGATTATTCTAATTTTCAAGTTAAATTTGAATGTTGTGATATCATGCTTAGGACATTTTCTTCATTGTTTCTTGTCTGCCTTTTGAGATAGCAGATGATATTTATGATCAAAGGCCTGTAACCAAACTCACTTTATTTGTGAACATTTCTTTTTGTATATGTTAGGTTTCTGAACAAAGCATTGCTGACACCCAATGGTTCAAAGGAAGATGGGAAGGTTTGTAGCATCAGTGAAGTTGAAGAGGCAAAGGCAGTTCTCCGGCTATTTCCAATATGGGCCACATGTCTGGTTTATGCAATTGTCTTTTCACAGTCATCTACTTTCTTCACAAAGCAAGGAGTTACAATGGACAGATTTATTGGTCCAAGCTTTGAAGTACCAGCTGCTTCTTTACAATCTTTTATCAGTCTGTCCATAGTTGTCTTTATACCTATCTATGATCGTATTTTGGTTCCCATAGCAAGAGCTATAACTGGAAAATCCTCAGGCTTAACAACTTTGCAACGCATTGGAACTGGAATAGTTCTATCGTGTGTTTCCATGGTTATAGCTGCTCTAGTTGAGATGAAGCGCCTTGAAACGGCTAAACCTTATGGGTTGCTTGATAAGCCAAAGGTAACAATTCCAATGAGTGTGGCATGGCTGATACCTCAGTATGTGTTGTTTGGAGTTTCTGAATCACTTACAATGGTTGGTTTGCAAGAGTTTTTCTATGATCAGGTGCCTAGTGAATTAAAAAGTATAGGTCTTTCTCTATACCTCAGTATTTTTGGAATTGGAAGCTTCCTGAGCACCTTTCTGATCTCTGTTATTGAGAAAGCCACAGATGCCGGTGGACACGAGAGCTGGTTCGCCAACAATTTGAACAAGGCTCACCTTGATTATTTTTACTGGCTGCTTGCTGTACTGAGTACAGTGGCATTAACTGTTTATTTGTATTTCGCCAAGTCTTATATTTATACTCGAGGAAGTAATGTATGAAGTCGGAACTGCATCTGCGGAGCTAATATGGTCTCTGGAAAGTGAGACTGCATAGAATGTACGTCTTGTCGAAGACCGACAGTGAATTCTCTAGGTTCCATTGTTCATGCAGCAGCCTATTGTTGGCTGTAGACGGCGGCAGAACAATAAGGCCAGGCACGCGTGCAATGTGCTCAAACAAGGGTGCAAATGCAGAAGCTGTTTGTGGCCTGCGCAGCCAAACAAAGTAAGTGGTTACGAGGCATTGTAATAAAGTTTGTGTTTATTTAAAGACTGATGTTGTAAATATTTAGCGACATGTTTGTAAACATGGTTTAGTAAAACTGAACTTAGTTGTTTTAAGGGAGAATTTTTCATTGTAAGAAACAACGTTCTTGACAAATATTTAAGCTGGATAGGGAGATTTTCTTGTTCGGTTATTCATCCAGAAATAAAATTGTTAGGAGGCTCTGTATTGTAAAACTCACATGGGATTGTCACTTTTTGAAAACATAATTGAAGTGTATTGAAAATAAATTTCTTGACCCTGAATTTATATATCTGCTCAACTCATGACTGCAAATGCTAGTGCACATTCTCACCAAAAAAAAAAAAAAAAAAAAAAAAGAGTTACACTGGGCTTCTATTTTTCATCAATTGCTCCTTAAAAGTGCTACTAGTATTAATATTTCTACTTTTTTATATTTTACTCTTTGAACCAAAAAAGAGTAAATTACAATTTTCATCTTTACATGTAGCCGAATAATTTTTTTTTGGTTCATCATCTTTTAAAATGAATATTTTAGTCCTTACTAATTTTGAAAATGATTTTTTAGCATGTTAGCTTACTATAACAAGGAAACCCTTTTATTTAAAATGCACTCGACTATTTTTTTAAGATAATATTGCCCGTTCATCCGTATCCCTCTACCTGTCGTTTTTTTGGTAGCGTCAAGGAATGGTCAAGATAAAGAAACTTGATTTTCAATACAACTGTCTACTTATTGTGAGGTCAGATTCTTTCCTTCTCTGTAAGTGTTGTTCCAATCGAATTAAAAGTGTTGTTTGAATAGAATTAAAATAAAAACCTATGAAATCAAGAGATTAGAGATTAATTAGTCGAATTGATATTAAAAAAATTTGATGATATTATTATGATATAAGAAATATAAATTAATTATAAAAATATTAATATTACTTTACAAATCTTTTAGAGATAAATTATTTAATTTTCTTGTGTAGTTAACTTTAAATTGAATGAAATTCTAACTGTATAATTAAATAATTTTATGAAAAATAATATAAAAATATTTTAAATAAAAAATTGTTAAAAAATAACAAAAATTATTGTATTAATATTTAAGATATTCAATTTTAAAGAATTACAATTTTTGTAAGTAAAAAATTAAAAATATTCACAAAAAAAAGGTAAAAAAAATGATTTTTATAAAAATTTAAAGTCAAATTATAAATTTTAGAAATTAAAACTATTTTCTGTAAAAATAAACGTAATGTCCTAGGTTGACGATTTTGACAGTTCAAATCGAGAATGGATTGGGTTTCTTAAATTCAGTTTTTTAATCGCCAAAAATCAATTTACTAAGGGCGATTAAGTGTGCGATAGTAGGTGCGATTTGCATTTCTTTTTCTTTTTTTTTTTTTGTAGATTTTTGCTATGACTTTAGTTGCAGGCTCTTCAATATATGTGATAGTAATTTGGTTACCAGGCTATTCAACGTATGCAGTTTTGCGGGATCATCACGAAAGGCATAGAGAGAGAGTTAGGAATGCTGAGTTCAGTTTCTTTCAACTTATGCAATTTGCGGTGTCTAGTTGAGAACAACACCTTAGTTGGTAGTTCATTGTAGGTTGATAGACCCTAGTTAGGCTAGTGGTCACTTCTATAGGCCTTTGTGACCGCTATTGTAGGTCCTTGTGCCCTTCTTTAGACCCTTTTTGTGGTCGTTTCTTCTTTATGATTCAGATCATACACCACGAAGATCATTTAGTCTTTTTAGCTATGTATATTTTGCCATTGCAATACAATATATTTATTGTTTTTAGATTTAAAAATAAAACTAAAAGTGAATCAGAATTTTTAGTGAGATTGTTTAATTTGGTTTTTAACATCATAACTTTGCACTCATTTTTTCCATTTTAGACCAAGAAACTTTTCATGTTTACAATTATTTTCTTAGAAAAAATAAAAATAACCATGGCAACCGCTATCACAATAATCTCAACGCAAAATTTGTAAGTCCATGCATAATTTCCTAATTATAATTTTTCTTATAAAATTATTTTCTTTTTGGGGTCATTTTCTGATATTAAATTTGTTGGTACAAAGTTGATGGATAAGTCTAACAAAACATAAAAAGGGTTAGAAAATTAGGATTTAATCCTTTGAATTGTGTGTTATACACACTTTCCTCAAAACTTTATTTGCTTTCTAGGATGTGCAGAAGATTGTAGGAAAAATATCCTGTAGAATAATTTGAAGTAAAACGAGAGATTTTGCACTAAATCACTCAAACTCACACAAGGCACAAGCTGAAAAAGAGGGGCCGCCTGGCGAATCCAACATCTACTACGGGCGATTTTAATGCAACAAAAGTGCGATTTGTTTGTTTGTTTTTTTTTTTGGAATAGTATTATGTCCCTATTAATTAGGGACTCGGTCCCTATTTATTAAGGTTTTGTCCTCCATCTTGGAGATATTTGTGTACCAATTTGGGAGGAGGGGCAATCGATGTACAAGGCAGCGTCAAGAATGATATGGGCAGAAGTTAGATCCCAGAGGCTACAATCAGTGTTTGCGTTCAGTTCCTTTCGTTGCATGCAACTTATGATGCTCAAGTAAGGCCAACAAGTTAGGATGTAAAGTAATTTTTGCTTTTTGTTGTCTTAGCTAAAAAATTTTTTAGCTATGATGTTCATTTAACCTATTCTGTGTACCAGTTAGATTCACTTAGACTCATTGTGAGTTCTAAAGCTTTCATTACCAGTAGGTCATGCTGTATATGTAACACTATTATCTATCAATATAATGATCATTTTTTTTTTTGGTAAAAAAAGATGAAAAAAGAGGTAAGGCTCAAAAGAGAAAGTTGCAGACTTTTTTTCAAGTAATTTGATATTGTTTTCTAGAACATTACGAATTGATTAGACACTATTTAAATAACAACTCTTCAATTAGAAGTTAAAATCCGAAAGGTTGTAAAGTTTGTTGTTAAAAAGTTGCTTCTATTCTTAGTTAAGCTGCGGCTTGACGGCCACTCAAGCCACGACGTGACTACCCAAATTGTTTAAAATTTGAACATTACATGTCACTTTGCGGCTTGACTTTTTGTTAAGCTGCAGGGTGATTCCAAGAAAGCCGTTGCGCGAATTCATGCCAAACCGTGGCGTGATTTCCGAAACATGTTTTGGGATCCATTTTCAATTATATTGAAAATTCTCTAACAATCCCCCACCATTTTCAATATACATTGAAAACTTTTAAGATCACAGGAAAAGCTGATAATCTATGCATTATTAATGGTGTCTTTTAATTGAACCACTATTTTATTTTAGGTCTTCATAATTAATCGGTCACATTAGTAGACAAGCTTTGAACCAAGTGATCTTATGACTAATCACTAAAACATTAACAATTAGATTCATTCTCTCTAATGCTATACCTTTGCCACTCTAGGTTTGTCATTATCCTTTCATGTGTGTTACCACTCAAGTCCAAGACTTTGAAATAGACACCTTAAACCCTTCACTCATGTAGGCAAACTCTAAATGCCCTCTTCATTAGTGACATTTAACAAGATTTGTTAAGAATCCAGATTCAGCCTTCCATTACTCAGCGAGAAAATTGTATTACTACCTTTGATCATTGTAGTACTCAAACTATTAAATTGATGTGCTTGGACTAATTGAATTCAAAGCTTGGTGTTGTATCAAGTATTGAATTGAGGTTCTAGCAATAGTGGTTTATATGTTGGACTTCAATCCCATTCCTCTTGATGTTTTATGCACCATTTCTTTAGATAATCCTTTGGTTAAAGGATCACCTAATTGTTCTTTGATTTCACATAGTCAATAGTAATCACTCCATTAGTGATTAATTCCCTTACATAACTATGTTTCAATCCCATATGCTTTGATTTGCCATTATACTCTTGGCTATATGCTTTTGCCAACATTGAAACACTATCACAGTGTGTAGAAATAGGTGAAACTAGTTTTGACCACATTGGTATCTCATAAAGCAAATTTCTAAGCCATTCAACTTTCTTGGTAGCTGAGGCTAGAGCTATGAACTCAACTGCCATATTCAAGTCTGTTATGCAATTTTGTGTCTTCGAATCCCAAGAAACAGCTCCATCACCTAACAAGAATATCAACCACTTATTAAAGAGTGATCATCTTTGTTCGTTATCCAACTAGTGTCAGAGTATCCTTCTAAAATTGAAGGATATCCAATATAGCAAATTCCATAGTCTTTTGTGCCTTTGCAATACATTAGGATTCTTGTTACATCTAGCCAATGATCTTTACTCGGATTGCCAGTATATCGACTAATTACACCTACAACACAAGCAATATCAGGTGGTGTACAAGTCATAGCACACATTAAGTATCCAATCATGATGGCATATTCCAATTGAGACACTATACCTCCACTATTCTTAATATAGTCGATTTTAGGGTCCGTTGGTCTAGAGGCTGGTTTGTAATCCAAATGATTGAACATTTTAAGAATCTTCTCAATGTAATGAGATTGGGTAAGCAAAATCTTGCCTTGATCCCTTTTGATTCTTATTCCCAAGATGACATCCACTTCATCTATGTCATTCATTTCAAATTTGTTTGATAGCAACTTTTTGATTTTTAGAACTTGATCCAAGTCAATACCAAAGATTAACATGTCATTCATATATAAGCATATTATGACCATCTTACCATCTTTATACTTGCTATAAATACATTTTTCCGATTCATTAACTTTAAATCCATTAGCAAGTATAACTTGGTCAAACTTTTGGTGCTATTGATTAGAAGCTTGCTTAAGTCCATATAAAGACTTTACAAGTTTACAAACTTTACACTCTTACCCATGTATGAAAAACCCTTCAGCCTGTTTCATGTACACTTTTTTCTCCAGATCACCATTTAAGAATGCCGTTTTGACATCCATTTGATGAATTGACCATTTTTTAATAGAAACAAGGGAAAAAGCATCCTTACCGTAGTTATTCTAGCTATAGTAGAATATATATCAAAATAGTCGATTTCATGCTTTTGAGTGAAACCCTTGCTTGCCAACCTAACTTTAAACTTATCGATGGTTCCATCCACTTTCATCTTCTTTTTGAAGATCCATTTACAATCTATTGGTTTGGAACCTGAAGGTAAGTTTACAAGCAACCAAGTTTGATTGGCCATTAGTGAGTCCATTTCATCTTTAATTGCTTCCTTCCAAAATGAAACATCTTGTGATTGCATTGCTTCTTTATATGTTTTGGGATCAACTTCAGTATTGAAACAATATGGAAACTCACTATTTATCACTTCTCTTGTACCTTCGATAAGATAGATGACAAAATCCGAACCAAAAGAATTTGCTTTCTTAGCTCGTTTGCTCCTTCTTAGTTCAATAATCTTATTATTGTCATCTTCACTTGTCTTAGTAGTCTCAATTTGAGTTGAGTTATTTTCAATTGTCTTTGGAATAGAATTAAATCTGTTCTCATCAAAGATAGCATCTTTGACTCAAGGATTGAGTTAATCAATAATGAATTATTAGGCTTTATAATTATAAATTTATAGGTCTTGCTATTGTGTGCATATCCTAAAAAAATGCACTCAATGCATTTTCTTCCCAGCTTTTTCTTTTTAAGTTCTGGAAGTTTGACAATCTCTCTACAGCCCCAAACTCTCAAATGCTTGAGGTTCGGTTTTCTTTTGTTCCAAAGTTCATAGGGGGTCACCGAGCTCATTTTGTTTGGAACTCTATTTCGAATATAGCAAGCTGTGAGTATCGCTTCTCCCCAAAACCCTTGGCTCAAATTGGAATTAGAAAGCATGGCATTAACTATTTCAATTAACACTCTATTATTCATCTCAACAATACCATTTTGTTATAGTGTATATAAAGCTGTAACTTCATGTTTGATTCCACTAGATTCAAAGAAATTATTTTGATAATATTCACCACCTCTATCAGATCTTAAACATTTAATCATAAATTCACAATGCAATTCAATTTCAGCTTTGTATATTTTAAATTTAAGCATTACTTCATCTTTGCAATGCAACAAATATACATAGTAGAATCCAGTGTAATCATTAATGAATGTGACAACATATTTCTTCCTCCTAATGTAGGTGTATTACGCAAGTCACAAACATCACTATGAATAGGATCCAATATATTAGTTTGTCTTTCAACTTTAGAGAATTGATTTTCTTGTAATTTTTGTGAACATGCAAATCCTACATTTTACCTTCTTTTATTTCACATTTTGGCAACAAATCAAGTTTCATCATATCATTCAATCTTTTATAATGAACATGACCTAATCTATGATGCCATAAAGAAGATAAAGAAGACACAACAATGTAAGTTAAAGATAAGTCATTCTTATTGATTGGTATTACATTAAGTTTAAACATCCCATTACATAGATAACCCTTCCCTACAAATATACCACCCTTAGAGAGTACAAATTTGTTAGCCTCGAACACTAACTTGAATCCAAACCTATTCAAGAAGCTACTCGAAACAAAGAAGTTCTCTCTCACATCAGGGACATACAACACATTGGTTAAAGTTACAACATGTCCATATATAAATTTCAAATCTATCTCCCCAACTCCAAGGATTGATGAGGTTGAGGCATTTCCCATGTAAACCATTTGATTTTCCTCTCTTATTGGCCTAAAAGACTTGAATAACTCCTTGTTCTTGCACACATGGTGGGTAACGCTTGAGTCTATCCACAAAGGGAAATCCTCCTTAACAATGTTCATCTCTGAAATCATGGTGATGAGATTCTTCACATCATTATTGTTGTTGTTGAAGGAGTCAGAAGTATTTTGCTTCATTTTTTTTTGGAAAAACCTGCACTCATACTTGTAGTGCCCTTACTTGTTGCAATGGAAACACTTCCCCTTCTTTTTCTTCCTCTTTTTGTTGTTGGATTGACCATGAGACTGATTTGTACTCTTGCCATCCTTGGGATTGCTAGATTGCTCAACTTCCACTACATTCAGTTTGGTAGATGGATTTTTGACCTTGTCTTCTTCTTTGGGTTGAGCATCTTTCATGTCCTGCACATGGATTTCCTCTTCTATTTGAAAAGAGTTAGCCAAACTTTCAAGAGAGATCTCTTCCTTTTTGTGTTTGAGATCTTTATTGATGTCCTTTCAAGAGGGTGGTAATTTCCCAATAATGGAATTGACAACAATAGTTTCATCCATGTTCATATTAAGTTGAGAAAAATGATTTAGCATTTTTTCAAGTTTAGCAAATTGATCGATCACAGGCCTCTTATCTACCATTTTGTAATTAAAGAAATTGGAGACAAAAAACTTCTTACTAGTTGCATCCTCTTGCGTGTACCTAACCTCAACCTTGTCCCACAACTCTTTGGCGGTTGGAATAGCATGGTAAGTGTCAAATAGACCATCACTCATGGCGTTTAAAATATGTTCCCTGCAGATCTTGTTATCATTTCCCTATTTTTGCCACTGAGCGCAGATCATCAAGGGTCTCTTCTGTTTCATTTGTGGTTGGCTTTTGGTGTAGTCAAAACATAGGCCACATTCAATGCTACCAGTAGAAAGTGCACTCATTTTTTGCCATTGAACAAAGTTTCCACCGTCAAATTCTCTCTAGTTTCACAATGTTGGTGGTAAGATCTTTGATCGAACTACCCATCTTGTTGGCAAATAAAGCCTTAAGATTGTTGGTACATAATTCATGGATAGTCCTAGCAAAACAAAAAAAAAAAGACCCAAAAACTAGGCTTTAATCGTTCGAAGCATGTATTATACACATTTTCCTTAAGACTTTATTTGTCCCCTATGATGCGCAGAACATTGTAGAACAAATATCTTGTAGGATTATTTGAAATAGAATGAGAGATTTTGTATTAAATCACTCAAACTCACAAAATGCATAAAAGAGGAAGTTGCAGACTTTTTTCAAGTAATTTGATGTTGTTTTCTTGAGTAAAACAACCCAAATTTGATCCATATATATACTACTATGTTTTGGAGCGTTAGAAATTGATTAGACACCAATTTGAATAACTCTTCAATTAGAAGTTAAAATCCAAAAGGTTACAAAGTTTACTGTTGAAAAGTTACTTCTATTCTTAGTCAAGCCGCCCTTTATGGCCACTCAAGCTGCGATGTGACTACCTAGATGATTTGAAAATTTTGATGTTACATGTCCAGCCACGACTTTACCTTTTGTTAGGCTGCGGCATGATCCCCAGAAAATGTTAGTCCAATTTTCCTTGACTCAAGCCATGGTGCAAATTCATGCCAAACTGCAACATGATTTCCAAAACATGTTTTGGGATCCATTTCAATTATATTAAAAAAATTCTAATAGAATTGTGGTTTTTTTTTCCAGCTTTTGTTAGGGGATATGGGAGCTAGTAAATCTAGCATAATTTTAGGCTTTGTGAAAGGCTTACTTCTCGAATTTCTAGTAAACAATAATAGTCTTTTGAGCTAGTTGGATGGAATTTTTTTAACTTGGCATTTTAGGGTTTTGTTTAATTTATGGGTTCGTTGTTATTTTCGATATTTTGCTAGTAGTGATGGTAATTAATGAATAAAAATCAACCGTTAAAGATGTAGTATGTATAGATAGTGTTTCAAAACTTTTTTTTTTTTTGTATTTTTTGAAGTAGTGAAAATGTAATAAAAATTGTAAAAATATATGTGTTGTCAAACTAACCATACAACCCCATATTCTTCCTCCAAACAGTGTTAGTTAATAATGCCACAATCAAGTTCGAGCTTTGGGATACTACCAACCAAGAAGGCCATCATAGCTTGGCCAAAGGTCTGGATTCTTTTACCTTGGCGTTCTCTTGATGCCACCAAAAATGACTAGCAATGGAATGAAGAGGGGGAACAGACAGTATTACCACTGAAAAAATAATCACGTTGTTTCATATGGCTGATGTTATTAGTTAGATGGAGAATACCTAGTCAACATGCAAAAAACTCATTTTTAAAAATCAAAAAGTTCATTTTAAAAATTGAGGGAAAAAATATTAGTCCATATGTAAGGAAAAAAATAATCTTTTGTCCCAAAAAGAAGTCAATAAAATTTTTAAGATACAATATATTTATACACTTAATGTTTTATTTAAATATATAATTTTTAATTTTTAATTTTAATTAATATATAATCATTATTAGTAGAAATATTAGAAGAAATGTATTTAAAAATAGATTTATTTATTGAGATGAAGAATTTTTTGTTTTTTGGGATAAAGAGAGTAATATGAGTGCTTCACAATAATCATTAAAATTTATTAAAAAAAAGCTTTGTTTGGGAGATATTATTCATTGAATTTGCTCAATTTGTTTATTTTTTTGCCGATTATAAATAAATATTCCCTCTGTTCTAAAATTCTACTTTTAAATTTGGTATAACTTTGTTTAATTAGAAATATAACACATTCAATGTATCGTTAATATACAAATGTTCATGTTCATTACACATGATTTTTTAGAACAATTCCTTGTATCATTTCTAGTAACACGTGTTAATATTTTCATATAATTATTTTTTTTTTTGTTAAGAAGTATAGGGTTAAATACATCCATCTACTTTGTGGTTTTGCTTTATTACCGTTCAATTCCTTAAAAAATTACCAACTCCTCTCTACACCTAAAGTTCGTGAAAGTCAAACTAATGAAAAATAAAAATATAAAAAAATCAATAAAAAATTGTTAAATTTATCCTTGAGGTTTGAATTAATTACAAAATAAAACCCCTATATTTTTTTTAAAAAATTATTATGAGAAAACTCTTTTTCCTCTTTTAGTTTCCTTTCAAAAGGACAACTTCATTCGATTTTAAACAAATTTTTAAAATCAATTTTCAATAGGTTTTTTAATTTTCTCCCAAAAAGATGACTTCATTTATTCAAATTAGGTTTTCTTTTTTATAATTAGAATAGGTGAATTATTATCGATTCATCCTCGAAGCAGAAGAACATGATAATTTTTTATTATCTAATTCAAATAACAATCAAAAGTTTCAAAGGAATGCAGTAGAAATCTATATGTTCCATATATTAGCACAGATATGCAAAAGTGTACAAGTTGTTTATTTCAGTAATAGGTTAGACTTAATCAATTGTATCTTTTATGCTATAACTAACAAAAAAAGTGTATGATATTGTGAATTATTTAAAAAATAAATGCAAAAAATCAATTTAAGAATGAATTATATATGTTATTTCTAAAATTTTCTCTTCTGATTCGAAATTATAGAATACCATGTATCCTTCCTATTTTGGGCATGTAATAGATACAAATTTATAAACTTACCTATCACTCATCCCATAATAAATAGAAAATTAAAAATTAAAAAAAAAAACTTACTAGCGGAGGGAGACTTTGAAGAATAAGAGGCATAAGATTAAAGAGTGAGTCAAATATATATATATATAATTTCAAATGTTATCCATTATATATAATAACAATTAATTATAAATAAAAGATAAAAGATAAAAAATAATTAAAACAACACTTTATAAGATAAAAAATGAATAAAATAAAAATTTGTAACTTATAAGGCTTTTTCGGTAATTTAAATATATCTTTTTTGGGGGGAAGGTGAAAGAGGCAAATATAATTTAATACTTGTAATAGGACATTTTAAGAAATTCATATAATTTTTATATTGATATTTGCAAACGTGGTGAGGTTACAATGAATCATTTGTTAAATATTTGCATTGTTAAGTGGAGTCAATTGGCAATAAATTAAAACTACAATAGAGAGATTAATTAATCTAAAATTATATCATTAATAGTTACTTCCAATCTAATATATTTTAGCATGAAAATTTATTTTTTCTATACCCACTTTATATTTTAAAATTTTTGGTATAAAAGATAAAGTAAATAAAATAAAAAATAAATGCTCATATTAAAAATAACTATAATAAAAAAGAAATTCTAACACTATAAATAAGAAGATAAACCAAAATAGTTATATGAAAATATTCATTAGTTGAAGGGAATGGAAGGAGTAACTAAGGGGCGCACCCTAACACTTGGTTTGTTGAAAAGAATGAGAATAATAATTGGAATGATAATGAGTTGTTTCATTATAATTGTGCTGCTTGTTTGTGTTGGGGAATAATAATAAAATAATAATGATTGTCCTAAATATGCAAAAGTTTCTACAACCTTGGTTTAATAATAAAATAAAATTTGTGAGTAATTACTTTCATATCTCTTTTTTATCGCACGAGCCATTAGGTCCTATATACTCTAGCTAGAGATCATTGAACACACACAACGCGTTAACTAAGTGTTGGACTAATCCTCCTGTGGGGCTCTAGTTAGAGATCATCGAGCACGTACAACGCGTTAACTAAGCGTGAGACTAATCCTCCTGGACTACCAGCACTTGCCCCTAATATTGGCATCTAACGGCCATCGCAAAACTGGCTGAACAAATACATCATGGGAATCGATCTCAGAACATGCAAGTTGTGATTCCTCCATCTTGCCAGTGCCTCCAGCCCTGGGGCATTACTTTCATATCTCCAAAATAGAAAATGAAGCTTGAAGTTACTCTTCAAGTAATAATATCTTCAATCAATCATTACATTTTATTTAATTCCTATTCATTTCCCCCTAAACTCCTCGACCAAGCACACCGTAAATTTCTCCCTCTAAGGCCAACCAAGTTATGCAACTACACGTAAGTGTTGAGCATTCGATGCATGCATGCATTACCTGCCAATGCTGCCATCTATCCTTATGCGTTGACCCAGAAGTAGTCCTGGCCACGATTCAAGAATCAACGGTTCCGGTTCAATAAAAATAAGGAACCGAAATCGAACCTTTAAAAGACGATTCCGGGACGGTTCTAAAACCGACGGTTCCGATACCGGTTTCGGTTTTAATACGGTTTAAAATGATTTTATACGATTCCAAACAGAAATCATCAAAAATCTAAAATTACTATATTTTGGAAAAAAAAAAAAAGAAGAAGGAAAAAAGAGGCTTGAACTTAACGAATTAAGCGCCTACATATCCTCCGAAATAGAGGAATCAAAGCCCATGTAGTTCTCTTACCTTATAGTTCTCTTATCTTATATTTTGGAGCAATTTTACTACATAGAAACTTAGTTCAAATGGTTAAAACTTTGATAGAAGTTGAAAAAGGGCATAAGTTCGAATCTCACCATAAACAAAATTTTGCATATGTAATGTTGGCTTGGTCGGTTCCAAACCGCTTGCCTTCGATTCTGCTCGTTCCAAAATTATGAACAAAACCGCCATCGATAAGCTTTTATTGCATTCAACCGTAAAAAGCTTCGATTCCGGTTTGCCATTGATTCGCTCGATTCGATTTCGGTTCCAAACCGAACCGTGGCCAGGACTACCCAGAAGTAATCCCAACATTAGAGGGCTTTTTCAACTTCTTTTCTCAATATTTAAGCTGGGATTCTGGAGATCTAGTTAAATTCTTGCTCGTTGCGGGGCATGGTGGACTCACAAGTCTCAACTCTCTAGTGTCATTACCCTCACACTTCACTCTTGTCTTGCTAACCTATATACTACCTTTTCAAACACGAGCAGCTTCCTGCTAATGATGATGATATAATTGATGGTGCCGTAGATCATCAAGGACTCCCAGCAAAAAGATCCCACTCAGGAAAATGGAGAGATCTGCATATTTCATTGTATGGGACCTTAATGCTGTATTTTTTTAGGAAAAATTAATAGGAAATTTTACGGAAATTTAATAGAATCGATGGAATACTTGGGGATAAATCTTCCTCCAGCTTCAATTTACTCTTAAATACGTTGGAATTCCAACATTTTTTCCTGGTAATCGTTCCAAAAGTGTCAAAATTTGAAAATTTGAGATTAACTTGGTATGATATTAACTCAAAGATTGGATACGGCCCAAAAAAACCAAATTCTCATACCGAAAGTAAAAACAAAAACAAAAAACAAAAAGTGGTGTACTGGTAACGTCATAATTGTCTGGAAAGAAACAAACCGCCAATCGTCCCCACTCACAACACCAACACCACACCAGTGTCAACATCATAATTCATCTGAACCGTGATCATCCTCATCCTCCTCCGCCGCCTCCTCCGTAGCATAGGGACTTGAGAGACATGGCTGTCTCTGATGCCACGGGCTCAAACATTTCCGAGGTCGAAACTACGCTTCTAGATTATGACGACGTCGTTGAGGGTAACGTGAACTACAAAGGCCGCCGCGTCAAGCGATCCAACTCCGGTCGTTGGAGATCCGCATTTTTCATTATAGGTATCAATTCTTTTTACTTTCGGAAGAAAAAGAGAAAGAAAAATTAGTTACCGAATTAAAATTTAATTTTTTTTAAAATAAAAAGGAGTGGAGATGGCGGAGAGATTTGCGTATTATGGAATAAGTTCGAATTTGATTACTTTCTTGACGGGCACGCTTGGCCAATCCACCGCCGTGGCAGCCGAGAATGTGAATGCTTGGTCGGGTGCGGCGTCGCTTCTGCCATTGTTGGGGGCTTTTGTGGCCGACTCGTATCTGGGCCGTTACCGCACCATTATAATCGCTTCCGTGCTGTATATCCTGGTTAGCTTATTTGTTTGGTAGCTGTATTTTTGGCTTATTTCGCTTATTGCTTGGTATTGGGACTTTGATTTATTTGTATAATTGTATTCTTGTGCTCGTACTGGTTGATTTTGCTGTTTATTTTTGGGCCTGGATTGAAAAATTTTGTGGTTGATTTAATAGAGTTTTTTTGCTGAAAAATTTATGCTGCACTAAATGGAGGAGTTTTTGAGAGTTTTTAAGGAAATAATATACTCTTTCGAGTACATTTTTAATTTAGTACAACATTTTCTAAGTTACAAATTACAGCATAGTTAATACACAATTAAATATATAATTTTACATATTTATGTTTATTTTTTATTTTGAGTTATACATTACGATTATTATTAGTAAGAATAATACAAGAATTTCACATCAAGAATGAACTACGTTTTTGTTAGGATAAATGTTTTTTTTCAAGCTGATGGACATATTAATAGATTTTTGTTTATCTATTAGTTATGAATTCAAGGGTTATAATGGAACCTTATGTTGGAAGCCACTTAATTTAAAAAAAAAAAATACAGCATTAAAATCACCTATAACTCAAATTAAAAAAGTAATGATAAAAATATAAAATTATGCATTTAATTGTGCGTTAAATGTGTTAAGTTACAAAAGTTGTACCAGATCAACTGAGAGGCTATTATATAATGTATTATTAATAATTAATAATTAATTATATTTAATTGTATTTAATTTGTGTTTGTGTAATAGAAATATGTTTTAATTCTTAACCAAAAGATAACAAAATGTTTTTTAGATTTTTTATTCAGTCGATAGGAATGACAGTTATGATTTTAGCCGATTCATATTTTCTTTGATAATACGACGTTCACATTTCAGTTACTGTGAATCACAGGGACTTGGCTTCTTGACCATTTCAGCTGTCCTTCCCTCTTTCAAGTCCTCTGACTGTCAAAATGCTGCCGATGTTGCAGTGTGTTCTCCTCCCAAGCTCCAAATTGTCTTATTCTTTTTTTCATTGTATCTAGTCGCTGTGGCCCAAGGAGGGCATAAGCCTTGTGTTCAAGCTTTTGGAGCTGACCAATTTGATGGACAAGATCCTGAGGAATGTAAAGCAAAAAGCTCATTTTTCAACTGGTGGTACTTTGGTATGTCCAGTGCTATCATGATAACATTGTTGGTTTTGAACTATATTCAAGATAACGTTAGTTGGGCTCTTGGATTCGGAATTCCCTGTGTAGTCATGGGCTTTGCACTAATCCTATTCTTGCTTGGAACTATGACATACCGATTTCGCATTAACATTGATGAGACTAGTCCCTTTGTTAGAATTGGTCAGGTATTTGTCAAAGCGGGAAGGAATTGGAGGACCACTTCTTCGGCAATTTCTTTGGAAGAGGAGTCTCAGGGATTTTTGCCTTACCAGGGTTCTCAACAGTTCAAGTGAGCTACGATCTTGTTAAGTACAATATTACAAGTTCTGTCTTCTTCTTATGTGAGACACTGACTGCTTAACTCATTGCTCATCAAATTTGTGTGATTTGTTTCTGACCAAAAGTTTTGTCTTCATTGCATGTTGGCCTTGAAGGATTGGTACTTTGGCAGTTAGAATCTGCACAAGATAGCGGTTTGACTTTGCAATTGAATGGCAATTTGTTTGTGATATTCTAAATTTTCAAGATAAATTTGAATGCTGCGATATTGTGTTTAGGACCTTTTCCTCATTGTTTCTCATCTGCCTTTTGAGAGAGTAGATTATTTTTATGATCAAAGGCCTTTAACCAAACTCATTTTACCCGAACCTTTTTTTTTTTGGGGGTATATGTTAGGTTTCTGAACAAAGCATTGCTAGCACGAGATGATTCAAGGGAAGATGGGAAGGTTTGTAGCGTCAGCGAAGTTGAAGAGGCGAAGGCAGTTCTCCGGCTATTTCCAATATGGGCCACATGTCTGGTTTATGCAATTGTCTTTACACAGCCACCTACCTTTTTTACAAAGCAAGGAGTAACAATGGACAGATCTATCAGTCCAAGCTTTGAAGTACCAGCTGCTTCTTTGCAATGTTTTGTCAGTATTTCCATAGTTGTCTTTATACCCATCTATGACCGTGTATTGGTTCCCATAGCAAGAGCTAAAACTGGAAAATCATCAGGTTTAACAACTTTGCAACGCATTGGAACTGGAATAGTTCTATCGTGTGTTTCTATGGTTATAGCTGCTCTAGTTGAGATGAAGCGACTTGAAACGGCTGAAGCTCATGGGTTGGTTGATAAGCCAAAGACAACAGTTCCAATGAGTGTGGCATGGCTGATACCTCAGTATGTGTTGTTTGGAGTTTCTGAATCACTTACAATGGTGGGTTTGCAAGAGTTTTTCTATGATCAAGTGCCTGGTGAATTAAAAAGTATAGGTCTTTCTCTATACCTCAGTATTTTTGGAATTGGAAGCTTCTTAAGCAGCTTCCTAATCTCTGTTATTGAGAAAGCCACAGGTGTCGATGGACACGATAGCTGGTTTGCAAACAATTTGAACAAGGCTCACCTTGATTACTTTTACTGGCTACTTGCTGGACTGAGTGCAGTGGGATTAGCTGTTTATTTGCATTTCGCGAAGTCTTATATTTATAACGGAGGAAGTAATATATGAAGTCACCAGGAACTGCATCTCCCGAGCTAATTTGATCTCTGGAAAGTGAGATTGCATAGGGTGTATATCTTGTCCTAGAAAATCAGTAAATCCATTGGGTTAGAAGTTAGATGTTAAATTCTTCATCCATTTTCCATTGTTCTGAGCAACCTATTCTTGGTTGTAGCTGGCAGCAGAACCCATAAGGGCCAGGCACGCATTCAATGCGCTCAAACAAGCGTTCAAAATGCAGAAGCTGTTTGTGTTCTGGGCAGCCGAAGAAAGTGGTCACGAGGCATTGTAATGAAGTGTTTGTTATTTATTAAAACTGACTGATGTTGTGTAAACTCGTAGCAGCTTGTTTGTGAACATGGTTTCGAAATACTGAACTTAATGTTTGTTGGAAGGGAGAATTTTTCATTGTAAGTCGCAACATTCTTGAACGTTTTGGTGTTGAAAGTTCTGTAACGTAAAATTGACATGGGATAGGAGACCATACTATGAATTTCACTTTCTTCGATGGTATAATTCAAGTGTATTGAAAAATAAATTTCTTCACTCTGAATTTATATCTCTATTCCACTCCTGACTGCAAATGTAAGTGCACATTCTCTGGAAAACTTGCACTCTTTGCATCCATCTTTCTCCAAATCCTCCTTGAAATTATCTAATATTCATCTTTTGACTTTTTTATATCTTGCTCTGTGGACCAAAAAATAATCCTCTATTTCAAAATAAGAGTAATAATTTTCTTTTTTTAAATTGCAATGTATAATGTATAATGTATAATACATTCCTACACTAATGTGTTATACCCATTTTCTAATGTAAATGAGAAAAAGCTTACGGCATGTAGGAAACAAAAGTTTCTAAATTTACATAGATAATAGAATATCGTATAAGTTATCATAATTGCATGTTTATCATTTAAATTTTCAACAATTATTTTAATAATCATTTATTCAATTTGGCTATAGAGCATGTTTCTTTGAGTAATAGCAATAAAATTTCTCAATATCATGCTAAAAATAATTAGAATTTTTTATTTTTTATTTTTATCCTTATTTTAAATAATATATAATAATTATTACTAATAATATTATGGAAATTTCATTTAAAAGTGAATTTTTTTGAAAGAAAAAAAAATAAAAATGATACTTTTTAAAGAGAGAGTAATATATTTCACAATAATCGTTAAAATCTATGGAAAAAAAAGGATTTGTTTTGGGATATAATTTTCAATGAGATACCCAATTTCCTTAGTTACGATCCTAATAAAATAGCTGAACTTTTCTCCTATTTAATTCCAACCGAGTTGTGAACAGGTTGCACTGTACAGGTGTTGAGCATCTGATGGATGCATGCCTTACCCATCTACACGTATGCATTGACCGACAAGTAATGCCAACACTGGTGGGCTTTTTCAACTCCTTTTTCAATATTTAAGCTGGGATTCTGGGGATTTAGTTAAATTCTTGTTCGGTGCGTGGCATGGTGGACTCTCCAACTTCCCAGTGTCCTTACCCTGATACTCATTCTTGTCTGTGCTGACATATATAGTACTTTTTCAAACATGGCTATGGTTCCCAATGAGGAACTTTCTGCTAATGATAAGGATATAATTGATGGTGTTGTAGACCATCAAGGACTCCCAGCAAAAAGATCCCACTCAGGAAAATGGAGATCTGCATATTTCATTATAGGTGACTTTGATGCTGTATTATTTTAAGGCGGGGATTGGGAGGGGTTTCTGTTCACTGACCCGGCCCTTAGGAGAGCCAATTGTATTATCATTCTGCAATTCACTCTTCACTAATTAATGAAGCAACATGTGATTCAATAAACCTTTTTTCACTAATCAGAAAAGAGTGAGAGGAAAAGAAATGCTTTTGTCCTTTGGTTGATAACAATGGTGGATTGTTTTGGAACAACTGAACAGCTTTAAATAGTCATTCCACCTGTAAATTTGTTAATTTTGGCCATGCAATTAGTGAATTTAATCTGGAAAGGAGTTTTGTTGTCTCAGTTTGTTCTGATGCAGTCATGTGATTTTGTAAATACTAGAAAAAAATTCCTATGATTTCTGTTTACATTAATCTTGTAAGGATTGAATGACAACCTTGAAAATGTATGGGATAAATGGCAGGTGTTGGAGTGGCAGAGAGGTTTGCATATTATGGGGTAGGATCCAATCTCATAATTTACCTTACTGGTCATCTTGGGCAGTCAACTGCCACTGCTGCTGCAAATGTTAATATGTGGACAGGAGCTGGGGCAATGCTGCCCCTTCTGGGAGCGTTCGTGGCTGATTCATGTCTGGGCAGGTATCGGACCATTGTGGTTGCATCGCTGCTCTACATACTGGTTTGTTCCTTAGCTCCAGTCTAGATAGTTGAATTTGAGAATTCATTTAACCATTGTTTTTGTCTTTGGATGGCTTAATTTGAAGTCAAATTGGACTGAATTCGATCTGAGGTGTATTTTAGAAAGAATCATTATAGTTCCTTTATTAATGTTTATGCAATTGGTTCTGAGATGTGAGTGCATTTTGATGCTAAAATGCAGAGTTGTTCTAGTAAATAGGCAGTCTTCCAGATTCTTGCGTTCTAATTTCATTGTTTGAAATTCTGAAAAACGCAAAAAGGTATCGAATACATATTTCCAAGACAACTACTTTCCTCCTAGCAATACGACATTTTTCGTCCCCTCCTACTTTTGCAATTTCCTTAAGAATATACAGCATCTAGCTCATTGGTACTGTCATTCTTTCCTTCTCATTGAATTCCAAAATTGAGTTAGCTCAATACCTGATATTTTAAGCTGTAGTCCCAAAATGAGAGGAATGATTTTTGTGCGTGGCATTTTTGCAAGCATTTTCCAGTGACAAACATTTCGTAGTCAAGAAGTGATTTTGGCCCTAGAATTTTGATTCCAATACAGGCTTGTTTATATAGTTAAATGTGGATCAACTGGCAAAAACCAGAAGCAATAGACATATTACTATGTTCATTATCTGGCCAGCTACTGGGAACGAATTCGTAAAGTACTAGAGGATCCGTAATCAAGGCATGACCCTCATCCCTTTTGAGAGGATCTTATCCTCTGCCGTGGTGATTATATGACAGCGATGAATACAAAACATGATCTAGTAGATTTAAAATTATATATTCTGATTGATATGCAACGAAGTAAGCTAATTTAAGAGAGATTAATTGCAGGCACTCGGCTTATTAACCATATCTGCCATGCTCAACTGCCAGAGCAATATCAGGATCACATCGTGTTCACCTAGCCAATTCCAAGTTATCTTGTTCTTCTTCTCGCTGTATTTAATGGCACTTAGCCAAGGGGCACACAAACCTTGCATTGTGGCATTTGGTGCTGATCAGTTTGATGGACAAGATCCAGAAGAACGCAGATGTAAAAGTTCATTCTTCAATTGGTGGAATTTTGGTTTATGTGCAGGTCCTTTGATTGGCCTACTTGTCTTAAACTACATTCAAGAAAACCTTAGCTGGGGTCTTGGATTTGGGATACCATGCATCTCCTTGGCACTTGCTCTCATCACATTCTTGCTTGGAACCAAGACATATCGCTATACAGTTAAAACTGAACATAAGGGTGCAGTTACTAGGATCGCGCCTGCATTCGCTAAAGGCGCTAAAGATGGGCAATCTTCTCCTTCAGCGAGGTCTGATGAAGGAGTACAAGTCAAAATCCATCCTGTCAGATCTAAACAAATTGAGTAAGATATTTCTTCCGACATTTTAAGATTTTCAATTTTTTTCAATATTTTCTCTGAACTCGTGTTGAGCTAAAACAGGGAGAGAAACTCGAAGCAGTGATACCAATTGGGAAATTATGGAAATGGTTTTTTCTTGTATTTGCAATTTTTGTAATCCTTGTTGCGAGTATAAAAGTAACTCTCTTAGTAAGTACCAAGCTGTGGTTTCTTATCTTATGCCGTTGCAGCAATATTTATCATAACCTTTCTGAAAGTTCATTTAGGATCATGAACATGTTGTTCCTAAATTAGGAAGGTAAATCAGCTATTGATCAAGTGCTTCTGGAATGAAACAGGTTTCTAAATGAAGCATTGCTTGAAGCAAATGATCAAGAGAAATACGAGGAACCAAGTGATGATTGTGGATCTGAAGAGTGGAAGGCCCTTAGAGGTTTGGTCCCCATATGGGCTACATCTTTGGCATATGCTATTGTGTTCGCACAAGTATCCACTTTGTTCACTGAACAAGGAATTACAGTGGACAGATCAATAGGCTCAAGATTTAAGTTACCAGCTGCTTCACTTCAGTATTTAACAGGCATTTCCGCTATCCTTTGCATCCCTATTTACGACCGCATTTTTGTCCCTCTTGCAAGAGCTCTTACTGGCAGACCATCAGGGATAACAAAGCTGCAAAGAATAGGAATAGGAATGGTTCTCTGTATTGCCTCAATGACCACTGCTGCTGTTGTTGAAAGAGATAGACTTCAGATTGCCCGACTTCAAGGGCTGGTTGGTTCGCCGAAAGCAGTGGTTCCCATAAGTTTTTGGTGGTTGGTGCCTCAATATGTTCTTTTCGGAGTAGCCGATGTTTTCACCGTGATAGGCTTGCAGGAGCTTTTCTATGACCAAATGCCATCTGAACTGAAAAGTGTAGGTCTGTCTTTGTTTCTGAGTATTTTCGGCATAGGTTCCTTTCTGAGCAGCTTTCTCATCTCTGCAATCCAGAGATTCACAAGCACGCATGGCGTTGGTGGTTGGTTTTCTAGTAACTTGAATCAGGCACATCTTGATTACTTTTACTGGTTACTTGCCGGACTTGGTACAGTGGAGTTCTTGGCTTTCTTGTATTGTGCAAAATTCTGTGAGTCTTGCAATGGTGGCGGTCGCATTGTTACACGTTAAAGTCAGGGATCATAATTAAGATGATTATAGATGGAGGATTGCGTACAAGCTATGCGTGTATATGGTAGGAATTTGATTTCCGGATTTTCTAACCATATGATTGACAATTGTTACTTGGTTATAAATACTATGTTTTAGGAAAAAATATTCCTCTACTATGTGCTATGGTGTTGAAATAATTAAAAAAAAAAACAGTTTATAATATAAGTAGCAATTTATCTATGCATAGGGGCAAAAAATAAATTCCAAATATTGGGGTAAAATTTATATGATTTATTTATTGTACTGAGTATGAAATTTTTTTTACTGTTTTAAAAATAAGGATACACATTTTTTCAATTTAAAAATATATGTTTGATTTTGGCTAGCTGAGAATACAAATGCAATGGATGTTTTGAGATTTTAGTTGTTGGTTCCTCTATATATGTTATTTGGATTTGTTAGTGCGTTTAATGAGGTTGGAATGCTCGTTGGTTGCCTGCTAAAATGGCCAAATTTTACTACTCTCTCTGTCTGAAAGAGTTTATTTTTAATTTTTTTTCTATTTTTTTAAAAAAAGTTCTCTTTTAAGTAAATTTTCATATTATTTGTCCTAATAATTATTATATATAGTTCACATTTAAAAGATAAAAGAAATTGTGTAATGATGTATTATAACTACAAAAATTATACTTTATCTAAAATAATTTTTTTCCTCTTTTTAAGACAGAAAGAGCATTATGAAATTATGCTTGTTTTTTGCATTGGTGAACATGAGTTTTGGTAAAAGAAATAATAATTACTCCTTTTGTTCCCTAAAAGAAGGAGTTCAATTTTAATTTAGTATAATTTTTTTAAATTGTAAGATATAACACATTTAATGTATAATTAAATATATAATTTTATATTTATTTTTTTAGTTTCATTTGTACATTATTATTATTGATAAGAGTAATACAAAAATTTTAAAACAAAAGTTAATTTTTTTTTTTTTGAAAACAGAGATAGTATAATATATTTTAAATACTTTTTAAGTTTAATTATTTTATTCATTTATTTTATTAAAAAAATAGAGCATAGGCGGCTTTTCTAATTTTAGTCAAGTCGCTATCTACACCCATTAAAAGTAATTTGAACGTTATAGGTAAAGCATTTATTTGTGTTATAAAAAATAAATTAATTAATAAAAGAAGCAATAAAAAGTTATTAAGAATAATGAAACATTAACATCCACTTGGGTTGCGAATTGGGATGGATAATATTTGATTTTATAATCAGCCACGTCTTCGTACAATTAAAAAAAAAAGTTCAATTTTAGCGTGTAAAAAAACTTAAAAAGGAAAGAAAGGAAAAAGAAGTGGTGCCATGAAAGTGCGGGCCTACTAAATTTAGAACATTATATTAATGCCTACATATATATATTTTAAAGAAATTTTAAGCTTTGTTCTCATTTATTTTAGGATTTGTTCCAGTTAATTTGTCAAATCACTCTGTCTCATAGTTTATAGGATCCAAATGATTTAAAGTAGCAAAATGGAATTAATAGAATTAAATAGTAAAATCGTAAGATTTTTTTTTAAAAAAAGAAAAATATAATTTATAAATTATTTTTTAAAAAATTATTATTAATCAATATATGAATAAATATGTAAAAAATTTATATATAATTTATAATTAAATGATCTTTTTTTAATTTTTATTTCTTATAATATTGTATATACTTTTTAAAAATATTTCAGATGAAAGATATTTATGTTTAATTTATTTATTTATTGTTAAAAATTAATAAAAGTATGACTAAACTATTTAAATTATTTATATAATAATAAATTTTAATTTTATTGAAATATATAAAAAAAGATTTTAATAAATTTAATTATATTTTATTTAAATAATAAGATAGAATTGTAATTATGATCATAATTATTTTAATACATTTAAATCTTAAAATTATAGAATCAATAGCATTGAATCATGATTATGAAAACTATTCTCTGTCTCCCAGCTGACCATCCAGCCGTTCGCAAAGGGCAAGGATATTGAGAGCTGACTGGGGAGGCGTTCACGGGCGGACAACGGAGGAAGTATTTCCGCCACGGCGGCCGTCGAGAAGAGCATGAGTCAGATTGAGGAGTTCTAAAAATAAATGATTTTGGATTTCTAAAAAGGAATGATTTTGGATAAGAACATTATATCAATATAATATTTTATTTAAGGAGAGGTAGAGTTATAATCAATTAATTATATGTAATTTTAAAAATATTTTCATACCTTTAAAAAGAATTTAATAAATTATACACTCTTGTTAAGAATTTAAAATCGCATTCCATCTATAAAAGGAGTTTTTCTTTTTGTTTTTTGGTTCTATAATACTTAATGATGTGTGTTCTATGCTATGTTATAAAAATAAATAATTGATTAGGTGATTTTGCTTGGTGGCTAAAATAGCATATAATTGTCATTTTTTAATGGCCTCATAATAAATGTATTTTAAATTTCGAGACTCAAATACATGTCACATTAATAATGAAACAAAGTCACCGAGCCGAAGTCCTTGTGCAAATCATTTTTCGCATTTTAAATATGTATATACCTTAAAGGAATTGTAGAATTTCGAGTGGAAAAAAAATTATATACACGCAACATAATGCTATCAGCAATTGCACAACATAAACTTGCATGCTTACTATAACTGGAAAATTATGGTTTCTTCTATGATTGATTATTCCCGAAGAGTAATGCTATAAAAAAAAGAAAAGAGTAATGATATTCACAATATAAGTTTGAAATGAATTTTTATATTAATTGTCGTGATATTCATATGATAAAATGATATTAAATGATTATAATAATTATTGTTTAATGACTCTTACTATGTAAAGACTTCATCAATCATTGATTTTTTCATTATGTATATCATCAATTAAAAAAAATTAGTAAATTTTTTTCAATGATTAAAACTAGATTTATATGACATAAATTACTAAATAACCTTATGGACTAATTCTTTTGATATCTTGACATATGAATAACAAATTAACACCTGAATTTTTTACCATATATATATATATATCCTGGCTGCGCGAGATGCGGCTTTGGCCCTGTAATGTCGTGGTTTCATATTGAATATTTGTTATTCATGTGAATATTGCATATAATGAGAATTTCATTTATTAGTATCATTTTGATAAACTTCTTATTAAGCATTTAATAACATAGAGATATTTAAAATTTCTTTTTAACTTTCATCTTAAGTTCATTAATTCTAACTATATATGAATATTTCTAACAAAAATATTTTTTTTTATGATAAATTCAAAAGTTTCTTTAAAATAAATAAACCCAAAAGCATCAAAATTATAAAAAAAAATCCAAAATATGGGAAGCAAGTCGAGTTGACCGAACATAAGTTTAAGTCAATCAATCAAAAGAGATAAAATTGCATTAGAAGGACAAATTAATTTGGGGAAGCAAAGCCGTAGAGTACAAAGCAGCGGCTGCTTTTGAACGATACTAAAGCTGGATTTTATACTCTAATGATTGCAAGACCATTTGGGCAGGAAGAAGTGCCAGTGCATGCTTTTTCTCACACATGACAACAATTTTGCTGGGAAGAACCGGGTAATCATTTATTATTACCTTTTGATAGTTGTCAACTGGGATAGGATTGGATTCGAAAACTGGAGTTTTGGCTACACTGAATTTACTTTCAGTGGTTTTGGGGAGTCATTACTGTTGTCCCATATGTTGTTAACTGTTGTGCAGACCATCTATTTGGAGGAGATTAAAGAAACAACAGCAAATATGTGATGCTTTCAACTTTTGTAGAGAGTTGTATTATGATTTGTTTCCTCTCTGTAAATCTGTTCAAATCTTGAACGACAGTATTGTAATGCGTTGATGTACGTAGATGAGGCAGCAAGTCTTTCCACGTTCGAAAGTGTATCAAGCTGTTGTTCTCAAAGGGGTTTTCCCTTTATAATATGGTAAGATATATCATTATTTTAAAATGCCTCTTCTTTGGATTAGGAAACTAAGATACAACCCCTGTGGGTATAGGTAAGTTAGTAAGTTTGGGGTGACGTGGCGAGAAATCCTCCGGCAATGCAGGTTCAAACCTCGCGTGGGGCAGATTTTTCTACTGAAATATTGTGGGAGTTGAGTTTAGCCTGGTTGGCTCTCTCCCTCATGCCTATGCCAACTCGTGCACATCCCTCAACTTACATTCGCCTAGCTAAGGGGCCTCTAGTACAAGTGGAGGAGATCCCTCGACTTACATTCACCTGGCTAAGGAGTCTCTAGTACAAGTGGAGTTTCGCCTTTCCAATGGTAACTTTCTCTTAAAAACAAAGGAAACTAAGATACATTTAGGAAAAAAGACAAAATTTAAGCTACTTATTAATCGTGATCTACTTGAACTCCTTTTACAAGCATGGGATAATATACCTTTTCGTTTTCTTTTTCTTTTTAACAAATGAAGTTTTTTTGAATAATAACAAATGAAGTTGATTCATAGCAATGTTGATAATATAATGAGATATTTGCAGAAATGTACTCGATTTTTAGGGGGTTTCAAAATCAATGATCCGATCCAAACCTTATCCGATCCGAAAAGTTTGGATTGGATCGGATTTTGATCTGAATTGATTTATTCACTTTTTTCTCATTTTTTTTGTTTTTTTGTTTTGTTTTTGCTATTGCTTCATTTTCATATATAATGTTAGGTGATTTAATTTAGATTTAAAATTAATAGTTTCATGTTAAAAAATTATCTATTTTGATATAAAGATAATAAATAATTTTCATTTAAATATTATAATTTTTGTATTTTTCATGTAAATTAATTTATGTATTTTCATATAAATATTTTAATTTATTTTATCACAAATTGACTAATTTTAATTAAAAAAATTATTTGAATTATCAAAAAATACTAATTTATATTTGATAACTAATATTAATTATTTTTTTAAAATAATATATATATTTTTTATTTTGATCAAAATGGATCAGATTGATCTGTCGTTCCGATTCGAAATGAATAGGGTTGTTAAAAATGATTCACGGATCTGGTCGATCTGACGATCCGATATCAAATCAGATCAGACAAATAAAATTGGATCAATTTATTTTGTTTGATGTTCCTATCAGATCGGATCGGAGCAAAACATATGGCTTTTTCTTACCTCCTATCACACACCAGATCTCTTTATCTGTCTCGGGACCTTCTGGATCCTCTACATCCTTATAGATTTCTATACCCTTTTCTCTTGTACTGCTAATGCTCCATTTGCAACTTTTTTTTGCTACTCTATTCCACAAGCTCGTCAATCGGTGGTAGGCAGGCAGAGCCAAGGTGATGGCTAGTGGGGTAAAGCGAGCAGATCCAACTCCAAGCAAACGATTTCCATAGATCTAATCGATGAACCATAGATCTGATCCGAAACGTCTGCTAAGAAATATTTCTGAGTCAGTATATTTTTTACTTTAAGGAGGGTTTAAAGTCGACTGTTTGCTCCTTGCGGACCCAAACTTTTTGTACTTGTGTCCTGTGCTTTTCCATTCTTGATCACATGAACTTCCATTGCCAAATCCTTCATATCCCGTTACTCTATTCTCATCCTTCTCATCCTTCTCATCCATTCCATCTACTTCGTTATACTTCATCACGTTACCCACTTGTTCCTGCCAATTTTGATGTCCGCACCAAATCCCCCATTTATGTGAATATCAAGGTTGATCCCATTAATCCCCCTCTAGTTGACAAAGCTAGTCTTTTTGTTAAGGGCATCCAGCAGTCCCAACATCAGTCAACCTAAAACCACGCTACATCAGTGCCACATCAGCTTTGAACGGTCTTTACTTTTCAGACAACAATAATAAAAAAAAAAATGCTCACGCTCGTGAACGGTCTTTACTATTCACGCAACAAATTTCTCTCTATTTTACCTTCTTTTGCACCATTTATTTAATATATTTAATACTTTTTATTTAAATTAGTAATTCTAAAATATTATATATTTTTCATTTATAAAATTCAATATATATTAATAATATAACTTATAATTTTAATTCATAAATACAATTAATACTTAAACAATTAATGAAAAATAATTTTTAGCACATTAAAATTATATTATAATAATACATTTAAAATATGAATTTAGCATTATTTATCAATTAATTACAAAAAATTCTATGAAATTTAGACAAACCTGATTATTTCTTTAATTTTGTAATTGATTTGGCTACAAAATTATTTATATTGTTTAACCATGAATAGATTTAATTTTTAATAATCACATTCAATAATTTTATACAATATTACATTTAAATTAATTGTTTCAAAATTTTTGTAATTATTAAATAAGTATAAAAAATTTTACATAATATTAAAATTAAAATTTAATATTATTAGACTTAAACTTAATATTAATAGAAATATTAATAATTTTATATTAAAATTTATAATATATTAATAAGTATATTATAATTCAATATTATATTACATTTAAGAAAATCACATATTACACCAAAATTAGGCAAAGTGCATGTTATTTTGTTGAAAAAAATATTTCCTACGCATTAGTAATTTAAAAAAAAAAAGTGGTCAAATGGATGTTGCAACTTGCAAACTAGGGGGGTTTGCAACACCCTTTTGACGTGGCGCACGCCCACGTCAGTTAGTTAACAGGCATGCAGGCGCGTGCCTGTCAACTGACTTTCTTTTTTTTTAAAAGACCAATGGCCAAATGACGTCGTTTGGCCAAGGAAAAAAGAAAAAGAAAAAGAAAAACTAGCGAATGGTCGTTCGCTGGTCAGACAATCGTTCATTCCAAAAAAGCCTCCACATCAACAATTTTTGCTGATGTGAGGTCGTTGCAAGGAAGGCCAGCCCTAAAATGGGGCTGGTGTGTTGCCCTAAGGACATCCACAGTAGCCCCAAAAAAGGCCAGCCTAAGACCATGCCACATTAGCGCCACATCAGCACCACATCAGCTTTGAACGGTCTCTACTATTCAGACAACCATGATCAAAAAAAGTGCTCACGCTCATGAACGGCCTTTACTATTCACGCAACAAATTTCTCTCTCCTCTATCTTCTTTTATACTATTTATTTAATATATTTAATACTTCTTATTTAAATTAATAATTCTAAAATATTATTTATTTTTCATTTATAAAATTCAATATATATTAATAATACAACTTAAAATTTTAATTCGTTAATACAATTAAAACTTAAACAATTAATGGAAAATAATTTTCATTACATTGAAATTAAATTTTAATAATACATTTAAAATATGAAAATCAATACTCTCAATTAAATATGAATACTTAAAACAATTAATAGAAAATAAATTTACATTACATTAAAATTGAAATTTAATAATATACTTGAAACATTCGAATAAATACGATAAATTAAACATAAAATTTTTACTAGCGTGCGTAATTTTTTTATGACGGCTGTATGAATAGTTAAGGCCAGGCCTTGAAATGGCCTGGCCTTCACTATTTTAAATTGTATTATTTAAAAATTATTTATTTTGCATTTATCAAATTCAATATATATTAATAATACAACTTATAAATTGTGCTTATCATATATTAAATAATTGAAAACATGAAAATGGAAAATAATTTTACATTACGTTAAAATTATAATTTCTTAATACACTTAAAACATGAAAGTAAATACTCGTAATTAAACATTAAATACTTAAAAATTATACATTCAACACTAAAACATAATAAACTATAGAAATCTTCCGTGATTATTGAGCATTGATGTTGATAATTGAGCATTGATGTTGAAAACACATGAATTATTTGTACTGATTTCTCGAAAATTGATCATGAGTTGACATCGCATGAATTATTTGTACCAATTTCTTGAAAATCGAGCATGATTTTTAATTTGAACTCACATTTTACTATATTTAATAATTAACATAATAAAAAATAAATTGTTTCTTTAATTCTTATACAAAATTCAAAATTATAAATTTAGCATTATTTATCAATTAATTACAAAAAATTCTTTTTCATTTAGACAAATCTGATTATTTCTTTAATTTTGTAATTATTTATGTTGTTTAACTATGAATACATATAATTTTTAATAATCACATTCAATAATTTTATACAATATTATAGTAAAATTAATTGTTTTAAAATTTTTGTAATTATTAAATATGTATAAATAATTTTACATAATATTAAAATAAAAATTTAATATTATTAGACTTAAACTTAAAATTAATAGAAATATTAATAATTTTATATTAAAATTTATAAAATATTAATAAGTATATTATAATTTTTAATTATATTATATTTAAGAAAATCATATATTGCACCAAAAATAGTCAAAGTGCATGTCATTTTGTAGATAAAAATATTTTCTACATGTTGGTAATTTTATTTAAAAAAAAAAAGAGGCCAAAAGGGGGTTGCAAACCAGGGGGAGGTTTGCAACCCCCTTTGACGTGGCGCGCGCCCATTGGGAGCGCGTCACGTCAGTTGGCTGCGCGCCTGTCAGCCAACTCTTTTTTTTAAAAAAAACTTTGCCATTAAACGACATCTTTTGGCGTCAAATGGACGCCAAACGACGTCATTTTGTTATGCCAGTTTGGCAAAAAAAAAAAAAAAGGCCACGGTCGTCTGCATAATTTAAGAAACGGTCGTCTCGTTCCTTCTCAATCTCCACATCAGCATTTTATGCTAATGTGGTGGTTGTTTTTGCAATGACCAGCCCCATTTTGGGGCTGGTGTCGTTGCTCTAAAGCCACCAAAGGTTTCCACAGGTATGTGGAGAAATATAGCCAAGCAAGTCTCTTCTAAAACCACCTCAGCCTTAAGATATTCTACCCGTTTAAATTCTCACCCTTCGATTGCTTACAGCTTTCTTGGGTTTTGCTCTGACTCAGGGGGTGCTTGGCAGGGGAATATGGGAATGGGGATATGGGTTTGATAGTGATTGGGGCTGGTTGGTTGAAGGAAATAGAATTCTCTGGCCCACTTGAAAAGACATTTCATTTCCTGATATGGGGTAATGCTCATATTCCCCAATATTGGGGGGGTATGGAAGTTAAGGATATGGGTTTGCTAATAATTATTTTAATTAATTTAATAATTAATTAATACTACTTAATTAATTATAATTAATTAATTAATACTAATTATTATAATTAATATAAATTAATTTATTATTAACTTATTATTATTAAAAGTAATAATAAATTAATTAATCAATATTAATTTAATTAATCATTCATTTACTCAATATTATTAATTAATCTCATTTTACTAATAGTAATTATTATAATTAATGTATAATTAATTTATAAATATTTAATTGATAATATAATTAATTGCTAATTATTACTAACTAATTAAATAACTAATACTAATTACTTAATTTATATTAGTTATTATAATTAATACTAATTAATTAACTAATATTAATTAAGTAATTAATATTAATTATTATAATCAATATAAATTAATTTATTATTAACTTATTATGATTAAGTAATAATAAATTAACTA
This sequence comes from Gynochthodes officinalis, assembly GCA_020080225.1. Taxonomy (NCBI): domain Eukaryota; kingdom Viridiplantae; phylum Streptophyta; class Magnoliopsida; order Gentianales; family Rubiaceae; genus Gynochthodes; species Gynochthodes officinalis. The sequence continues at coordinate 17,504,009 of CM034620.1, forward strand.
ATTAAGATTAATTTAATTAATCATTCATTTACTTATAATTAATATGAATTAATCTCATTTACTAATATTCATTATTACAATTAATATTAATTAATTACTATTAAATATTAATTAATCAATAATATTTTTATTAATAATTAATTTAATTTAATATTATAATAAATAATTAACTAATAATAACTAATTAATTAATACTAATTATTACAATTAATTTATAATAATTTCCATTCGCTAGCACAAACCAACCACCATTATTAGTAATCATTCACATTCCCCAACACAAACCAACTAACAGAATTATAATGAAAGACCCCACTATTATTCCCCACTACTATTATTTCCATTACCTTTCCCATTCCCCTCCTCCAGCCAGGCGCCCCTCAATTTGTCCCGAGAAATTCAAGTATAGATCTTTTGACTTCAGTTCTTCCTCGGGTATTGGATTATGTGAACCGTGTTTTCGAATTGTTGGCCAATTGTCGACTAGGGATGAGTTCTTGGGCCAGTAGATCTGATCACTTTTCAAGAATGTCATCTATGTCTGCTATAACTTTAGTTGGTATGCAATGATAGATCTGCGTTGAAACTCTAATGGAAGGCCATTTTTCAAACTAAAGATTGAAGTTATCAACCGGGTGCAAAAAAAAAAAAAACAAAAAACGATCAAACCGATTGATTTCGATTTGATTCGAAATTTGATCTGAATCAAAATTTATTTTGATTTGTTTCTGATTCGAAATTTTATAAGCGAAACGAATTGGCAGGTCAGCTACTTTGAACAGTCCTAGAATTGAACACCCTTGATTCTGGGCCCTCAATTATTGCCGGATTTACGACCTTTGGTGTATGTCTATTTCGTTGTCACATGTGCAAAGTCACTAGCCGAATATGGTAAAGCCTGCTCAATTAAATCCTATCTTTATTGGGGCCTAGTGGAATCTGGCTGATACGGTTTTGGGCTGTAGTACGTCATACTTACGTACGCACTGCATTTTACAATATATTTTTATAATTTTTAATATTTTTGAGATAATTTCTATTTTTAAACTTTTATTTTGAAAATTGCAAAGAATATATTCACTTGTTTTAAAAAGGAATTCATTTTTATTTTTTTATTAATTATTTGGTATAATACATTTAATGTATTACTAAATATATAATTTTATATTTTTATTTTCATGTTTTAATTGTGATCATATGTAATTATTATTAGTATGAATATTTTAAAATTTTGATTCAAAAGTGAACTATTTATTGAGACAAATTTTTTTTTTGAAAGTAAACTCTTTTAAAATGTAATCTATATACACCTTCAATTTGTTTCATTTTTTTGGAATGTAAAAGGCAATCCTATCAAAACGCATTTCTGAAAATATATTTTAAATGTGTTTTGAAATGTTATTTGGAATGATAGTGTAGAATGTATTTTAAATTAAAATATTGTATAAATTACAAATATGAAAATGTGATTTGAACTAAAATGTTGTATAAATTGTATCGATTAAAATGTATTTTTAACTAAATTGCGGTGGGGTGATAATTAAAACATTGAAATTTTGGTTTTTCCTTTCAAGGTTTCATTTTTTATAAATAGACAATTTGAGGGAGGGGAGAAGGAGGCATTGCCTGATACTGGGCAACTTCGGCAGGTACAGGAGTCACCGGAAAAGGCCGAACAAAAAGAGGAGGTGACTAGACAATTGGTACAAGATATTGAACAAGCCTGGATAGAGAAGAGCGAACAACTGTCTTCATCTCCAGTGCAACTCCTACAAGAACAAAATCACGAACAACAGCTTCCCTCATCTCCAGTGCTCGACTTAACTCTTGAGAATATTCCTGAGGTAACCTCTTCTCCTCTTACTTGTGTCTTTGATGAGCTTAATACTTGTGTGGGATATAAACTATCTGCTAGGCATAATTGAGGCAAGCCCCTGAATAGATATACACCGGATGTTGAAGAAAAGAGATCAATGTATCATATTGTAAATTATGTGTCAACCAAAAGATTGTCAGATCCACTAAGAGCATTTGTGTCAAATATATCTACAATCCGTATTTCAGAAAGAGTACATGATGCTCTAAAAGATTCCAAGTGGATTCAAGCAATGGAGGACGCGATGGCTGCATTGGAAACAAACAAGACTTGGAAGCTAGTGAAGTTACATGAGGGGAGAAAATTGTGGGTTGTAAGTGGGTTTTTTCCGTTAAATACAAAGTGGATGGATCCATAGAAAGGTACAATGCGAGACTAGCAGTAAAACGGTATACGCAGACCTATGGGATTAACTACCAGGAGACGTTTGCTCCTGTTGCTAAACTTAATACTGTTTGGGTCCTGTTGTCTCTTGCAGCTAATCTAGACTGGCCACTACATCAGTTTGACGTGAAAAATGTGTTTCTTCACGATGATCTTGAATAAGAGATTTATATGGATATTCCATCCGGGTACAATTTACCCTTACATCCTGAGAAAGTGTGCAAGTTAGATAGATCATTGTATGGTTTGAAACAGTCCTCACGAGCATGGTTTGGCCGGTTCACTTTGGTGATAAAGAGATATGGGTATTCCCAGAGTGACTCAAACCACACGTTGTTCCTGAAACGACAACAAGGAAAGGTAACTGTGTTAATTATCTATGTTGATGATATGATTATCACCAGAGATGATGGGACAGAAATTTCTAAGCTCCAAAAGAAATTATTTGAGGAGTTTGATATGAAAAATCTTGGGGGCTGAAGTACTTCTTAGGTATCGAGGTAGTAAGATCGACAGATGGAATATTTCACTCACAAAGAAAGTATGTGCTAGACTTGTTGGCAAAAATGGGAATGTTGGACTGCAAACCCGTGGACACACCAATTGTTCAAAACGATAGGCTTGGGAAATATCCAGATCAAGTACCTACAAACAAAGAACGATATCAAAGGTTAGTTGACAAACTAATTTATCTCTTGCATACTCGTATTGACATTGCATATGCAGTGAGCATTGTTGGCCACTTTATGCGTGCCCCAAGTAAAGACCATATGGATATAGTATTGAGTATACTCCGTTACTTGAAGGCCTCACTAGGGTGAGGATTAAGGTTCTCAAAAAGGGGCCATCTTAAGATTGAAGGGTTTACTAATGCAGACTGGGTTGGGAGTGTTTATGACAGGAGATCAACGTTAGGATACTTCACCTTTGTAGGAGGAAACTTAGTTACTTGGAGGAGTAAGAAGCAAAAGGTGGTGGCATTGTAGGCCAAATTTAGAAGGATGGCTAAAGGGCTGTATGAACTTCTGTGGCTTAAAAAGCTAATGTCGGAAATTAGATTCGCTCCTAAATGTGAGATGAAGTTGCTTTGTGATAATAACACAACAATTGATGTCTCTCACAATCCAATTCAGCATGATTATACCAAACATGTTGAGGTGGACTATCATGTCATTAAGCAAAACTTGGACACCAAAGTGATTCGGTTTCGATTCGTTCGATTTGAAAATCAATTGGCAGATATCCTAACAAAAGCTGTATCAAGCAGAGTTTTCTACAACTCACTTGACAAGTTGAGCATTTACAACCTTTATGCACCAACTTGAGGAGGAATGTGAGAATGAGCTATAAAATATGATAATTAGTTGTAATATACGTATATGAGTTGTAATTAGCTAAATTAGAATTTATGCATTATTAGGAGACTTTCTTTTTTCTTTATATATAGACATTTAGGTCATTGTAACAAAGATGAGGAAGTAAATATTTTTTATCTTTAGAAATTCTCTTATTTAACAAGTATGAAGAGGACTTTTCGACTCACTTATCAACCCATTTACCCAACATTGATTTGAGCGTCGAAGTGGTTTTCCAGGATCAAGAACCCAAACTCCACCTGACTTTTGTTCTTTGTTGTAGGCAATCCAGCCCTTAATTCGACAACGACAGTCTGGCAGTTCGGGCCGCAGCCATCACTCCCTATTTGGTGTATTACTAGAGCATATACAATTGCATGGGCTCAAGCATCCACAATATTTATCAAGCAAGCAAATACAGTGGACAAATCAATAGCCAAACTTTCAAGATACCATCATCTTCACTTTGGACATTTATCCCGTTCACAGCACTGTGCTTTACTCCCATATATGACAGTGTTTTCGTCCCAACTGCAAGAATGATGACAGGAAATCCCACAGGAAACACAGAGTTTCAGAGAATAAAAATCGATATGACAATATCCATCTTTGACATGGTTATTGCAGCTCTAGTTGAAAAAAAAAAGGCTAGAAATTGCTCGGGATCATGGTCTAATTGACATCCCAAATGCAATAGTTCCTTTGAGTTTTGGAGGCTGGTACCTCAAAATATATTACGCTCAATTGCATATGTGTTCACCCACATAGGGATGCAAAAGTTTTTCTACGATGGGGTACCCACATAATTAAGAACTATTAGACTCTCCCTTGCTTATGGTGCAATTGGGGCAGGGAACTTTTTGAGCAGTTTTCTGATTTATGCAATTGATAAATCTACAAGTCTAATTGAGAGAGATAGTGTGTTCTGTGATAATTTAAATCGAGCACATCTTGGTTACTTCTATTGGGTTCTTGCTGGACTTGGATTTCTTGGTTTAATTGGATTTGCCTCATTTGCAAAATCTTTCTCTTAGGAAAATGTTGTTGGAGAAAATCATCAAGTATAACATATACAGTCTTACATGCTTGAATGTAATTCGAATGTGATCTCTTGATCTATTGATATGCGACATATTATAGTAGTTTTGAATTTTAATAGATATTTAATAAAATAAACATGTTATGTTTTAAAAATTATAATAAAAATATTTTTTTTGAGCTCAAGTTTATTTTATTTTATAAAAATTATGATTTTTAAAGTATTTCTTGGTCTATAACTACTTTTGTTTTATTATTAAGTTTGGTTATTTACAAAGACTTTTGTAACAAGTCAATTTCATTCAAATTATCAGTAATGTTTTTGTAATAAAGTTTTTTTTTTGGGACCCCGGGAGGGGGAAGGGGGTTAGATTATCTCTTCTATAAATGCACACATAGTGTCTTTCTAATTTGTATGAAATTATTCGAAGATTAACACATGTTTCACTATTTCATGCACATATAGTGTTTTTCTAGTTTGTATAAAACTATTCGAGTATTAATGACATGTTTTACTCATTCATCATTTTCCTACGTGTTAGTAGATACTAGAGTGGGATTCACTCGATCATTGAGCGAGTAGTTGTAAATTATCCATCAACGAAGTCAAAGATATTTATTAGAATTGTATTGATGATAGATATGAGTTGGGGGTTCTGCTCTTAAATAACTTATTAATCGTACATTTCCACAACAATAATTTGTTAAATTTCAAATCTACAAGATTGATTCAAGACAAAGCAATGAATGGATTGTAGCGATAATATTTTTTAGGACATGAAAGAAAAGATTATCTACAATAGAATTTCTTTTCTTTGGAACTTGGTGGCGAGTGTTGTTGTTGTTTTTTCTTTGAAGCGAAAAGTCTAATGTGGGACATATCATAGTAATTTTGGCCTTTAACAGGTTTTCAATAAAATAAACTTATTAGATTTTAAGATTGTAATAAAGATAAGTTTTTTGGACATTTAAGTTCATTGTATTTTAGAAACATTATGATTTTTAGGATATTTCTTGATTTACAAGTAATTTCTTTGTATTATTAGGTTAGGTTACTTATATAAACTCTTGTAATGATTCAATTTTATTTAATTATCAATACTATTTCTGGAACAATGGTTCATCTTGAGGTTGGATTACCTCTTCTATAAGTGCACTCATAGTATTTTTTACTATTTATAACACTATTCAAGTGTTAATATAGTGTGTTTCAATCTTTGATATCTTTTACAGCGTCAGTAGAACCTTAGGTAATCTTGTTCGATGTATTTTTGATGATCAACCTAAGTAGTGAGATTATACTTTACTCCACACAGAGTTCAGTTTCAACAATATTGTTCATAGTTCTTTAGAAAAGTCTCTTTTCTCTTTTTTATACCAAAAGTCGCTTTAGCATGCTATGGATTTGATGAAGTTGCCTTAAGTTCTAGAGTATAGTTATGCAGCTAGAAATATGGTTAAAGATGAAGAGACAATTCAAGCTGAAGATCATCAGAAATTGCTAAAGAGTGATCAAACTTCAAGAGTGTAGTAGACAAACATTACCGTGTAAATTCTTTTTCTTTTTTTTTAATTTATTTTTTATAATTTAGTGACATGGTGATATTCTTCCTTCGGTATGAACAATTTTTGTGGGATATATAGTATCATAAGTTGTAGCAGAAAAAATATGGTATGTACAAAATCATGTGCAAGATCAACGACAATGTTAATGTGGTAGACTTCGCTAAACCAATGAGCATTTTTCGTGATTTTAATGTGGAAGATTTCTTGCATGATCACTCTTTTGAGTGTCCTTTATATTCCAATCACTTGAGGGTGAGTTCTTTTCAAGTGGAAAAGATTGATATAAAATGAATATTAGATGATTATTGAGTTGTGCAAGAAAAATCTAAAAGGGTCCAAAAGGATACTCTAGTTTAAGAGTTATAACTTTCAGTTAATGACGTTAAAATAACTATTATTACATATTATTTCGAAAATGTCAACAAGATTTGTACCCCCATTAACTAATTGATTTGGCTCAAAATTCATTTGTTTTGCCTACTGTGGGCCACCATTTAGTTTTCTACTTGGTTTTGAATTTCTTTTAATAATTTCTTTTTAAGTTTTGTTTTGAATGTGTTTAGTTTTTAAATATGCGAGTAACTTTTTATTTTTATCATTGTGATAATTACTTAACATTTTTTTTCTTAACAAAATCTCTTTTAAATTTTATAAAATTTGTTTTTATGAAAATTGTGAATAAGAAAATTGTGACCTCTAAACTTTTGGATTGAAAGGAGAAAACATAGGCAGAGTTTGAAATTAGTATTTTGATCTTTGGTTTTAATTTTAAAGCAAATGTATAGATTTTTCGAACCTATGTGAGTAATTCATCATATACATTTCATCATGCGCATTTTACAGATCCTTTTTATTAAATTTTATATTTTAACGAGTAAATTAAAGATTTATATAAATAGTATTTTCAATTGTGTGTTCGTATTTTTTAAAATAATAATTATAAAATAAAAAATATATTAAAAAAAATTCTTTAATACTATATCCAAATGCGCTCTAAGTTCAGGATCAACATGCAGTGTCCCAAAGAAAGTCCATTGAACAATGTGCATGTTTATTAGCATATAGTAATAACGTGCGAACATGAAGTACCAGACGAAGACACGTGGAGATAAATTTGCCCGCGCCTTGCGCGGTTACTCCTTGCCATGTCTACTTAGTTAGTATACGTGTGTACACGTGTTCTCCATGTCACTACCCCAGCCTTCGAAACGCCTTCCAAACCCTACCATTTTCTTTCCATTTCCTTTCCTATCTTAGCCGACTCTCTTCCTCCGCCGACTCTCTTCCTCCACCGATTCTTTTTTGCTAGAGTTCTTCTCCCTCAGATCTTTTGCAGATCTGACATTCTTTGTTTGTCTTCCTTTGTATCTGACGGTGCGGGTTTGTTAAAATGTTTTTTAAGGTTTTTTTTGGTTTTTTTTTATTAGCATATAGTAATAACGTGCGAACATGAAGTACCAGACGAAGACACGTGGAGATAAATTTGCCCGCGCCTTGCGCGGTTACTCCTTGCCATGTCTACTTAGTTAGTATACGTGTGTACACGTGTTCTCCATGTCACTACCCCAGCCTTCGAAACGCCTTCCAAACCCTACCATTTTCTTTCCATTTCCTTTCCTATCTTAGCCGACTCTCTTCCTCCGCCGACTCTCTTCCTCCACCGATTCTTTTTTGCTAGAGTTCTTCTCCCTCAGATCTTTTGCAGATCTGACATTCTTTGTTTGTCTTCCTTTGTATCTGACGGTGCGGGTTTGTTAAAATGTTTTTTAAGGTTTTTTTTGGTTTTTTTTTAAAAATTATCAAAAAGCAAAGAGACAGCACTCTGCAGAAAGAAGAAGAAAAGACAACAAAATCTTTCTACCCGATGGTCGCTGTTGCTCTAGCTTTTGATTGATGTCTTTTTTTTTCGCTTATTTGTGCCTATTTTTGGTCCATTAATTTTATGTGTTGTTCGGCGATTCTAATGTTATCTACTTCGAATGTTGTCCTAATTTACATTCTTCACGGCGAGAAACCAACTGACGATCCGATGCTTGTGCTAGCTTTAGGGTTTTTTAGATTTGGGTCCATTAATGTTGTGTACTCTTCTGCGGTTCTCATGTTCTCCTAATTTGTTCTTTGCCATCTGTTTTCCTGTCCCGATTGTTGTCCTAGCTTTAGGGGTTTTTACATTTTTGAGATTCTAATGTTGTCCGACATATGCAATACTAACATATGTATACTGTACTATTTTTGGAACAACCTGTGGATTAATAAACCACGCTGTCACAGATCTGAAGTGGAAGCAAGCTCTAGATATATTCGAGGGGGTTGTATCAGCTTTAAACAGACTTCACCGACAAAATCCTCCTGTGCTTTTCAATGATTTGAAGCCAAGAAACGTCCTGCTGAATGCGGCGTGGTTTCCGTTGTTTACCCCCCTCCCCCCTTTTTAAAAAATTTCCTTTTAAGAGTAAGTCCCACTTTTTGTAACAATATTTTTTCGTTTGAAACAGAACCTCCGTCCAATTTTATGTAATTTTGGTTCTGTTTGTAACCCTGGAGAAACAATGATTGATTATACATGGGGATATGTTGACTCTGTCATCGATGTGTATGATTTTGAATCTTACTTCTTTTGGTTTTGCTAATTTTTGGGAAATTCGATTGTTTGTTTTAATTTGAAGCAGTAAAACTGACCTAACGACTGATGTATACGCCCTTGGATTGATGATTCTTCAAGTGTTGATGAAAGCTAATCTTGAAAAAGACATCCACGGTGTGGTTGTACACTCTACTGTAGAAATGGTAAGGAAGCTTCAAAATGAAAATACACCACTCGTTCATCAAGATTTCAGATCATCAGGATGCTCACCAGGAGCAGCAGAGAGGATAACCGACTTGGGATTGAATTGCTTGAATGGGGAAGTGTTTGAAGTTGAAGGAATTCTGGGCAGGAAACAGAAACTTTGAGGCCCTACTCTTGGACAAATTATAGCGGAATTACGATCAATTCGTGCTGAATCTCCCCCAACCCCAGAAAAGGTTGGATGCGTCCTCCTCTAGTGGTTCAAGTTAAACCACCATCCTCTAAAGAGAATTAAGGTCGGTGTTTCATTTCTTTTTCCAGTTTTCACTGTTATGTAAATTAACTTTCTGTTTGTGGTGGAATTTCGTGTGATACAGTGACTTAAGATTTCAAAAATCAAAAGAGAGGAGATCCATTTGTGCATGTGATTTGCTTGGAAAATAAGGGATGGATTCGCAAGAATTAAGCAATTAATTGCCATAAATCATTAATTTAACATAGGCATTGGGAATCGTTGCACTAGAATGCTGATTGTAAGATATTGAACATCTTCTTGCTTTTTTAGTGCTGTTTTTCTTTTTGTATATTGTGTAGAACTTTTTAATAAGTCAAATAGCAACTTTTTGAGAGCTTTGACTTTTCTTTTTGTATATTGTGTAGAACTTTTTAATAAGTCAAATAGCAACTTGTTGAGAGCTTTGACTTAAAAAAGCAATGATCGAAGCCCTCTTGATTTCTGTCTTGATCATGCTAGCTGGAATGAGATCGGGTTGATATATTTCTGAAGAGTTTATAGCGAAGGGTTAAGTGACATTGTCCTCCGTTTTGCTTCTTGCCTCCTTGTTTGTAGCCATTTCTAAAAACCAATCTCATTATTTGTAAAGGAGGGTTTTGCATGCACGCATTGAAAAATCAATATTTGTTCACTTTTATGCCCCCTTCCACCAAAAAAAAAAAGCCTCATTGGACATTACTTCTGTTACAATTCTGATTGCTTGCAGGACATGTGAATCTGAGTTCTTTTGTTGCTATTGTACATGCAAAGCCATGCATGCATGAGGTGATGAATCCGTGAGACTTAAATGTCGTTTCTCTTTCAATTTTTATCACTTGGAATATCTTTCTTAGTGGGTTTGTAAAATTTCAAGAAAGTGGATGCAAAAATTGAACTATTATTAGCTATCAAAATATACATACATTCTCTCATTCATGCACCCTTTTCCTCATTGCATGGAAAGTTCCTTCTTTTCATGTGCATGCTCCATTTACTTATTCATCTGTATATAATAGTTGTTTACTGCTTGATGTATGTGATCGAAGAATCCTCATTCTCCAATAAAATTTCTAGGATAACAAAAGTTACATTTACATTTTTCTGTTTGAGCAAACAAATTGAAACAATTGGAATGGCATCTGCATGCTGGCTGGCTCATTCGCAATATCTTTTTTGTTTCCCCCTTTTGTTGTCTTTTGTTGTTCTTTGGAACCGCTTCAAAGCTTATGGTATGATGTGACGAGCATTTTGTTGTCTTTTGCCTCCTATCTTATCCTAATTTGTTCTTTGTCATCGGAAAAACTGACCCACCGACGGTGAGAAAGACAATCCCAGATCTGCCGCCAAGGGAGAACTTTTTTTAAATTGCATTTTTTTTTTTTGGTTCTTCTTCTTGTTTTGTGGTCTTATGTCACTAGATTTTTTTTTGTTTTTTTTTGGCAGTTTTGGCCGGGATTCAGCCCCTTTGAATGGCTGGAGGCTCCGTCCCAACATAGGAAGGTTTTTTTTTTTTTTATGCTGTCCATAATTTTTAAACATTTTTTTAATTGCATTTTCTTTTTCTTTTTCTTGTTTGTCTTCTTGTTTTGTGGTGTTATCGCACTTTCATTTATTTGGTTCACATGATGATAAAATTATTGATGAGATTGGAGAAGAATGGAATTCTTTGTCCCATATTTTAGTACCCTCTTTATTCGGCTTAAATTGCCTTTCATGGTGGTACTCTTGTATGTTTTGTTGTATTATATGCTATGCTGCTATGCTGTTATGTTGTTATGCTGATGAGTTGAAGGAAGGTTTCTATCCATGGATTGATCAGGTTGTTTTTCAATTCTAAAAATAATTTTCCTCAATTGTTAAATATGTGTAGCTTTATTAATGCTTGATCTTCTAGCTTCAGATAATGCAAAGATCTCGTAAAGAAAATACTTGATCCAGATCCAAGTAGGCGGCTTACTGCTGCACAAGTTCTTGGTAATGTTGTATATGTAAAAGATATCATAGTTCATTGTACGATATGGATTGTTTCAAAGTCGATTTTCATTTTGAGGTAATGTATATTTGAATGCAGAGCATTCCTGGTTACAAAATGAAAAGAAAACACCAAATATTCAATTGGGAGAGACTGTCAAACAATTCTCAGACGAGCTGAGTTAGAGGCCGAGAGGTTTGGGGTTGGTGTTACAGCTGAAGCTCAGAGTATTTTTTATGCTTTATCCAAACGCAATTTCCCGTTCTTTGTACATTATGTTAGTAATTTTGTCCAAATTATATTGATGCTTTTGCTTTATGCTTCTTTTTGTTCTGTTTGAAAGCATTACCCAACAAGAATCACGCTTTATGCTTTTTTTTTGTTCTGTTTGAAAGCTTTACCCAACAAGAATCACGCTTTATGCTTTTTTTTGTTATGTTTGAAAGCATAATAAAGCATGATTCTTGCTGGGTAAATTATTTGTGTGCATTTTATATGGTTGATGTGTATTGTATACCATTTTCATATGAAATTGGTGCACAACATTTTGGGGTTGTGTATTATCTAGGGGTCAGCTCTGCTTTTTTTTAGTCATGATTTGTTTTTATAAGAGCAAAGTGAGATTTATACGAAATTTGGCTCTATTACGGATCATCTTCCCAAGGAATGTAGTAGAGATTTTCACTTTTTATGATGGATCTTAAGGCAAATTACAATTCTTTGAAAAACTGTATCCTGGATTGCTAATTTCTGCATTGATAACTAATGTTAAATGAAAATTACTGCAATTTTCTGCATTGATAACTAATGTTATATGAAAATTACTGCGGTGGGCAAGATGATTGGTTTCTTCATGGCTTGCCTGGTAGATAGTTTGACAGGGGTAGGTTTTGTAGACCAAATGGGCAACTTCTTTTGCAAGACATTATTATTTGTAGCTGTAGTTGGTGTTCTGGTGATCCGAAAGAATGAGGACATAGAAATAGTTAAAAAGTTACTTGAAGAGTCGACCTTCTACGACAAGCAATGGCAAGCAACTTGTATGCTCCATTTTATTTTAGGTACATTCTGTAGCATCTTTACTACTTTTCCCTCCAAGCTAAGAATCTTGAAACTCTGATCCTGTAATATTTCTATATGTTAATGTGAGTTCTTTGTTCGTATTTGTTTGGGATGAAGCGCCTCTGCTTTGTGAGCTCTTGTCTACTTTCTAATCTAGACAAGCATAAAGATACACACTTTTCTTTTGTTGTAGTTGTTGCACTGAGCTTCAAGGCTTCGATATTTTCTTGATTTAATTAGTCAAAGTTTTAGTTTTAAACAAATGATGCAAGTCCCATTGATTCTTGCTTTTTTGATCACTTATGCAACTTTCCCTTTTCTCGGTGCTGATTGACAAAATTATCCTGGTTTTCAATGTTTTGTCAAATTATTTTAGCCATGTTTCATAAATATGTGACATTGCTTAAGTAAATAACAACTATTAGTTCTGTAAAATATGCTATTTATATATTTACAAGATTTAAGACTTGGTTATGGTGTGATGAATTTTGTTCAGATGATTAATAAGTCATTTAGAATGCAGAACTATGATTCTTGCTGTAGTGATCTTACAAGATTTAAGACTTGGTTATTATGTGATGATTTTTGTTCAGATGATTAATGAGCGCACTGTTTTGGAACCTGTCAAGATTGATTTATCACTTTGGTTTTTTCATTAATGTACTTATTCTTGGTCGCAAAAGAATCTCTCTATCATAGCTGTGGATGAATTAACAATGTCTTTATGGCCTCCCATCATATGGGAAGCTTGGGAGTGAAAATATGTGAAATTAGAGCATTATATTTGTTTGATTTTGTATTCTTTAACTAGATAAAAGTGGAAACCAAAGAGACAAAGATAGCGAAAGAGCACAGGCAAGGACTACTAGCAAAGGCAAGACTAAAAATGATGGCTCGACTCCTGAACAGTGCCGTGAAAGGTAAATTTTTGTCTTTCTTTTTTTTTGGTCTCAACTTTCCAGTTTTCATTCAATTGCAGTTTGTTCTTGGTAATTAATAAGTTTCCTGAACTGATTCAATAACAATATTTCTGCCTTTACTTATGTGTGAAATTATAGTACTACTTTAGTGCCTTTAGAATTCTGTACTGATTCATTAATAAATTTTTTGTTCTTGGTGATTAATAAGTTTTCTGTACTGCTTCAATAATGATTTCTTGCATTTGCTTTTTCGCTTTTAGAATCCTATGTTAAGAAGATTTTAATCTTGATTTAATTCAGCTTTATGATAGAGATGGATTTATTTTGACAAGTCTTGAAAGTTATGTGCTTTTGATGATATTGGAGGGTTTTTGAAAATTTAGGTCAGGTTTTGACTTTTGACTTCTATGTTTTTGTGACGTGAACAAATGTGTTGGATTTGGGGAAGGATGATTAGTTGTTTCTTAGCCATGTCTTCGTATGTTTTGGTATATGAATGTTGTTTCTTGATATTTTGGTTGTCCAGTATCTTGTTCATGTCTTCCTTTTCCGATGTAAGGCGATAATCCTTTTTTTTCTTGTGTGCGTTTTTATCAATAATTGTTTTGTAGGACGCTAAAGCACTCCAGAAAAAGCGCAAAGAAAGCGACAAGCGGCAGTGGGAATGATCTTTGGAGGTAAAAGCAACGAAATCATTGATGCTCATGTCAATGTGTTCCTTTGTTCTCGTTTCATGTCAAACAAGATATTGTTGTAATTTTCTTAGTTTCTATACTTGTGTACTTTGCTTTGCAAGACCAGCCTGAGTACAATTAGCACAATGTTGTTGTTGTTAATTTACTTGACATTGACTTTGATGTCTAAGGTGTTGAGCTTTGTTTTTTTATGGGTACTTCTGAACCATCTTTTATTATACCTTTTCCATCATCTTAAGATTATTTCGTGGCATTTTTTTTGAAATTGCTTAAGATTATTTTGTGGCAGCTTTTTTTAAATTGCTTAAAGTTTACATTAGTTGCAAATATTTAAAGACCTCAGAAATTTATTAACTTTTTGATCATTTCAGAAGTGAATATTGTGATAAAATGGAAGAAATACAAAGAACATATTAAGCCTTAGTAATAATAAGCAAATATATCAAGAACTCAATTAGTTGTTTTAGGAGCCTTTTATGGATTTTGTGATATTAAATACTCCCCCAATTCCAAGAAGGTGTCCACTTTGGTTTAAATACAACTTTTTATTAGTTATTATGTACAACACATCTAATGCATCAATAAATGTATAATTTTATATTTTTATCCTTTCATTTTAATTGTAGTTATACATAATTATTTTTAGTAAGGATATTTTAATAATTTAGTTTAAAATTGGACTCTTTTTTTGGGATAAGGAGAAGTTTTGAAAGTGAATCCATTTTTTAAGGACAGAGTGAGTTTTAACTTATGCAAGGCAAAATGGTTCCTTTGGTATGTCGTTTTCAAATTAATTTTGTCTCTGGTCATGGTTATGGGTGCTTTTCATTCATGTACTGAAAGATCTATCATCCTTAAGCTCCTTTGATTATTTAAGATGCTAACCTGATACGCCTCCTTCGCCTGGTCAACAGCATAACAATTTCTTTTTTCTTGATCCTTGGCTGTTATGTGTTTTTCTTGGAGTATAATGATCTTCTGAAGCTTTGTTTTCATTTGATGAACCTATGCCTATATTTTGAACTATGTCTCTTTCAAATAATGGAGTAATTTATGTTGGAACCTGTCAAGATTCATTTATCACTTTGGTTTTTTCATCAATGTACTTATTCTTGGTCACAAAAAAATCTCTCTATCATAGATGTGGATGAATTAGCAATGTCTTCATGGTACCTCCCATCATATGGGAAGCTTGGGATTGTCCACAGAAACCATTGGAATTCTTAAGGTGAAACCATCTGAATTCTTAAGCAAGCTTCGCCCCCTATTTCCATCTCTCCAGGGACATTTGGATTATGCCTTCAACTGTCTTAAAGTAGGTACAGGAGCAAAGCACCATTCTTTAGTGAATCTGAGCACGGACCTGAGCAGAGCATGCCTCTTTTTTTTTTGTCCAATGGGATTGGTGGTGGTGTTTGTTGTTTGTCTTTGTTTTCGTTTTGGGATATATGTTAATTTTGAACCCGAGTAATATGTATTCTCGAGTGCTTTAGATTGGTCTTCTTTTTAGTTGCATTTGTTGCTTACGCTTTTTATGAGGTGAGAAATGGGAAAAGCTACTCCATATTGGGCTCTTACAGTAATGTTCTTGTGTTTCTCGCGAATTTTGCAATCTGGATTTTAGTTCAGAAGCTGTCATTTTCATCTGGTCCCTTTCTTCCAACCATGCTTCTTCAAAAGCTGCCATTTTCATCAAACACAAACGAACTCAGAATCAGAAATCTTGATAAAAACCCACTCAAACTACAAAGTCCATCACAAAAACCAAGCTCAAAAAATCCCAAGAAACCAAAAAGCACCCAAAATGGTCATATATTTTCCTTCTCCAAAAAAAAAAAAAGATAAGAAAAATAAGAAAAATAAGCAGGAAAGAAAAGACAAACTTGAAACCCAATATTGGAAAAGCCAATGGGCATTGAAGTTGAAGTTGAAGGCTCCATGATATTGATCCCGGAACTCCTACCCAACCCCACAGCACGAAAGCCTTTGTCATCAGCTTTGAAATAGACCTCCCCAGAAAACAGAAAAAAAAAGGGGGGAAGGGAAGGATCAAACGGATCGATCCGAATCCAATCCGTTCCGAAATTTATTCCGATTCGAAATGTTCGGATCAGACCGGTTTGGAACGAATCGGATGATTTGAATGGCCCTATGTTTCTTCCAAGTCCCATCTAATATACAGCCTTTTAGGTCAGAAAAACCTATGAATCAAACTCTTGTAAAAGAAAGAAAGGTAAGATGGGAGTTCAAGAAATTGGTGAAAAATGGAAGGTAATTGGTTATTTCCTTTTTCTTTTTTAATTTGATTTTATGTATGAATTAAACGCATGCCCTGAGATGGAGTGCAATTGGTAATAATTAGTTTTTATGGATAGAATAATCAATTAGTTTTTGTCCTATTTTACAAACAGTCCCAATATGTTTTTCTGCTATTCAAAATTTTGATGATGAAGATCAAATTACAATCCAGCAAGGACAAATGCAAGGAAATTTAACAATCATTCACCATATTTCCACATTTGGTGAATTTGTATTTAGAATACATTTACTCTATTTTCGTTTTACATTAATTAAGTCCTACTACATAATTTTCTTTTCAACTATTAAATATTTCTTTCTTTTTTAATAGTACTGTGATTTTATTTTTTCAACGTTATCTTAAATTAATCATCAAATTTTTTATATTTTATACAATACAGTGGGCACTCAAAAAACCGCGCATTGCGCGGATATTACCTGCTAGTATATCCAAAGCGAGTTCAAAATATAGCTCAGTGTGCAACAACTGGCACCCTTTGGGAATTGCAACCATCATAATTACAAACTTATTTATATCAAACAACACCCAAACAGGAATGAAGAAACACTACTAGATCTAAGATCAACTTCATAAACTAGAAGGCACGATTTGGCGCAAAAATATTTAAGCCAATAGAGAGAGAGAATTATAAATCTAATTCCCAACAGCCTGAGTCAAGACTCAAGAGCATTGAGAAAGAAGTTTAACCATTTCAGGGCGAGGCCCAAACTTTGCTGTCAAAGGTGTGGCTCTTGGCACATTGAGCCCTGGACCTTCACTCATATCCAGCAAATCTTCACCAACTCTCGCCCACTCAAAGCTCTGAATGAGCGAACCCAATGCCAGACCAATAACACGTCTAGCAGAACTCTCACCAGGACATCCCCTTCTGCCATAGCCAAATGGCATATAGTCAAATCCAATTACTTCCTTCTCCATATTCAAAAACCTTTCGGGCTTAAATTTCGTGGGTTCTTCCCAAAACTTGGGATTATTTTGCATGGCTCGCAAGTTCACAAATAGTATTGTACCAGGGGGAATGCGATAGCCTCCAACAGTGCACTCCTCGGATGCTTCGTGGTGGCCAATCAGAGCCGAGGCTGGGTACAAACGAAGTGTTTCATTAATGATTGCTTGAAGATAGGGTAGGTGGTTGAGGTCCGAGTCATCAATTAACCTATTTGATTTGCCTGTGTGGTTCTCGATCTCGTGATGGGCTCTCTTTAATGCATTTGGATTGTTGAGCAGAAGTGAAAGTGCCCATTCCATTGTTAAAGCTGTTGTTTCAGTTCCACCCACTAACATCACCTACAAATGCAATCGTTCAAACTAGTCGTTATCTCGTGCGTTCATTTAAGAGGATTACAGATAGTTCAAAGGGCCAGAACATTATTGCCCCTCCTTGGACCCATGTTTTGATTTGATGTCTGATTTTTTTTTAAAAAAAAACATTAATTAAATTTTCCAATTATAATATGGTTTAATTTTAGAGGGAATCAATAAAATAATTTTTTACATATTTGAAAATTTTTTAGATTGATTTACGTTTTTCTTTTTTTTTGGGTATGAATTTTGATTTTTGAGATGCCCTTTACAAATTTTTCCCTTGATAATAAATAAGATACAAGCTCTCACATGTATGCGTCCAGACTTTTTAGTTTCATTTTTTTTTGTTTTAATTTAATCATCAACATTTAATTTAGTTTGGGACTTGGGAGTGAATAAATAACCATATAACACATGAGAGGTCCCCAACTCAATAAATGAATTTTAAAAATTTACTTAAAATGTGATCAAATCCTAATTTGACGGATAAAAACCGAGTTCAATCCGGATTTGCACGAGTGGTCCTTTTTTCTTTACAGAAAATAATTTTAATTTTTAAAAATTATAATTTGACTCTAAAGTTTTATAAAACTCATATTTTTATTACTTTTTATGTAATATTTTAAATGTTTTACTAATAAAGTTTTCAATTCTTTATAATTGAATATTTCAAATATTTATACAAGATAATTCTTACAAATTTTAAGATTTTTTAGTTTAAAATATTTTTTAAACTATTTTTCACAAAATTATTCAATTGTACAATTAAAATTTTATACAACTTATACTAAATTTAAATTTAACTCTCTAAGAAAACTAAATAATTTCTCTAGTATATTTGTGTATTAGTATTAATATTTTTATAATTAATTTGTATTGATAAATCATAATGATGTCATTTGTTTTTTTACTAGTTATTAGACTGGTCCGACTCATGTTTGAGACCATATTGTTAAACTCAGACCAGCCTAGTAAGTCGGACTAGTCCGATCACGAACCGAGTTTGGGCTTGGGCCCGGTCTAAATATGTGTGAGAATTCCTTTGTTTAAAATTCGGTTGACCCAGATTGAACCAAGATCTTAACTCCTTTTAAAACAAAATTTTAACTTTTAAAAATTATAATTTGACTCTATATTTTTATAAAACTCATTTTTAATGCTTTTTATGTGAATGTTTGAATCTTTAACCATAAATGTTTTAAAATTTAATATCTCAAAAAATTATACCAGAGATTTCTAATAATTTTTAACACATTATTTACTTAAAACATGTTTTATACTATTTTTCATGAAATTACTCAATCATACATTTGGAATTTCATACAATTTATACTTAATTTAAATTTAACTACATTAACAAAATTAAATAACTTATTTATAATATATTTTTATATTAATATTAATAATTTTTATAATTATTTTATATTTATTACATTATAATTACAACATCCGATTTTTAATTTTCTATCGATCTAACTGGTCCAACTTGTTGCACCTTGGTCGGTTTTTACAACATTGGTTTGAGATATTAGATCCGGAATTAATTAAAATGGACGGAGAAGGATAAGTGGTATTGGTACTTACCTGAACCATGCCTTTGATGATCTCATCTTTATAGTATTCTGGTTCATGCTCTTGGAGTGACAAGAGAACATCAATCATGCACTCGTCTTCGTCATCAATATCAGATCTGCTGATCATTTTTCTTCGCTCTTCAATCACATCTTGCATGAATTTGTCCCTCTTGGCCTGCAACTTTTCCAGCATCCTCTCAATCTTCCTTTGCCCTCCAATCCATCTGGACAATGGAATATAATCAACTAAATTCGTCGAAACATTCACTAGATTAGACTCTTTTATCATCTCTCGGAACCTTCTGGCTTCCTCCGTTTTCTGGGCTTCACCATCATACTGTCGCTTTCCAGCGATCATTCTCATCATGATACTCAGTGTTAACTCAAAGAAGGTTGACTTCATCTCCACTATGCCAAATTCATCAGCCTTAGAGACCCTCAAAAGGCGCTGGATCATTGAATGGACCTCATCGCGACGGATATTCGTAAACATTTGTATTCGAGAACTCGATAAGATTTCGACAGTAGCTATTTTTCTCAAGTTTCGCCAATGTTGACCGTATGGTGCCCAAACCAAAGTGGTATAATTATAGCCCAGGTATTTTCCAGCAAGAAATTTAGGCCGATTAGCGAAGACAATGTCGTTTTTGGTTAAGCATTCCTCCACAGCAGAAGGGGAAGACACCAGAAGGATAGGGCGAGAACCAAAATATAGCAATAGTATTGGACCATATTTATCAGCAAGCTGGGCAAAAATCCGCGGTTTCTTCATGAGATGAAGATGGCCAATTAAGGGCAAAGATAGAGGAGGACCTGGAGGGAGATTTCGTTTTTTTTTGGTGATTTGATTGATTAGTAGATACAGGAAGGGTATGATAAGCAGGAGATAGTATGAAGTCTCCATGGTGACTTGAGGAATGAATGGTTCCCAGCTTCCTAATATATAGAGATCGATTCTTCTCAATTTTTGGCGGAGCATAGGATGATGCAATATGAAGTGTTTATAGAAACTGTTCTACATTATAAATATGAAGTGTTTATAGAAACTGTTCTACATTATAAATGTAGGAAACATATTCCAAATTATCGTATACAAAATACATGCAGAAAATGCCCAAAAACAACTTACTTGTATCACCGGTTGGAATATAATCATACGAGGAACTATATCCACTATCCATAGATTAAAATGCTTCCTTTGCAGTAGAGAGAATTTAGAAATAGACTTTTGTTATGTTATTTTCTGTAGTACACTCCGTAACCATGTTACACCATACACTCACTTTATTTATATAGTAAAAGTCCAAAGACTTTTGACATTTCTAACTGCCATGTTAGTGGGCATCATGGTAGGCATCATGGATATGCATTTACTTGTTAGTGGGCATCATGGGGTGATTGTTTGACTGCATGGGAGTTACTTTCTTCAATAAAAGCAAAAGGAATTAAAGCATCTAATAAGTTAGAAGAACTCAGTATTTAGTGGTTTAAACTTTTGGTTTCAAGTTGGCTTTGTAGTTAGTCTCTTATATGTTCTGTCTAACAAGTGGTATAATGGGTAGACTATTTGATGAACTAAGTGATTCATCTTCAAGTTGGATTAGAGCTTATTAGGGACTCTGGACAAATGAATTCTCATTTGTACAAGTATTAAATGGGTCCACAGTGAATGAATGACTTTTCTAGAGTAAGAATTGAGTTTGTAGATTTGTGAGGGAGTAGGCTTTGATATGATAGCATATTCATGAAAGAAGAGATTTGTTATATTTATAAATATTGTCCTATATTTAAAAAAATAAGAAAAAATAGAACATCTAATAAATTAAAAAGATCCAAAACTCATTAGTTTAACTTTTTGGTTTCAAATTAATTAAACTCCTACTATCTATCAAACCATTTTAGTTTCTCTTCAGGTGCTCTTCTGGTTCTTTAAATGAGAAAAATTTTAATCAAAACTTACAGTACTAAATATAAATATAAAAATGTAATAGCTATATTGAATATATATATACATATATACATATATTATTATTATTATTATTATTATTGAAGAGAAGCAGTATATGTATATACACTATAATTTAAGAGATGCAGTGTGTGTGTATATATATATTAATATTATTGAAGAGATGCAGTATCATCCTATCAAGAAGTTGTAGAATAATGGTAGGACACAAGGTTCCATTAATTAATTGTAGAATAATTATAATGTAGTTATCATGTCCTTTTCTATAGTATTATCGGATTCTCATTTTATATTTGTGGAGGGTAAAATTTCGTTGTCTTCCATTAAAAAAGAAAAAGTTCTGACAGCTCACACAAAGAGATAAGGTGTACAACGAATTCAGCAAAGCATGTGATTGGTAATTCATGATTCATGTCCCTTTAGTTTTTTAATTTTTTTTTAGTATTGCATATTGACATTAGTATATCAAATTAATTGGATTTTGTGGAAGATCATTCAGAGTTTTCTAACCATTAAATAACCGCATTGTATTATTTTTACTGTACGTTTGAGAGTCACGTAAAGCACACTTTGACCATTATGAGATCGCGCGGGGCCCTTTTTTAAAAAATAGTTAATTTTTTCTTTGTGAAGTTTTTTCCAAGTCTGATTAATTTTTAAATTTATAGCCATTTTATTTATTTAACTATTCATTTTTATGAGATTTTGTTAGAGAGTCAAATTTTATTGAGTTTCATCTACATTGTTAAGCCATATTGATTAAATGCAATAAGCAATTACATCTAACTTATTTGATTTCTCATAAAACTATCAAATAAATCTTGTTGTTCAAATAAATTACCAACAACTTCTTGAGTGACTAAATCCTTAATATGTTATGTTTATGAATATTGTTTCACATTGAAAATGTGAAAGGAACTAAAACAAGTAATAAGTGAAAATGAGAAGAGGCTCATTGGTTTAAACATTTGGGTACAAGTTGGGCTCTTGAATTCTTCCCAATAAGGAAAAAACTAAGGCTGGAAGGCTGCTTTTCCATCCAATTTACTGTGCGTGCAGGCGACACAAAGTGCGATTTTGGTGTGATTGTTGCACTGTAACTACAATGCAACGGTCATAAATTTGATTTTTTTTTAGATGCTGCAGTCTCTCCATGCAGTAATAGTAGGATTGTCTGATTATTTAATGTTCGCGGTAGTAGTTGGGTGGCGGCACTATTCAACGTAGCAGGTTGGATTTCACAAAAATGCATGAGGTGATAGTTTGGAATTTTAGTCCAATTTCTGTCATCGAAGGCCATTAGTAGTGGACCAATTGAGATGAGTAGCATCATTTTTTGTATAGTATTAGCAACCTGATATAACCAGGTTATTGTATGGGCTCTTCCCCGGCTAGTGTGGGTTTTTACCTCTATGTAGATCTTTTATCCCTCTGTGGGTCTTTTTACCCCTTTGTGGGCAGGGGTGCAAATTGGTTGGTTTCCTCGGTTTTCGGTTTGTTCGGGTTAACAATTTTCAAGGCTGAATTCGAAAACCGAACCGAATTCGATCAAAATTCGAATTGAAACCGACCGAATTCGATTTTCGATTTTCGATTCGATTTCGATCTGAATTCGGTTTCAAACCGACTAACCGAATTAATTCGGTCGAATTCCAAACCAAAAATCAAAAATCAAATACCAAATTTGCAATTGAAACCAAAAAACCAAGAATCGAGACATCAAACAAAAATCAGCACCAGTAAATATATTTTCAAGGAAAAAAATTCAAAAAGGGAAAGCTCAGCCTTTAGATCAGAGAAAAAGGCTAATCCCAGCATGGCTGCAAAAACCCACTTGAGATTTTGCCTAGCCAAGATACGGGCTAGCTCTAAATCTCACTCACCAACATTCGACTTAGAGGAGAAAATATCATCATAGCCTCAGATTTTCGTTCGGTTTAGGGTTCTGACCGAATTAATTCGGTTGAATTCCAAACCAAGAAACGAAAAATTAAATACCAAATTCGCAATTGAAACCAAGAAACCAAGAATCACGAGACATCAAACAAAAATCAGCACCAAAAACTAAGTAAATATATTTTCAAGGAAAAAAATCGAAAATGGTAGGCTTAGATATGCGTTTAGATCAAAGAGAAAAAGGCTAATCCCGGCATAGCTGCAAAAACCCACTTGAGATTTTGCCCAGCCAAGATACGGTTTAGCTCCAAATCTCACTCACCGACGTTCGACTTAGAGGAGGAAATATCATCACAGTCTCGGATTTTTGTTCAATTTAGGATTCTAGGATCTTTGTTCGCCGACAAAAGACGACGAAATAGAAGCGATCTTTAATAAATTCATGCCAACCGAAGCCAAGGGGTTGTTTTGTTGGCTGTAGCCTGTAGTGATAATTGATGAAAAAAGAAGACGAAATCGGGGAGAAAAAAGGAGATAGAATGAGAGATGGCCCAAATGGGGGCGACAGAAAGAAAAAAAAGGAACTGAGACAAATGAGAGAAACCCTACAAGAAAAATGCAAAAAAAAATTGCAAGTAAGGACCTATAAAATTAATAAATTATATATTATACCCCAAATCCGGTTTTCAGTTTTCAAACCAAGACCAAATTACGCGAATTGAAAAGAACCGAAAACCGAATTCGAATTCGGTTTTCGAGTTCAACTCGACTCGAAACTCGAAAATCAATTTCGATTCGATTTTTTTCGAATTAGGTCGGATATTCGAATTAATTCGAAAATTGCACACCCCTATTTGTGGGTCTTTGGTTTTCGTGGGTTAGGTTATATACCAATACCACAAAGCGCAATTAGCCCTTGTGGCTATGTTCTTAGGCCATTAGTGCCTCTATGTTAATATACTATCGTTTTTAGAGAGAAAAAAGAAAGAGAAAAAGTGGGGCACTAACTCTAATTAGACTTGCAATAAATACAAGTGGGGCACACGCTCTAATTAAGTTTCCCATATTGTATTCTTCTTAACAAGTGGGGGTTCTAATTAGGTTTCTCATATTGTATCCCATATTGTATTATTCTCAAGTGGAGCACTCTAGTTAGACTTCCCATATTATATTCTTCTCAACAAATTGTATTATTCTCAACAAGTGGGCACTCAAATTAAACTTCCCATATTGCATTCTTCCCAACAAGTGATATTGTAACCCATATTGTGTCCTGATGAGGATAAAAATGACCTAAAATTGGGATTATCCTATTATTGAGATAAAGATGAGTAGAAGTTATATTAGAACTCTCTTATATTATCTTATTTTATAATCATTATCTCTTATCTTATAATTCCTATATAAAGATTCTTAAGCATAAGGGAACCAATTTTAACCAATTACATTCTTAATTAATTTAATATTCTATTTTTCTTGAATAATTATCTAACCTCGTCCCCACCCTTACAAGTGGTAGTGTATTCTTGAGATTGGTAGTGGGATGATGGGCCTTCATCATATTCCATATTGTATTCTTCCCAACAAGCGAGGCACTCCAATTATGTTTCAAGGCACTCTAATTAGGCTTCCCATATTGTATTATTCTCAGCAAGTGGTATAAGAACTGTGTAAGATTTTTGCATTTGTCATTCATTTAAAATTTAAAACAATAAAATATACAGTTTGAAAAAATAATTTGTTTTGATATATATGAAGTGTGACTATTAAACATTCTATTAGTGTGATTATAATTATTTTATGTTTGACGATAAAAGATTTTGCTAAAGAGAGTCAATTTATAAAGTAATTTGAATAAATTACTAACACCTCCTTGACTTACTATACCCTTAATATTTACCTCTCTAATAGTTTGGTTTGAATATATTTTTTTACTCTTAGTTTTTTCACTTTTATTGGTTAAATAGATTTGAAATAAATATTACTTTTGCTTACATTTATATATGTTTCCTTATGTTTTTATTTAGTTGTTGATTAGTTTATAAATAAATAATATTTAAGTATCGTTAATAATATTATGCAGACCTTTTACAAATTTGAAATTTTCACGAATTCATTGTCATTTAAGTGTGAAAAATTATTGCATACTTATTAACATGTTTACAATTGAAAAATAGCGTATGTTTAAATTGCTCATATAAATTATTTACAACATTTTGTAAATGTAAATATTGGAAATTAATTTATATAAAAAAGTCATATTTACAAAAATAGACATCATAAACTTCTCATTAATGAATTTGATTATCGTTGCAATTTTTTTTAGTGTGCTTTTCATAATATTTCTTCATTATATAAACTATAAAGTCTTAAGTAATAATTTTAATTTTGATAGTTATACATATGACTTTGACAATAATAATTTCAATTTTTATGGTTTTAATGGAAATAATTGAAAATAGATAAAATTGTAATAATGTTGTTAAGCATAACTCATCAAGTATGATTTTTGTATTTATTCATTGATGTTAAATTTAGAACAATAAAATATAAAGTTTGAACTAGTAATTTTTATTTTATTTTAATATATATGAAGTGTAAATTTGAGCTTCATATTAATATGAATATAATTATTTTATTCTATATTATAAAAAAGAAGAGAACAACAAAAAAGTTAGTAGAATCACCGTACTGATAGTAACTTATATATACAAACAATAAAAATTCAATTAACTTCACAAAAGAATTCTTTCGTAATAAATTGCTAAAAAAAGAAAAAAAAAGCACACGTAAGATTTCAATTAACTCATTTTTTATTTTTATTACTCCTTTCTGTCACCAAAAAAAAAAAAGGTTCAATTTCAAAAAATTTCTTTATTCCCAAAAAAAATAGAATTTACTTTTTGTGTAAAATTATTATATTACCCTTACTAATAATGATAATACTTAACCCAAATTAAAAAATAAGGAATAAAAATGAAAAAATTTACATTTAATGGTGCATTAAATATGTCCAATTAATATATTGCAGTTAGTATCTGATAATTACTAGATCTCATCCCAGCGTACGAGGATCAAAGGATCTAACCTATAAAGGAATCTGTGAAACAAATGTAATTGACTTCACATTTCAGCGAGAATATATTCTTATTATTTCGGATCTTACGTATAAATACACTATTATCACACTAAGGAGAAAACCCTAATTATTGCGTTTTCTAACTTTTGGTTACCTAACAATTCTAAAACTGATTTAATTATTAGAATGTCTACTCTAAGAACCATCTGGAAATGTGTTTTGCAGCATTACTTCTAGTCGAAAGGTACTCGGCCAAAATTTGCAAAGTTGGCAGCTCTTTACAATGATTGTCGTGGAATCCTGTGAATTCCAGTACAAAGTTTGTTGCATCTCGTTGTAGGTAGATATGTTAGATTATTAAAGGGGCAATTTTATGTAAAACCTCCTAGGTTTATGAAAGTGAAAAATAACCATCAAATCTTGCACACTACAAGAAAAGAGGCCTTTAGTGATGGAACACCTCGTGACGAAAAAAAATATCGTCACCAAATATCCCCTTTAGTGACAAAAATTTTTGTCGTCACTAATTTTTCAGCTATTCCCCAACTTTAGTGACGAGTCCTCGGAAGTCGTTACCAGTTCGTCATTAAAGAGTGTGTCGGGAAAGTTTCCCGCCAATTGATCACAATTAGTGACGAGAATTTGGTGACGATATTCATTACTGTCACTAAAATCATAAAATTTTGTCATTGGTGACGAAAATTTTTTCGTCACCACATCGAATACCTTTTAGTGACCATTTTTTATCGTCACCAATTAGAATGTCTTTTAGTGACGATTTTTTTTCGCCACCAAATTCTTAATATGTGAAATTTCATTAATTAAATTTTTTTTTGGTTAGTGTGTCATAAAAATGTTTTTTTTTGGTTCAAATGAAAATTTAATTAATAAAATAGTCATAATAGAAATTAAAATAGTTATGATCTTTTAATTCTTATTTTTACACACATATAGTTTCAGTGTATAATATTATCAAATATGGAGACATAAAATATTTATTTTAGTGTATAATAAAAATGAATATTGTAAATTTTAAGAAAAATATATGTGTTAAGCCAATTAATTTGGAATAGAGTAGAAAAAATGTTTTGGGCTAAATTGATTGGGCCACAAATTATATAATGACTGGGCTTGTTGGATTAAGGATAATGCTTGGACTATGGATTTTATGTATTGGGCCAAAGTTAACTTCTAATAATTGTACTAAGACACCCTAAAATATATGAATTTGACTACATTATTTGACATTTAGAATAGAGTATTTGTTTAGATACACTATCGCCTAATTATAGTTGGATTTCTTTGGCTAAGAATAATGATTTGACTAAGTATAGACCTTATGCCAAACTTAACTTGCTCGTATTATGGTTCTGAATTTCTAATAATTGTACTAAGACACCCTAACATATTTGTTAGGCCATGTACTTGTAATAATTGTACTAAGACACCCTAACATACTTGTTAGGCCATGTACATAGTGTATTAGTATTACAATATATTATTCAGTAATACTAGTTGACTTTCTTTGGTTACAAATATCAATCGGACTAAGTATATTCTTCACTGGGTTCAGCTTGAGATTCATTGGCTTTTTTATGTTATGGTGCTTGATTTAAAATAATTATAAATAGACACCTTGAGACTTATGAATTTACGCATATAAGTTTAATCACTTTAATTACATAATTATAGGCACAAGTGTAATATTATAACATAAGTAGTTTAATACATATACATATATAACATAAGTAGTTTATAAATAAAACTATAATCTATAGCATAAGTGGTATGTACGTGTATATAGTGCTTAGTATATAACATAGTTATGTCAATAGTAGTTAGGACATATATGATTGTACTACACCTTTTAAAATCTTTATTAGACTTTGAATCTAATTGAATTTCGTTAATACATATACATATATAACACAAGTAGTTTATAAATAAAACTATACATATATAGGCACTAGTGTAATATTATAACATAAGTACTGTTTAATACATATACATATATAACATAAGTAGTTTATAAATAAAACTATAAGTCTATAGCATAAGTGGTATGTACATGCATATAGTGCTTAGTATATAAAATACTTATGTCAAGAGTAGTTTGGACATATATGATTGTACTATACCTTTTAAAAATTTTATTAGACTTTGAATCTAATTGAATATTGTTTTTTCATTTATTGTATAGGCTTTCCTTAAAATTTTCCCGACAAATTAGTCATCATTATGACAAATGAACACTTCAACAAAATTCATTATGACAAACTAACAATTATTCATGATATTCTGATCACGACTACTTTACAAGTTTATCATATTAACTAACAATATACAATGTTATAGTAATTGGCTATTTTTTTATTAAACTATTAATGGTGCAATTGAAATAAATAAATATATTTTGAAAATATTATTAAATATAATTGTGTGTATTGTAGGATTAAAATTGAAATATGGAAAAAGTATGATTATTATTATAGGTGCATATATACACATACTTTTCATATATATAATTTCTTCAATCTTAATATGAAAATGTAAATATTATTTTTTCTTTAAATTATTTGAAAAAACAATTTCACTTTAGCCATTTAATAACTAATTATCATTTTAAAATTTAAAATTTTTATAAAAAATCAAATCAAAAATTTATTAAGTCAACATAGCATTGGAAAGTGAAAAATTAATTACTGATTAAAAAAATAAAGATTTTTTTAATAATTAATAATTAAATAAAAATTTTGAATGCTTAAAAAAACAAAACGAGGGAAAATGAATTTCATAATTTGGTGAAGAGGAAAAAGCGGGAAGTTAAAAAATAAGTGGCCCTCCATCGTTTAAAGATATTTTTAACTTTTGCCAACACTTGCACAAAATTTCAGTCAGTACTTGTGAAAAACAGACTTCACTCTCCAATCTCTTAACAACGTTCTCTGTCCAAACTTTACTCTCCAAACGCCATCTCTCCCAACTCATTTTACACCAAACACATTTTGGAGCTTGTGAAACATAACACTTCTTTCTCAATCGCCCGGCCGTCCTCCCATTTTTTCCCTTTCCTGAATTTCCCTCATCGGCTAACTCTCTGGCGCCTCTCTCTCACCACCCCAATCTTCGCCGCCTCTCTTTCATTGCCAGCTTCATCTGCCGCCCAAGCTACCTCGTTCTTTCTGCCCCATTGTTTGCTGCCGCTCTCTCACCGCTCGAAGCTCCACCATGGAGCTCTTCTCACTGGCCTAAGCTCGTTGTCGTCGCAAAGAGCAGCGTCTTCGCATCTGCACTGCTGATTCAAGCTCGAAGCGGAAGATTCGCCACTGCTGCTCGACCTCGTCTCGCATTCTCAGAGTCCAAAGCCTTGCTCCTCGCTAGCCGAGCTTGAATTGCAGTGGCGCATAGGATACTGAAGGCACTCTTCCACTCTCTCCGATTTGCTTACGCCGCAACTCCCACCAATCTTGAGGTCCGTTTATCTCTTACTCTCTTTCTCTATACTCCCTCAAAATTTTAATTCCTATTTTAATTGATAGACTAGAGAGACTTAGAAAGCAAGGTAATTGTAACTGCCACATCAAAGCATGCCACGCCCTTCGGATTTGGAACCTAATCGCCATTGCTACTCTCTCTTTTTGGATTTGGAGCCGTTCACAGTCAACTTCAATAGGAATTGTTTTGCATTTAAATTGCTCGACAAAATGCTAGATAGGGGATGTTGTGAAATTTCTTTTTTGAAAGTTTGTTGGTTTTCGTCTGGATATTTCTGTCTAATGTGTCTACAGATAGGGATAAAATTGGCCCTTATTGGGTATTCAATGATTTATTCTTTGCCTTCAAAAGGCTGGGTTTTCTTTTTGTGGAATGTAACTGAAAAATGCTAATTTAACTTCTTTCAACCATTGATTTTCATATTTTTCATCCTAACCAGAGTCCAACTTAGATTTAGCTCCCTCGCAGAATCCAGCATAACCAATTCTGTCCACATCTTACCATTAAGTGCTTCAATTAGGTTGTGGCCACCTTGCGGTTGTTAAACAAAGGATACTTATGCTTAATTCTTGATTTTTCTTATCAGGATAAGGAATGTAAGATGATTAATGAATGCTGTGGCATTGGCAGCGTCTAAGCATTTATGAAGAATGATATGGCTTCAATATGCCCATTGCTACTCACTAGAAAGGCAAACTACATAAGTTATATCATAATTTATCAATTAATCATTTAAAAAACCACCCTATGAAGAATGATATGGCTTCAATAGTTTATCATTTATCAATTAATCATTTATGAAGAATGATATGGCTTCAATAGTTTGGTTTGTTTGGTTAGGTTAGTATTGTATCAATCATTAATTTTTATAAACTTGTATTCTAATATAATTTTTAGTTCTACTTATGCAATGTGTCAAAACTTGAGCTTTTTGTCTAATTAAGGGATTGAAAGAAAGTTCTTACACCAATGCTTGTTTTTCAGTCAGATAGATCTTTTAGTCAGATAGGTTATGCTGGAAAAGGATAAGCAGCTGTGCCTAAAAGAGGAACCTATGGACCATTGATATCTTCCATTTCAATAGAATCTGGTAATTTCGTCTCATTTATGTGAAATATTCATTTTTTGATATAAATATTTCTTATGTTCACATCAGTTAACTAGGGAACTATGTTTATGTTTGCAGCTCAAAATACAGCAAGATGTGACCATCATACTGCAAATTGGTTCTCTTCAAATAACTTGGTGCTTTTTTTTTTCTTTTCTTTTTTCAGAGGGGAGGGGTGTGGGTGTTAAGACTATAGCTAGTGGAGTCTAATATTCACATTTGCTAATCTGGTATGTAGAATTTGCCCCTCCTTCAAAAGGAAAAAAGAAGATTTACATTGCTGTGGGATCTGCGGCTATTGTGTTCGTCATCATTCTCACAATTCTTGGTATTGTATGAGGAAATGGTACACAAAGAACAAGATATGTAGGGAGAAAGGTTCTTACAGAAAACTCTATCAATATTTGATGCATAACATTTATTTAAATTATCTTAACAATGCATATATGACCTTATAACACGTGCCTTAGTTTTTTTTTCCATTTAAAATATTATAACTTTGACTTGTTTTAGATGTAGTTTTATGAGCAATGCTATCTTTTGTGTTGCTTTTAATCAAATTACGGATCATTGGTTTGTAAGAATGATGGATTCATGAACAAGGAAATAGAACCAAGTTTTTCTAATTGTCCACCCAAAATTCACCACTACTAATTTGTTCTAGATGGGACCAGACGAAATGTAGAAAGAAGTCTTTACTTGAATGGGAAAAAATGTTTTTCCACCTATTATAAGGATTTCTTTAGCCTTATAATGTTGATGGTGTTATATTCCATTTGATGTAACTGGTGTGATTTTTGGGGTTTAGGCCGGCAGTCTTTCCTGAACACTTCAAAGTGGATTGAGGAGGGTCGCACTGAGAGAGGCAGATATGTCATCATTGTCCTTGTTGGAAATAAAACTGACTATGTGCATAAGAGGTAATGAAAATTAGCCATTTTTTCGTGTTTGGATGAAATAAAGTTGCATTTCTGCATTTCTGTTTTATGGACTCTCAAGATACATTGTAGTTATATATAAGGAAAATTGTTGTATCGTAAAAGTTCCTTTCTGTTCTGGGTTTATTGTTGTTTTTGAAGTGGATTGAAGTTGTGAATTTGTGGGATTTTTTATGCGGTTTATTGATGTTAATGGGTTATGCTTAAATTGGGTTATTTATGCACTTAATGGGTTTTTTTTTTTCATATGTACACTGTCATAGAGGTTTTTGGTCATTATATGGAAAATTTTCAGCTTTCGTGACCTTAAAAATAGAAGAGACTCACTTGGAATGTCATTTGTAAGAGTTCAAAGCTTTTGGTTTTATGCATGGCATGAGCTGTGATACACTTGAATGGTGAAGTATTTAAGCATTGATGCTGCTCCCACTCTTTCTTTTCCATTCTTTGGACCAAATATGGCCTTGATGCTATCACTCCCTTTGTGTCTTCGAACTTGGTTGTTTCTTTAAATCACAATGATATTCTCATGTTTATATATTTCTAGAAGAGTTTAAGCTTTTTTTTTTGTTCCTTTTCTCAGTGTAAAATATTGTGATGTTGACAAAAATGGTGTACGACCTGTTATTTTGTCATGTAATAATGGGAAACACGGAGCTTGTTCATCTTGGATTGAAACAGTTCCATCCCAGTAGTGAGGAGTTTGATAGTGGAAGTGATGATGCTCAAAATACAAAGCGTTATATTGTTTGGAATATGAATATGAATTCTCATATCTTCCCCGAATATGTTGTTAGTTTGAAGATTTCTTCAAATACTGGAGGTGATAGTTTACCCCTTCACTGGTGTTATTATTTCCTGTCTTCTAACTGTTGAAATGGTAAAATCATCATGCCATATTTATTTTTCCTTATTGTTATCATAGTTATCAAAGGCGCGCTTCAGGCGCGCCTTCTCGCAGGGCGCGAGCTCCAGCGCCTTGCAGAGCCAAAGGCGGGCGATGTCAGATAGGCGCGCGCCTCTCAGGAAAGGCGCTCGCCTTGTCTCAAAGCTTGCGCGCACCGAGCGCCTTGAACATTAGTACCCTTTAGGGTCCGGGACAAAAAAAAAGGAAAGAAGAAGGCGCCGACAGATAAGCATAAGCTAGGGTTCTGGACAAAAAAGAAAGGAAAGAAGAAGGCGCCGACAGATAAGCATAAGCTAGGGTTCTGGACAAAAAAAAAAGGAAAGAAGAAGGCGCCGACAGATAAGCATAAGCTAACAGATAAGCATAAGCTAGGGTTCTGGACAAAAAAAAAGGAAAGAAGAAGGCGCCGACAGATAAGCATAAGCTAGGGTTCTGGACAAAAAAAAAAAGGAAAGAAGAAGGCGCCGACAGATAAGCATAAGCTATTTCTTTCCCCGCTCTTTCTTCTCCTATTTTCTTCCTTCCCCGCTGTTTCTTCTCTGCAAACCAGTCCAGTCCTACTGTTTTTCTTCTGTTTTTTTTCTCTGTTTTTGCTTCTCCTTTTCTGCAAACCAGTCCAGTCCTACTGTTTTTCTTCTGTTTTTTTTCTACTGTTTTTGCTTCTCCTTTTCCTAAGTAGTTTATTTTAGGAAGTATAAGTATGAATGCCTAAAATATTATTTTAAAGTTTTTTTTCAATATGCGCCTCATGTCGCTCAGGCGTGCCTTGCGCCTAGGCTCCAAGACCCCTATGCGCCTAAGTGCGCCTTGAGCCTTTAATAACTATGATTGTTATAGATGAATTGAGAATGATTGCAAGTACAATATCATAAGTTGCATGTCTATGGTTGGATGCTATATAATTCTTTTTCCTTATTTCTTAGTAAAGTTCCATGAATATCTAGTGAGATTGATATAGCTCCACCATCTGTTTGTCCTGCATTATTTTATACCCCATCCATCCCCAAAAATGTCCACTCTTAAATTTTTCGTTCTATATTATCCTTGCTACTGATAATAATAATATATAATCCAAAATTAAAAAGTAAGGATAACATTGAAAATTTGTACATTTAATGGTGCAACCATTAAATATGTTGTACTTTATAACTTAAAAAGTTGTACCTAATCAAATTGGCCCTTTTTTGGTTTGGGGGGGATGGTGGTAGTAACTCATTTGCCGCCAAAGTTATTACCTTGAAGGTTGAAGCATTTAAGGAAGCCAATGATGGCTGTGTTTGGCAGTGATTCACTTTTTTGTAACATCTGGTAAGCAGTTGTAATTGCTTTTCTTTGTTTTCACTATAGGAATTTCGGCTGAAACTAAGAGCAGGCTTGCTTTAGAGGGGTCCAACACTTTCTATCCAACCCCTCAAGTTCAGGTACGCTTAAACTTGTCTACAACTAACCTGACAAGTATTTGGGATATTCTGATCTCTTGGCTTCTTCTATTTGCTTTCTTTAGGTCTTTTGTATTTTTTGAAGTCAGTGTATGACTTCTTGTCCATTATTCTGCATAGATTGAACAACTAACAGTCTACAAACTCTAAATTTCTTGTTCAAATAAGAAAAAGGTTTTTTAGAAGTTCAATTTGTCATTATTTGTGATGATTATTATTTTCTTTTTACCATTTGGTTTTTGTTCGTCACCTAGATGAAGAAAGTGTAAGAATAATGCAGTGCATTCATGCACATATTTAGCTTCATCTTTCAATATTACTTAGGTTTTCGCCCATGTTTTGTATGAGTCATACCAGATTGATTTCTTATTATTTTCACTGTTGGTGAATGCAATTTGAAGAAGTAAGATTTAAGAATTGTGCCGTTGATGCTGACAACAGTCAATTCGTTCTACTTGCGGTCGTCTATGGTTGAAATAGCTTGCTTGAATGTGTGTTTGGATGCGTTTTCTTAACTAAATGGAGGTTGGTCATGGGTACAAGTTGCTAAGTTGATACCTAGTTTGTTTTGCTTTCTTTGAGGAGAACATTTACACCAGTACAATGTGGACTGCTCAAATGATGGGCAAGCTCTATGTAGTGAATTCATGCAATATTGTTACTGCTAAAGCGTGTACTCTCTTGCTTACTATAGTTGTTTCTTGATTTGTTATATTATGTACATGTACTATGAGAGTTCAAGTTTTGCTTTGTGGAGCCCTTGCTTTAGTTCTGTATGGACCTACTTTTGTGCTAACAGTTAAAATATCATTTTCTCCGGTATGCCATGTTATCATGCACTGTTCCAAATTTTCTTATGTAGAATTTGTCAAAATTTTGGAAACTTTCATAATTTATTTTTTGAATACTTGATAAGAGTGTCCATGACTATATGTGATTAGCTGTTTAGGGAGCCTTCGTGGGGACCATTGTCGCATAAAAAAAATTCCATTGCTGATATTTATATATTAGTTGGCTAGATTATATTTGTGATTGGTGGTATTGTATTATGGTGTCAGTTTCGTTGTCTTCGATTGCTGGAAATGTAGTATGACTGTTATTGTTAATTGGTGGAATTGTATTATATAATGTGATGTAATTGTTTTATAAATATGAGCTTGGTTATTACGAAAATCCCAGGTTCCCTTAAGGATTGTTGGATGGACACTCATAGGTTTCATATCATTATCATCAATGCATGGGACGTTTTTACATTTTTATACGATATGAACATTATGTAACATATGGATGACTAGTTAATAGTGTTGGATTATAAAGATTATCTTTGATTGGTCGTATTGTATTATGATATGTGATACATTTCGTGGCCACTTCAGTTTTCTTTGATTGGTGGAGGATGTAACATGATTATTATCATTCATTGGTGAAATTGTCTTATGTCCTATCTATAATTATGGGATGTTGCTTCTTTTGTAGATATAATTGTCTTATAAAGATGAGTTTTGTTATCGCGACAACATATTCCCTTAATAAGTTCTCACATGTACACATAGGTTTCATATCATTATTATCGACGCATGACACATTTCAGTAGATTTCTGAGAAATAAATATTATGTAACATAATGATGCCTAGTTAATAAGGTTGGTTTATGAGTATTCTCTTTGGTTTGTTGGTTTTGTATTATGTCACGTGATACATTGCGTGGTCACTTCATTTTTCTTTGATTGGTGGAAAATATAGTATGAGTATATTATCATTCAAAATGTCATGAGATCAAGTTATATTATGTCATGAGATATAGTTATGGGGTGGTATTGTTTACGTAACTAGTCATATTTGCGATTGGATTAGATTGAATCTATAACATTGAGTGTTGTTTACTTTTCTTGTCGCAGTGACGCATCCACCACCAAATGGTCAAGTAGCCACTGAATAAAGGCATTACAAATTGCATGTTGGTTGGTGTTGCTGAGGTCTTTTGCATTCCTTTGCCTTTTTTATTGTAGAATGTTAAGGGAATCATGTGTGCACTACTATTTTGTGTTGTTCATGTGTTTGGATAATATTTTATTCTCATGGTACAACTAGGATATTCAACTGTTATTTTCTTGTCTGGTGAGAAGTTAAAATGTTGCCCCTTGCATTGCACAAGTTCAACTTTTGTGCCTTTCTTCATGTACTTTTTTCAGGTTCAATGCTTAGTATGAATGGCTTTTCATTATATTTTAGATTTCGACGATGCATGTATTATAAGGATAGATTATGTTGTGATCAATAGAGTGATATTGGTAATAAGATACTAAAACAAACCGCATTCTAATTTTGGTTAAAAGTTGTCACTACTAACACTATTTAGTGACAATTTTTTTCCGTTACTAATTCCATTTGCCAACAAACAACCTTTGGTGACGAAGTTTTTTCGTCACCAATGAAAAGCGTGTCAAACTTTTTTCGTCATGAATTGCATTGCTAACAAACCTTTGGTGACGGATTGTTTTTGTCACTAATGCAAATCAACAATTGGTGACGAAAAAAATTGTCATTAGTTCGTCACAAAAGGAGATGACCAGAATATCTTTTAGTGACGATTTTTTTTCGTCACCAAAACCATCCAAACTGCCCGTTGACCGCCATTCTTTTAGTGATGACTTTTTTTTTCGTCACCAAAACAACCAAACTGCCCATTGACCGCCATTTTTGTCGTCACTAAATTTCGTCACTAACTAGTTAGAAATTAGTGACGACTTTCATCTTTTAGTGACAAAAATTCCCCTTTTTTGGTGACGATTTTTTTTCGTCACTCTTTCGTGTCGTCACTAAAGCACTCATTTAGTGACGACTTTTTTTTTTCGTCACGGCAGACCCTTTAGTGACGGAGCATTATTGACGACCGAGTGACAAAATTTTTTTTTTGTCACTAAAGACTTTTGGTGACGAAAAACCCGTCGTCATTAAAACCCCTTTTTCTTGTAGTGTCAATAGTGTCAAACATATCCTAATTGTTGGGTTTCCATCACAAACAAAGAAATAAAATTATTATGTCTGTACATATCACACCTCTCATAAAGATGGTCATAGTTGACTTTTGCCCCAAAAAAAAAAAAAATTGTTGGGGTTTCCATTCTGTACCATGGTGAAATGGATTACAATTACTCCTGTCTATTTTTAATTTGTACAATTTTTGTTAAATTATGAAATACAACACATTTAATGTAATATTAAATGTATAATTTTTTATTTTTGTAATTACTTTTTAATTCAAATTACATATTATAATTACTAGTAAAGGTAATACATACAAAAAGCAAACTCTTTTTTCAAGATCTTTGAATTGGGGGAGTACTATAAATATGACCAAAATATTACCAGAATAAAATTAAAAAATCCAGAAAAATGCTCAAAGTTCCAATAAATTTCCATGCATATGTTAAAAAAGGATATTATCAATATCTGTATTATATAATAGGGGAAATTTTGTTAGTCAGCTTCAATGTAATTATCATGATTTTTAAGGATATTGTTGTCTTTTAACTCTTTTTAATGAATTAAAAATAATAGTAATACAAGAGTGAAATGAAAATCAATTGCTATAAAAATTAATAATATAAGAGTTCTATTAAACTTCTATCCAATTTTAATTCATATATAAATATATTTATAATTATTATCTCTATTTAAAGGGAAATTTGCATATATAGCAGCGTTGACCGTTGACTTTGCAAATATAGCACCCTCTTTTTTTTCCTTGTAAACATAACACTTCAGAGCTGAATAAAGACCAACATACCCTCGTCTTCTCTTCTGAAACATAAAGGCACAACACTTCATCAGCTCATCTTCATCTTCATCTTCATCTTTATCGATTCAACAAAATTTGCTCTCACACTTCATTATTTGCA
The DNA here is from genome assembly GCA_020080225.1 of Gynochthodes officinalis. Taxonomy (NCBI): domain Eukaryota; kingdom Viridiplantae; phylum Streptophyta; class Magnoliopsida; order Gentianales; family Rubiaceae; genus Gynochthodes; species Gynochthodes officinalis. The sequence goes on from CM034620.1 coordinate 17,541,868, forward strand.
CTTCTTATTATTCTCACACCCCATTGGATCATCATCTTCAAATAAGAAGACCGCGACCGTGAAGAAAAAATCGCAATGGGAAGATATTAGTTGAAATTTGAACAAGTTGAAATGGGTTTGTGAACTTCAATGAAACTGGTGGAGCCCTAAGTCGAGTTTTAGGTCGAGCAAAACGTTAGGTCGAATACAAGATCGAGTCTAAGGTCGAACAATAAGTTTGAGTAGTAATTGGTTGAATATTAGATCGAACTTGACCTAAACTCGACCTAATACTCGACCTACTATTAGGTCGAGTTAAATTTTAAAAAAAAAAAGAAAAAAATTTGAATTTTTTTTTTTAAAAAAAGTTTTAGGATCAAGCTCGACCCCATGCTCGACCTAATGCACGATCTAAATTTAAAAAAAAAAATTTAAAAAAAATTTAAAAAAATTATTATTTTTTTTAAAATTTAGGTCGAGCATGGGGTCGAGCTTGACCCTCAAATTTTTTTAGGGTCAAGCTCGACCCCATGCTCGACCTAAATTTTTAAAAACAAATTAAAAAAAGTTTAAAAAAAATTAATTTTAGAATCTGGCGCTTCTTTGGCTGTTTTATTATAGCTCGAGCGAACATGAGAAGAGAAACAAAGTATGTCTTCTGGGTTCTCATAGTTATTTGCTGTTGCAGCTCTTCATTAGAATTGCTCTCTCCCAAAGGCGTTAACTTTGAAGGTAAACATGATTCATTATAGCTAAATTTTGTGGGTTTAAACGTGAATGTCGATGAGTCTTACGTAGAAGTGGAGGATATCTGTAATCATCCATTTGCATTTTTTATCCAGTGCAAGCTTTGATGGCAATAAAAGCTAGTCTGGTGGATCCCCATGGCGTTCTTGATAACTGGGATGGGAACTCTGTTGATCCGTGTAGCTGGACTATGATAACTTGCTCGGCTGAAAATCTTGTCATTGGCCTGTAAGTTCTAGTCGGGAGAGAATATAATCTTCTATGTCCATGCTTTCCAGGATTGTCACGTAATGTCGCCTCTTGAATCAAATATTCCGGATTGTAATTTGCCAAAAAGGAAAAACATCTTGGATTGGTTTTCATAAATTTTGATACTTAGCACCTTAGTAACGTGGTTTCAGATGGTCTGATGCAGGGGAACTCCTAGTCAGAATTTGTCAGGCACTCTTTCTCCTAGTATTGGGAATTTAACAAATCTTCAAATCATGTGAGTGCTTAAAGAGGTAGTTTAAGAGATGGAGTATTTTGATAGATTCTTAATGTTTTGCGCACTAATGAAGGAAGTGCCTTGCAGACTTCTACAGAATAACAATATAACAGGATCAATCCCAGCAGAGATTGGAAGGCTTTCAAAACTTCACACTCTTGATCTTTCTGATAATCACTTCATTGGCCAAATTCCTCCTTCCCTGGGACATCTGAACAATCTCCAATACATGTAAACATTAGTGTTTCTAGACCGGAAGTGAGGTTTCATTTCGATGCACTTTTCTTGTCTGACTATTTTTCATGTTGATTAGGAAGCTCAACAACAATAGTTTGTCGGGGGAAATTTCAAAATCATTTGCCAACTGCACTAGGCTTTCCCTCGTGTAATGCTACATCACTTCTTGGATTACTATCGGTATTTTGACTAGTTTTTTGTTTGAGGCGTTTATGACGATTATAATTTGAACATTTTGTACTGTAGGGACTTGTCTTTCAACAATTTGACGGGACCTGTGCCCATATTCCCTTTGAAAAATCTCAAGTATAAATACTTCAAAGTTGCAAAATTTATGTAATTCCATAACCCCAAAAAACAATGTAATGCTAACTTTCTATCTGATCTCTTTTTCATACTGTCATTTCAGTGTTCTGGGCAATCCTTCAATATGCACAGCTGATCCACAATGCAACAGGATGACATTGATGCCAATGTTAATGGCACTGAACGCATCACGGGGTATATATGCACCAGTTGCTTCTTCTGTATTCCCCCCCCCCCCCCCCACATATTTATCATTCAACCGTCACTTATTTACTGTCAGTTCGAAAGTTTTTTTTGACTTATTCAACAATCATTAAGTTCAATTTCACCTTATGATTCTGAAGATGATGAGCGTTCAGCGAGAACTAAGAGTCACAAAGTTGCCCTTGCCTTGAGTTCAAGCCTTGGGTGTCTCTGCTTACTTGTTCTTGGATTTGGGTTCTTTCTGTGGTTGAGACACAAACAGAAACAATTGACACAGGAAGCAATTTTTTTTAAAATTTAGGTCGAGCATTAGATCGAGTATGGGGTCGAGCTTGACCCTAAAATTTTTTTTTAAAAAAAAAATTCAATTTTTTTTCTTTTTTTTTTTTAAAATTTAACTCGACCTAGTAGTAGGTCGAGTATTAGGTCGAGTTTAGGTCGAGCTCGATCTAATATTTAACCAATTACTACTCAGACTTATTGTTCGACCTTGGACTCGATCTTTTATTCGACCTAACGTTTTGCTCGACCTAAAACTCGACTTAGGGCTCGACTAGTTTCATTGAAGTTCACAAACCCAGTTCAACTTGTGCAAATTTCAACTAATATCTCCCCATTGCGATTTTTTCTCCACGGTCGCGGTCTTCTTGTTTGAAGATGATGATCCAATGGGGTGTGAGAATAATAAGAAGTGCAAATAATGAGGTGTGAGAGCAAATTTTGTTGAATCGATAAAGATGAAGATGAAGATGAAATGATGAAGTGCTCTGTCTTTATGTTTCAGAAGAGAAGATGAGGGTATATTGGTCTTTGTTCGGCCCTGAAGTGTTATGTTTGCAAGGAAAAAAAAGATGATGCTGCATTTGCAAAGTCAACGGTCAACGCTGCTATATATGCAAATTTCCCCTATTTAAAATATATAGTTATCTATTTATATATAATCCTAATATAACTCTAATATTTCGTGGTTATAAAATTTTAATTATTTTATCAAATTTTACTCTAACTTCCAAAATTAATTAGTAAATTTGATTGTTAAGAATATTAATTACGCATACATCTTTAATAGGAGTATAAATTTTCTTTTGTTTTTTAATATTTAAAACAGAATATACTCGTGTTTTATTGATATTTTTTTGAGATTGGTTTCCCTTGGTCTTGTGAATATTTTGAATAGACTTTAATTTGTTATGTCTTTTATTTTAAAAAAATAAATTGAAGACAATTGATTTAAATTTACACTAAAAAGTTAATAATTTTTTAATATAGTTCTTCATTCCTTCACAATTTCAATATAGTTCCCTTTTTTCCATTTTTGCTTTCTTACTCCCACGTTAGTTATTTAAGTTTTTATTTATTTAACTTTTACTTTTAATTTGTTGATAAAAATTAAAGTAATTTTTAAAAATTCTTACAACGATAAAAAATAATAATTTTATATCTTGAATAATAACTTAATTAATATTTCTAGAGTTGAAGTTGTATATTTAATAATGTATTTTAAATTATATAAAATTAGAAGTTAAATTTTCAGAAGGATGAAATTTATTACTTTAGATATTTAATTTCTTTCTTTATTTATACATAACATTTTAAAGAAGAAAATAATACATTATGTTTTATATATACTAAAGCACCCATGCTTTATGTGGGGGTCACCAATTAATAATATTATATTATTTTTTATATACCATTTGTGCTAAATGCAAGGCACAGGAATGTCCAATAATTTTATTAATAATTTGTTAAATATATATTACTAAAAATTTAGGGGGAAACAAAAATAAAAAATTGTTAAAGAGAAATTCTCAAACAATTAAAATTAATGAAAGTATGAAATAATATTTAGTGAATAAAAGTCATAGATAATGAATTCATAGACTGTGGTAAGAAAAGTATTTTAAAACTAATAAATAATAATTATAATTTTAAAAAAATAGTATAAAATATAAAATTATAAATTATAAACTCTTTACATATAAATATTTTCTCCCCCAAATGTCTCTAGCCGTCTTGCATGGTGCAAAACGATAGAATATTTTCTCATCCTTGAACAGGTTGTTGAGATTTATGAAATATTTTCTCATCCTTGGATAGGGTTTTAAAAATTTCATTTTATTACTTACCTCTTATTTTTCAGTCATAGTCGTTTAATTATCTCCCACTCAAATCTCACTTGTTCTCCTCACCACCCGTTTGCTTCCTCTACTATTTTATTACACGACCCACTAATACTTTATACAGTCTCCACATTAAATACTTGTCCTGATAAGGTAGAGAGATTGTTCCTCTTAATTCACTGTAGTGTTACACTTTTTCCATAGAATCTAGGATTTCGTTTGAATTGTTTTTATTTGAGAAAAGTTGTATTGAAATGTGTAAAAATTTTAATAGTTTTTTTTTATATAGAAAATTTTTTTGGAGGGAAAAATAGAAAGGAATTTTTTTTAACAATTATGTGAGAGAAATTTGAGTAGAAAATTTTAATTTTAAATTTTGAAATAAAAATGTATTTGGATGTTTTATTTTTGTTTAAGAAAAATTAATTTTTTGTAAATAAAAATATTTGTCCAAACAAAGCCAGAAATCTTCCAAGCTTCTTTCTTCCAAAGATGGCCACACTGACTGTTCCAATTTGCAAATCGGAACCGTGACTGGCGTTTCCAATAACTGTAACTAGAATCGGATGTAGTAATTTGGTTCCAATTGTATATTTTGATAAACCGAACTAGAATTGATGATTCAGTTTCGATTTAAAACTGTGGAATTTTTAAAAAAATTATATATATATATATATATATATATAATATACTCTTTTTTCTTTCATTTTTAATTTTAAGTGCAAGTTCTAAAGTATATTTCTTTTACAACTTCTAAATCTAAGTTATATTTTTTTAGAAACAAAGCTAAAAATTTTCTATACATAAATAAAATTTACTTTTTTCTCACTTTAGTTTTTAATTCTAAGTGTAAGTTACATATATAATTTTTTGAGTCCAAATTATAATTTTTATAACGTATAAATTTAAAAAAAAAATTCCTAACTTGAAATGGAATTATAAACAAATTGGATACGAGCAGTGAACCCACAATTTCGAAATTGAACCTAAATCACCACAATGATTGGGTACTAATTCCACCCATATAGGAATCAAGAATCAATGGTTTAGAATTGTGGTTACCTCTAGTTCTTATCTTTTCTTCTTTTTTTTTTTCTTTTTTTTTGACAAGAGAACCCTAGCCACATTGGACTAGGTAAATCTTGTACGACAGGCTAAACAGAGAGGGCATGGGGAGAATTGAACTCGAGACCTTATGGTCACCACGAACACTCCTTTACCTCTAGTTCTTATCTTATAAAATCCTAGAAGAGTCAGCACCATGTGACGCATAGTGCATATAATAAAGTGCCCTGTGATAATTTTTATAAAGTATTAATTTATTTTGATCATCCTTTATGATTATGTTTGTTAATATATAATGATGTCCCTTAAAAGTTTACACTATGGTCACTAAAGTGTAAATTCAAATCAGATAAATTGCAAAACAAACAATTTATGTTTCTTGATACTTGAAATGCTTTTGATAGATGAACAATTAAATTGCCATGGTAGGATATCTAAAATGAGGGGGAAAATATGTTGCTTGTAATATTATTATAATATTATGTTAGATTTAAAGTATTATTTTAATATCGTGTAAGCATTAATTTAATACGCATCCATTTAGATCAAATTAAAGGAATTAATGCTAAATATATAAATTTTTTGTTTGTTGTTTATATATGAATTTAAAATGTCAAGGATACATTCTTTCTATATCAAATTCATCAAAAATTAAAACTACAAAAGAAATAGACATTATGGCAAATAATAATAATAATAATAATAATAATAATAGAATCTTTATGAAAATCATGATTTTCAATGAATTGATTCCAATTTTGATGAAAGGTTGAATTTTTCATTCCTATAAAATATCTTTTTGTTCCACATGTAAGTTCATTCGTTGGTATTTCATCTTCACATAAGTTTCAATTTGCATAAATTGAAAGTATTTGTTAATTTTTCACAATTAAATTAATAATTTTTTATATATTTTATATGTAAAATCTAAATATATACTCTCTCTGTCCCAAAAAGAAGAGTTCACTTTTGATTTGATACTATTTTTTTAAATTACAAAGTATAATACACTTAATACACCATTAAATATATATTTTGATATTTTTATCCTTACTTTTAATTTAAGTTATACATTATCATTATTAGTAAGAGTAGTATAAAAATTTCACACAAAAAATAGACTCTTTTTTTTTTGACATATGGATTATATATTTAAAAAAAACCAAAAAATTCATATAATAAACTATACTTACTAGTTTGTTTCTTCTAGTTGAGGTGAAATTTTGATAAAAACATCTAAAATCCTTTATAAATTTTGGAAAAAATGCATTTATGGACAAGGGAAAAAAACTTGATGGTTATGGGATTTATTTGAAAATCCTATAGTAGAGACAAAAGGAAGAAAAATTTATTGGAAATATTTAAGTGCATAAATTAAGTTATTGAAATGATGTCGTTTTAAATTAAGGTTGTTAAACTCGAGTTTTTACGTAAAATCGGTAGAGGGTCCACAAAATCGGATCGTAAAATCGTAAGAGTTTACAAATTATGAAAAATAATATAATAAATATATAATATATAATATATGTTAAATTTATAAATTACAAACCTGTTCAAACTTATAAAAAATATACAAATTTCAAAAAAAAAAAAATTATCAATCACACATAAAAATTAATAATAATCATAATTCATTAACAACCATGCATAACAAAGCATAAGTCCTTAATCATCAAAGTTTAAACTAATGCCAATGAAGAGGATCGGTGAAAGGCGGAGTGAGGAGGAAGTTGATGATGCTTTTGGCGGGGGATGAGAATAGAAAATACCTGGAGAAAACGAGGGCAATGAAGGAAGGAAGGAAGGAAAAGGGAAGAAGAATAATAAGAAGAGATTTTGGCTGGTCAGCGGAGATGAAGAGTTGCGAGCGGTGGGGACTGATGAGGCAGAGTTGCGGCGGAGAGAAATTGAAGAAAACGGGAAAAAGCCCCAAGTAAAATAAAATTCAGAAGTTCAGTCAAAACGCTGCTTGTTTTGCGTTTTTGTATAAACGGATCGCTGGCCGATTTTATGATTGTAAGTGTCAAACTCGCGAGTTTACCTGATTTTACCTATTTTAGTTTTTACCTATAAACTGAATCGTACACTTGATTTTAGATCGTAAAATCGTAAAAACGTACTAGTAAAATCGAGAGTTTACCCGATTTTACCTATTTTAATTTTTACCTATAAACTGAATCGGACACTTGATTTTGGATCGTAAAATCGTAAAAACGTACTAGTAAAATCGAGAGTTTAACAACATTTGTTTTAATAAAGCGGGTTTTTTTTAGCTCTTGTTTTATTGAAACAACATCATTTTAATTTTTCAAAATTTTTTTTTACTTTGTTTCAAATTCTCAAGTATTTTTTTTGGTTTCCATTTTATTAAAGCAATGTTGTTTTAATAAAGTTTAGGTTAAAAAAAGAAAAAGAAAAAAGAGCTGATATGATGTTATTAACATATAGTAATAATGCACGAACAACAACTACCAAACGAAGACACGTGGACAAAAAACTGTCCGCGCCTTGCGCGCCATTTCCTCTCCACCTTTGCTAAATTAATATACGTGTACCTACGTGTTTTCCATGTCAGCGAGTCCTAAGTCTTTGAAACCCTAAGCCTTTGAAAAGGCAGTGTTTTTTTCCTTTCCAAAGCTCTGCTGTCTCCCAGCACACACCGCCTACGTCTTCTCCATCCTTCGACTCTCGTACGATTCTTGCCATTGATCGAGTTTTTTTTAGCCTTTTCCCCACAGATCTTGCTTTTGGAACCGTTTTCTTCTCCTATTTTGTGATCCGTATGAAATCGTCGGCCATTTTGTTAGCCATTTTCTTCCATTTTTGTTTGGGTCTTCCTTCGCATCTATGGGTTTGTTGTCTCTACCGGCCGACATGCCGATCCCGGTGACCGGCCTACATTTGCTTTTAACTTTTTTATTCTTATTTTTTTTGTTATCTGACCACATCTCATTTTGCTTTGCAATTTTGTGTCGTCCATGATTCTTCAGCCTCGGTCCTCCAACAGTTGGCCAGTGAAGTGATATTCTTTTTCTGACGGAACAAAGGAAGCTATAGTTTTTTTTTTCTTTTCCTTTCATAATTTTATAATTTTTTTAAAAATTCCCAATAAATGGCTAACTAGATTGGTTGCAGTTATCCTCGTATCTTGTCTCATCTCGTCTTATCCCAGTCGGAGTTTTAGTTGCAGCCACATCCCTTGCTTCACTCACCACGAATCAACTGCCTTTTTTCTTTTCCTTTCATGATTTTATAAATTTTTTTAATCCCCAATAAATGCCTAACTAGATTGGTTGCAGGTGTCTTCGTATCTCATCTCAGTCATAGTTGCGGTCGACCACATCCTTTACTTGGTCACCATGAATCACCGTACGATTTCAAAAGGTATGCAATTTTGTTGCCTTGTATTACTTTTTTTGTATAAATTGTGCTGTTTTAGCTTCTCAATGGGTGCTTCACAAATCTTTTGTTTCGCTCTTACCTATGTATCTATGGGTATTGTCCAATATGTAAATATTTGTTTCCTGATGTCTTTCAGTGCTAAATGTGGTCATTTCAGGTCTAACTTTTCATTTCTTACGCCACTTTCTTTCTAATTACTCCCGTCTGTCAATGTTTTTGCTAGCTTCTAGACAGCCATCTCCCTCTTTTTTACTTCTTATTTCTGCCATTATTTTTGCCACTTCTCTAACCGTGTGTTTAGGGTCTGCCTTAGCCTTTTTCATTGTGTTTAGGTATGGTTTTGTTTCTCTTTTTTCCTAATCCTTTTTTTCCCTTTGTTCTCTGCATTTTTTTTTCTTACTGGTATTAATGCTGCTGGTTGTTTAGTGCATTAAATGAATTTTAGTAGCATCCCTCTTTTTTTATTTGGGAAATCCTCGGTATTTAATTGATGCCTTATCTTTGGTAACTTGTTTTGGGGCTATACTCTCAATTTTTGTTAACTGGTCGATGGGTGGTTGCTGTCAAATCTTTGGTTTCACTTTTACCTGTGTCTATGGATATTGTCCAATCTTTGGTATGATGGCACGTGTAATCTACAGGATACTTTATTACTTTCTTTATGACTCGTGAAATTTGTAAATAACTGAACAGAGTATTAATGATAGAAAACCCAAAAGTTGATAACTGTTTGGAATTAGTGAAAATGTAAATGGTGTTTCCTTTCCTGTTTGTTCAACTTAAGCACTTGGTAATTAATGGCACCTGAAAACTTTGGTTATCAGAAGTAAAAGAATAATATCATGCTGAGCCTTGACAAAATGGGAGAATGTATGCAAGGAACTGACTATTCTGCAGTAGAGAACTTTAGACCATAATCTTTTGAATTCCAACATGTGTTTGGTTAAGCTTGATTCATTCTTTGCTGCATTCAGATATGTTAATTAATGGTTTGAATATAGTCTATTTTTGCATTTGTTGAATTGAGAAAGCCACTATTATGAGGATAATATATAATGAAGCTGCTCTCTTTTACGCTGATTACCTGTTAATCTACCGAGTTAGCTCTCACTTTCCAATTGCTGCTTGTTTTCTTTCTTTTGTCTATGTACCTACCTAGCTAAATGTGCTACTAAAGTTTCCAGGTGGAAAATAAATTTAGTTTTGGATCTTTATTTCATTTCACTGCACCTTTTCACATTTATATATGATGAGAGAGAGGACAATGATATATAATATGTCATGGTGCATAGTAATTCATTTTTTATTTCCTTATTATGGTGATTAGATGACGTTTATCATGATGAATTTTGTCAATTTGTCTTTTGTTTCATTAAGTGATTTTGACCCCTTTTTTCCTGGAGATTTATAAAGCAAACTATTAAACTCTACTATAAACTGGGGAAGTACAAGGAAATGATGCATGTATACATAGGTATGCTGACATATATAATATTTGTCGTGACACGAAATTACTGTGAAAAGTGTATAAATAATATTATGGATTTTGTCTCTGGATCTGCGAGCCAGAACTTCAGTCTGTTGCAAGAATTCTATCAAACAACTATGAGAGCACTTGAAGAGGCAAAAAATGAGGTACATTAAATATTGATGTTTGCTTTATTCGTGGTGACTTATATTCATAAGGAATTGTAGTAATTATTTTGTGTTACAGAGGCTGTGGTTCAAGACAAACTTAAAGCTTTGTAAGATATGGTTTGATATGGGTGAATACAGTAGAATGAGCAAGGTAATTTTTGGTGCAAGCCAACATTATCTTTTGTTTTATGTTTTTGTTGTTTTAAAATTTTTTTTTTCCAAATTCAAATGTGATTCAGGTTATCTATGTATTAGATTTTAAAGCAACTTCATAAATCTTGTCAAAAAGAAGATGGATCAGATGACCAGAAGAAAGGAACACAGTTGTTGGAGGTCTATGCTATTGAAATTCAAATGTACATTGAGACTAAGAATAACAAGAAGCTCAAGGTTTTGTCAGTGTTTACTTGATTTTGCCTTTATTGTCAACATAGACTGCATTACATGCCTTTACCTGCATCTAGGTTGTATCCTTTCTCCTTGGTATATGAGTTATGGTTTTCTCCAGGTCATTTTTTTCATTTTTTATCCAATATGTTTCACAAATTTACATTGTACGCTGGTTCTTTTGTAAATTAAAGATGCTTTGGTTGAAACTTGTAGCTTTTCTATGTTAAGCTAGTGAGAGGAAGAAACGCAATGCATTTAGTAGAGAACAATATGTAATTTTTCATACCTTGACAAAGGTGATATATCACCTTATTAGGCTTGATTGTAAATATTGGATTAGCTTTTTGTAGATAGTTATGAAAGCTGAAGTAGCTTAAAGTGCTTTTGAGAAATTTAATACCAATATGATAATAGTTTATGTTGTTGGAAAGATATTTATTCTTGTATTGTCCTCAATGCTCATGAGTAGGGTGTCCCTTTTTTATCTTCTGTAGGGTAGAACCCTTATTTCTGACCTGTAGAACTAGATAAGAACATTTATCAAACCCTTTATGACTTAATCAATACAGAATGTCAACCATTAAGTAATGAAATTCTCTCTAGAATAAAGTAGAGTGGCATTTTCAAGCACAAATTAATAGAGATAGAATGCTACACCAAGTTAATGGGTCAAGGTTGGCATTTTGCAGTAGAAGCTTGTTAATATAACAATACAGTACTAAAAATTAGAAATTTGCTACTTGGTTATTGCTTGAAGTTAAGTGATGTGAATAATGAGGTCATTGCTCTTTCAGTCTCCTGTATGTTGGACTGTTGATCAATTTAGCATTTCGAATTATGAAGAAGAGCATATTGACAACCACTTTGGCAAATGTTTAAACCTAATCTCTGAAAGCCAAGCTTGAGATAAGAGCTGATAGTTCAGTGTAATTGTTGACCCAAAGATTGTTGAGAATGTACTTGGAGATACACCGTACAAATCGCAGATTAGACACTTAAGACCAATATGGTCTTTCAAGTTATGAAGATAAACATATTGCATATTGACCATCTGTTTAGCAAATGTTGAAAATGGTGTTGGGATGTTATGCACATAGTTAAGAGAAACAGACTTCATGCTACTTTAATGTCACCTCTTAACCGCTGCTGCTGAACAATTAAAAGGAGTGGCTCTTTCAACCTCTGAATGTCTTGTTTATACGTAGGTATCACCCGAGAATTTTTTAGGATAGGCCATTTCTGTAAGTAATTTACTGAAGTTTCCTTGTTTTTTTAATAACAGTGCCAAATTATTAATAATGATAAGAGAATGGGAAATTAGATGGATTTGGAAATGACTTGATGAATCAAATAACTATTGTTTCATCCTTCAATATGCAAATATTATATTGATGTGCATATGTTTTAATTGCAGGAACTATACCTAAAAGCACTATCAATTAAATCAACAATTCCTCATCCCAGAATTATAGGGATAATTCGGGAATGTTGTGGAAAAATGCATATGACTGAGAGACAAAGGAATGATGCATCGACTTCTTTGAAGCTTTTAAGAACTATGATGAAGCAGGAAACCAGAGGAGAATTCAATGCCTAAAGTATACCTAGATTACATGCTTTACTGAATACGCTTGTGTGTGCCCATGTATGATTTTATAAAGTTGCTAATATTTTATTTACTTTGATATGAATGCTAACACGTACAGGTTGAAGTGGAAGGAGAAAATGGCCAATCTTTTTTTCTTAATTTTCATGAGTAATTAACTTGTTACTTTTAGTGAAGTTGTCTCCATCTAGAATAGAACTAGATCCTATTCTAATGCATTTGTTGAATCTGTATGGACATGTTGAAATACCCAGAGATGATATTGGTTTTTTTTTTAATTTAGAGAACGGATTAAGTCAAGAACATTTGCAATACCTAGATCTGGTAAGCAATATGGAAAGCCTTGTTTTGGTAGTAAGATAATTGAGTAGCAATTTTGGACATCGTCAACGAATATCTATTGGATTGTTTTGAATATATCTCATAACAATCTGTGCATTGCAAAATTTGTTTGGTAAAAAGGATGTTTATTAATGAGTACATATGAATTCTGAGTGATATTCTTTCACACAACTGTGAAACGAATGTTTTTGTCATAAATGTGGTGCCTGAATCTGGATCTAAATATAGGAGAGTAATTGATATGGAGACAGGCATACCTTCAGATTAATTGGTTCTAGAACATGTTGGCGGTATCTGAATAAACAACTCTAGAACTAATTGTTATATTCTTTTTACAAGCCATTTATATTCCTAAAATGATTTCACCTATGATGAGCTATGTTACATGGACTAAATTTATCTTTGAGAAAATTACCAATATATACTGACCATGTAGAATCTGAGTTCTGGTTTAATTTTTGTTCTTTGGAATAACCCTGTTAGTTGTTTTCTTACAATGTCTATTTCTCTTCCTTGCAGATATTTGGTTCTCGCTAATATGGTAATGGAATCTCTAGTGAACCCTTTTGATGGTCAAGAAGCAAAACCGTAAGATCATTATATTATGTTCTCTATGAACATAATTTATGACTTCTCATGCTTTTGTTCGATTTTGAGGTCAATTATCTGTTTTTTGTTTTTCAGAAATAAAAATGACCCAGGAATATTGGCTATGACCAACCTTATAGTAGCATATCAGCGGGATGAAATTTTGGAGTTTGAAAAAATTCTGAAGGTGAATTCGTTTTCTTCACCAAGTTGCAGTATAAAGCTTTGAAAATTTTGTTGGATGAATTCACTCTTGTCATCACAATCAATTGAAACTGGCACTTGAAATTTCTGCAGAGTAACAGGAGAACCATAATGGATGATCCTTTCATCTGAAATTACATTGAAGATCTTTTGAAGAATGTCAGAACCCAGGTGTTGCTTAAGCTCATCAAACCTTATACAAGGATTCACATCCCCTTCATATCAAAGGTGAAAACGGAATATGAGAGTTTTTTATTTGAATTTTTTGTTCCAAGAATTTTCTTCAAATATGATCATGGTCAAGTGATAATAGAAACTGTGTCATCTCTGAAGGCGATTAAGATAAAATTGCTATTGTTCGGTGATTGATTTTTTTGCTTTGTTTGAAACATGCCCTTTAATAGATTGGAATTATTTTTTCTAGTTTCCTTGCTTTTGATGGTGGAAGCTGGTAACCTTATTGCATTTTTTTTCCTTGTGGTTGGTGTAGAATCTGAATTTCTGTTAATTGTACTGAATGTAAACCTCTTCAATTAATTATTTGAATTTATCTCAAACAAATTAGTTTAATGGTGCTGTCATTACATCCTGAAAAAAATGGTTTATTGGTCATGAAGAAAAGTTTTATGAGTTCATGTCCAGTATTTTGCTTACCTTAATTTCAGTTTTTAGTATAGAAGTATGGACAACTCTACTCTTTTTTGTGATGTTTTTATTAATTTTGATACCATATAATTTAAAAAGTAGTTATAATGCTTATTTGGAGAATGTAGATTATTAGATTCCCGTTTTCTGCTGAAGTAATTGTATTATGTTCTGCTTAGGTACATGCAGAGATTTGATCATGGGTTTGGATTCAATGGAGGAAGGTACACTATTCAGCCTATGTACGCATCTGCTTTAAATTACAACACTGAATTTCCCCAACTTGGCTCAACTCGAAGACCACCTATATCTACTGAAAACCAACCCCAGCCCCTTCCCTAGCATCTACTTGGACCATGGATTGCCCTGTCAAATCCTACTGGAATTGGGTATGGGCTTCCAAAGACGATGATGACTCCATGTAGTACCAATCATGTTGGTGCCTGTTCTAATTCAGCTTTGTACTTACATTCGGCACAGTATCCTTTTCAGCATCCTGGGATGCCATTAAGTCATCCTTAGGAATAGGCTCACCAATCCTTTGCTCAATTACAGCTTTCTTTCCTGGCATGTTACATAAATATTTGTAATAGTTTTTGAACTTCGTGATAACTTTGAGATAGAGATGGTGGTAGGAACAATCAGCTTTAGCATAAACAGATTTATTTATTTATGTTTAAGTGCTCTTTTCGCTGTCTCTGCTTTCATATTGTCCTGTGCTCTCCTTTGCTAATATGCTTAAACCTTGCTGGATGACCCATTTTGGCATGGTTGATTTGTTGGCCAGTCAAGGTTGCTTAAATGTGTGTGTGTGTGTGTAGTTTAAATATTATTATGTATTAATTAGAAGCTGTGTTGAAATGTGATTTGGCTTCAACTTCCTGTATATAAGATGAAGAAAACCTAATTCTGGTGTGCTGCCTTGGCGTGCTATTGAGTTGTTTATTGGCATATATAAGTGAACATTTTTGCTGGTTGCTTGCTTAGGTTGTACCTTGAGAAGTTGTGTCCTTTTCCTTTGTTAATGTATTGGTTTATCCCTTTTTTGATTTGCTTCTCACAGAAACAAAATTGTGATTATTCTTATAGATTAGTCATTTTCCTTTGTGATTAGTAGTTGTAGTTTTATTTTATTCTTATGGATTTTGCTTATCATGCTATACACTGAATAAGATTTGCCAGTTTGGGTTTCTTATATTGAAAGTCTAATTCATTCATGCATCCTTGGTACCACCTTTCAGTCTCATTTGGCCGAAGTAAGTAACTGAGTTTGTTCATTTTTTTCCTCATCAAGTTCCACTGTTAATTGAATTATTCATGTTATCCAGGAAAAGAATATATGGGGACTTTTTTCTGGTTGTTGCTCAGGCTTTTGTCTTGAACAATTGGGCTGATGAAATTGGTCGCTTCTGCCCTGATCTAAAAACTCTTCCATATTGGGGTGGATTTTGAGAGCGAACAGTGCTGAGGAAGAACATCAACCCGAAACATCTATATCAACGATAGTATCTCAGTGCCACTAATCATTGGAGATTGCTTTTGTTCTCTTTCTTTTTGCTACTTTGCTTGGCTTTTATGCGTCTGCCTCATGTCCAATTTACATATAATGGGCTTCCTCCTAGATTACATCCTTTTGTTTTGGGGTGTAGCTTTGTATTTATGAGATGAAGCTTGTTTGAAACATAATTCTTATACAGGGCTGCCATCAGGTGAGCCAAGCGATACTAACATGATGAGGCTTGGTTTGATTACATTTCAATTGATATGATTCAATCCTTTAATACTCTGCTCTCTACCCTAGCACTATATAATTTAAATTTAAAACAAATTAGAATACATTTTTCACATTTTACTTTTACGTTAATTAATTCTTACTACATAATTCTTTTTTCAAATTTTAAACATTTCTTTATTTTTTAATTATATTATGGATTTATTTTTCCAAAAATATCATAATTTTATTTTCAAATTATTTATATTTTATACAACATAATGGGCATTCAAAAAACCGCACATTGTGCGGATATTGCCTGCTAGTTTCAATAAAGTGGGGGTAAAAGAAACCCGGTTCATAAAAACGATGTTTGTAAAGCAAATAGCCGTGGAATTAAAATGTTACGGAAGCATTGATGCTATAGTGCGTGACCTTACCAAAGCATTGATGCTTTTATGAATAATATAGATAAAGTATATGGTCTCTGTTTCTTCCTTGTGGCATCTTGTTTCTTGGCCAGTCTGGCTGCTTCAGAAAGCACTACAAACAGTTTACACGAACCAATAAAGTCAACCATCCCCAATTATTGATCGACAAAAATAGTGTTTCCTATGTCCTACTTGATTATGTTCGAAACCCCATCCGAGAGTTTGAACCATACATAGAGTTTTACAGCACTACCACTCCTGCATTCTCAACCTTGAAAAGTTGAAATTGATGTATGTCAAGTGATTCTAAGACTAGTTCATAAATACTGGTATTAGGAAAGAAGAGGACAGCATATTTGGAGGATCAATGGATTCAGTTGAAGGAGAAAATGGCTACGAGGTTGTCATCGTTGGCGGGGGGATTGGCGGGCTTGCAACAGCTCTTGCTCTTCACAGGTCCATATTTTTTAATCTCTATTCCTGCATCTACAATAGCTACATAAAGAAAGGTCATAATTTTCACTTTCTAAATTAACAGTACTACTAGAACTAGCTAGTTGAATCCGAAGCATATATTGGTTTGACGATCGATTATCCTCCCATGAATTGATCATAAATTCACAAAGAAATCATATAATATTGTTACGGCACTGCAGAAAAGGCTTAAAAAATGTGGCAGTTTATGAGAGATCGAATGGTCTGCGAGCAGAGGGAACAGCAATAGGGATCTTCGCTAACGGGTGGTGTGCACTTGATCAGCTTGGTGTTGGACCTCAGCTAAGAGACAAGGCTATTCTTCTTCACGGGTATACAACTTTAATTGTGTGCATATTCAGGACGTGCTATGTGTATGGAAGTAATAAATATATCTGTGTGTGTGTGTGTGATTTTCTGAATAGGAAAGAAAATGTTCGGCTTTAAGAAGTCATTTTGTTAATGGAAATAGAATAGCAATTAGAGGAAGACTAACTTCAGGGTGGTCCCTATAGCTCATGTCCTGATTAGTTTCTTTTGTAACACAGAGGAGAGGAAATATGGGTTGACGGAGGAAGGCGTGAAAAAATGCAATATCCGTAAGTTCAATCTTTTTTAATTGGTATGACAATATATTTCATTTGGGATGGAAAGGCGATGCTAGTTATGCAGTACAAATTCCTCGCTTGATTATGTGGAAATCTGGCCAGCGGCAAGAAGTTACGAACTAACTATTTGTACCAGATTTAACTTGGACCACTCTGACTACAACTTAGAGAAGTCCCAATCCCTCCAGAACTAAACCTTGAAAGTCTGTATATGTACCACATCAGAATTCCTGGATTTTGAATATTTGAAGCATTTTGATAGGAATGGTGAACTTCGTTGCTTGAAAAGGAGTGACTTGATAAACACCCTTGCTGATTCTTTGCCACCCAAAACCATACGATTTGGATACAATGTAGTTGGTGTGAAAATGGATCCTCAAAGTATGTCCCCAGTTCTTCAACTTGATGATGACAAGGCTATAAAAGCCAAGGTACCTTACTTTTTATTTTATCTAAATACATCGCTGAAAATATACGTACTAGCACTTCAGTAGCACTTAATTTCGTTTATAGGAAAGGAAGATTGGAAAACATAAACTGAAAATGATAGTAGTTGTATTATGTCTCATCAAAGTTGCATTTCCGAGGGGAAAAGAGCTCAAATATGTTGCTTTTGCTCACTAGCTATTTCTTCGCAGGTTCTGATTGGATGTGATGGATCAAATTCCATAGTGGCAAATTTTCTTGGGCAAAAACATGCATCAATATATAATCTTGGGTCAATTAGAGGTTTGACGCCTTATCCAAATGGTCATAAGTTCCCTCCACTGTTTGCTCGAATGAGAAGAGACAAGAGAGACGGAACTTTGGTTGGACGAGTTCCTATCAATAATAAGTTGGTATATTGGTTTGTTGCTGTACCATTGTCTGGGTTGGGTAATTCATGTACCATTTTTGCTTTAGATTCTTATTCTTTTAGCTTACTTAACTAGTCCTGCCAAGGTAACTTGGTACAGAATTTGAACATCAATCTGTGTTTCTTTCTCGATTGTTGAAAATTTTTGTTGCAGATGGGAAATTTCCAAATGATCCAGAACTCATCAAAGAGTCAACCTTGAGAATAACAAAGGGCTATCCAGCTGATGTTGGCGAGATGATAGAAAGAAGTGCGCTAGACTCATTGTCCTTCACACGCCTGAGATACCGCCATCCATGGGAGATACTGGTAGGAGAATTTCACAAAGGATCCGTGACAGTAGTTGGAGATGCAATGCATGTTATGGGTCCATTTCTGGGGCAGGGTGGTTCAGCAGCCTTAGAAGATGCAGTGGTTCTTGCAAGGAATCTGGGACAGAAGATTACTTCTCTCCATCAATCTGAACTGGGAAAACAAATTATGACTCACAAGATTATCGGAGAAGCATTTGATCAATATGTGAAAGAGAGGAGGATGCGGATTATGCGATTGTCTGTTCAAACTCACCTAAATGGTGTTATTTTGGGAAGCACATCATCCCTGGTCAAATTCATTGCCATTATAATAATGGTTATCGTGTTTAGAGATCGAAGTGGACATACAAAGTATGATTGCGGCAAACTGTAAATGTGATCTAGAATATCATATCTTTACTTTCAATCTTGACTAAACTGCTGTTGCTTCTTTCTTGACGTTGTTAAATACCCCCAAGCCGCTGGAACAGCCATTGTTTTTAAGAATTGTTGGGACAGGGTTGTTTTTTGTAGAGAGAAAATAGACGAAAGTGCTTAAGGCATTACAACTAGGGTATCAAAAATGTGGAATACCCATCACTGCTGCTCCCAACAGACCCTATAGGCAGTTGTTCAGGGTTATATTTGTCAATAAGTTATTATCCAATTAACTTATAACAAATCTTCATTTATTGTTAATTATATTAAAACATATATTTAGGATTTAATATAATTAATTCCAACAAGAATGACAGCAGTGTTGATGAAAAATATACTTTTACTTGTACTCCTTCTATCAAATTTGAATGTGTTCACCAGAAAATATGCCAATTACTCTGTATCGATATATGGTTATCAAGAAGCACATTGAGGAGCTTTTTTAATAGAGAAGTTTTCTACCCTTTAAATTTGGATTCTGATTAATTACTTTTTTTGTTTGGTGAAAATTAAGGTTTGGAAGCAGATACATAAATCATCCACATTTTCTTGGATTGTCCCATGTTAAGGAAGTCCAGAGGAGCATGAGGTGGTTTTTAATGGGTAATACATTTAAGTAGAGGATTGTTGTTTATTCAATAATTCCAAGAGCTAGATCTAGTTGTAACAAACATGATTTGGTATCTATACTAATTTCATTTCACATTTCAATGTACCTAGTTGGTAATCTCATTTTCTAATGCCGTTGTAAACACATTTTGTGTCTAGAAAGAAGTCATGGAAATATTAGTATTCTTGATGTTGGGCTCTGGCTAGACAAGAATTTCTTGGTTTCACTCGCTTTCTCCTAGTTTGCAGAATCTTTCACTCGGCAAAATGTTCCTCAAAAAATCCTCAAACTAACAAGACAACTTAATTTGTAAAATGTTTAGGCTCTGTACTAATTACGTTTTCTAAAATATTTTTATTTTTTTTAAAATGACGTTTTACATATTTTCATGATAACTTTTTTCTTACACATTTGTCTCGTCAAGATAAATACCATATAAACCTTTAAGTTCTTTTGGTACAAGTATTATTTGTCCATACATTAGAATAAAACAAAGGACCGCCCATTATAAACGTGGAGCTAAAGTTCAAGCTCTTATATAATTTCCTTTCGCAAGCAATAAAATTAGTAGGAGACAACACCAAATCTTTTATGCTGCAATGGACTAATTACCACAAAAAAAAAAAAAAAACACTCTTACACTCTTTGCCTTTCTGAATTTGACAAAAATTTCCCAACTTTTCCCTCTAGTGTCTTACTAATAACGAGGAGGATGCAAATTTGGTAATACGATAATATGTGCTATATTAACTTTAATAAATTCATCACATATCAACATTGTAAATGTTGTACTTTGATATTCCTCATTCACAAGCCATGCGACCCATTGAAAAGCTGGAGAAGACCGCCGTTTAAGCTCCCAGCGGTCCTGTTTTTGCACTAAATTTTTTGGGTATTTTGGTTAGTTTCATCCCAATTTGGGACGTCATCTCTGCTTCAATGAGTTGAAGCAGAGCTTCACAGCTCCATACTTCACTTGTAGATGCTGGCCAGTGGCAAGAGGCAGTCTATGTTGGATATATTTAAAACATAATCCAAATAGTATGTTCATATATAAGTTCAATGGGTGAAACTTTAATTATTAGGGCGCATGTGAGTTGGAGTTTAATAGCTTGTATATATATTTTAAAATAATCTAGTTGGAGATAACATTGTTAAACATTCCAAACTTAATGTCTCAAAATGTAATACTTCAAGCCACCAAACTTGCTCAAACCAAAATACTTTCAACAATCTTGAAGCATATTTAGTGTATATTAGATTTGAGCAAGTAAGGTGTTTACTTGAAGCCTTCGATGAGAGGAATTCAACGGTACCATTAGATTTCCGATCGAATGGTGGAGTTGGACGGAATTTGGGTTTGAAGTTCCATGGGTCAAAATCATTCTTTTCAGATCTTGGAAAATTAACTTGTTTGGACAGCACATTTCCATTTGCAAATAAGTAAATTTTCAAACAAAAATAAACTATTCAAACACATTTTTATTTCAAAATTTAAATTCAAATTTTCTCACATAATTTTAAAAATTATTTTTCCCTCCAAAATACTTTTTCTATCAACAAATATCCACCAAAATTTTCATATATTCCAATACAACTTTTTCCATTTGCAAATAAAAATGCATTGTCTAAACGAACCTAGTTAATACAATGTGCGAGACCACTCGTTGGGACAAATATTTTTGAATGGTCATCGACGTCAAATAAAGGTCGAAAGACGGAGATATGGCCTTCTAAAAGTTTCTGGTGAGTCACGGATCGAGTTGACACAGGTGAACTGAGCGAGTTGACTAGGAGTCGACCGAGTCAAATCGTTGGATCACGATCGTTACACTGTTGACTTTTTCCCCCGCAACAAGGGCAATCCATCTTAAGGTTTTTGGTTTCTCCAAATCCATTTTTGATGTTTATTTTGGCTAATTCCTCCTTCAAAGAGAAGAAGAGGATGATGGTCAGATCTCCTACACGGACAGTGGCAAGCCGACAAGAAAAAAGAGGCGAACGATGGCTGGAAATGTAAGGTCAATAGTCAGCAGAAAAACGAAGGACTATGGTTAATCAATTCATTCGTTCGGATCAGATCAGATCTGATCCAACACATTAAAAAATTTAAAATTGATCTGATTCGATTCGCAAGTCATTTTTGAATAACCCTACTTGTCATCAAGACTGAAGCTAGTGTGAAAATTCAGGAATCTTGTTTGTGATGAAACCTTGATCCTACCATGATGCCTCTTCTGGTCCTATTTTTCTAACCAATGCACCACAAGTTTATTGTCTCTGACAATTTCCCTTCGTTGAAGGATTGCTGTTGGCTTTAGATAGCAGATGTCTTCTGTAGTGAAAGTAGCCAACTCAGTTATATTGAGTGGAACTGGTCCAGCCTTCTCTTTGAGTAGTGAAACGTGAAATATTGGACAAAATTGAGAGTGTTCAAAAGTTTCAGTCTATGAAACGTGAAATATTGGATGAAATTGAGAGTGTTCAGAAGTTTCAATCTATATGCAGTTGCTCCAACTCCTAAATTCTTGAAGTTCCAGTCTATGTTAAACTCTTTTCCCTTGTGTTTGAGAACAAGGCAAAATTCTTGCCACTTTGAGGGGTGAGAGTGTTCCTCCTTTAAACTTTGTCACCATTTTTGCCCACCCTGTCAGTATTCCAATGCCTGCCATATACAAAATCAATTCATCAATATTCAAGTGCATAAATTAAATAGTAGAGACAAAAGGAAGAAAAAAATTAATGGAAATATTTAAGTGCATAAATTAAGTTATTGGAATGACGTTGTTTCAATAAAGCAGGTTTTTTTTTTTTTTTGCACTTGTTTAATTGAAACAAAATTGTTTTAATTTTTCTAAATATTTTTTGGCCTTTATTTTATTGAAACAATATCATTTTAATTAGCTATAATGAAATGACGCTATTTCAATTTTTCTAGTATTTTTTTTGTTTCTTTTTTATTAAAACAATGTCATTTTAATAAAGTGAAGGTAAAAAAAAATAATAATAATATCAAACACCCCTCTCGAGATTTTATTAAATATCAAATCGGACCCTGAGATTTGAAAAACATCAATAACCCCCTGTAATGAAAAAAAATATCAAACAACCTCCTTGACTGTTAGTCAACGGAAACAAGTTGGAAAAAAGACGAAAAATTCCTCCGATATAAAAAGTAAAAAAGTATACAGTTTAAAATTCTAAAATAATATTTTCAAAATACAAAAAAGGCAAAAGTTGAAGACAAAAATTTAATAAAATTATTTACACTATATAATAAATTTTTTTAAACTAAAAAATAAAATTTAAAGATGAAAATTTAATAAAGGTAAAGACAAAAATGAAAAATAAAAATTCCATATAAAAAAAATATCTATACAAAACAAATTTGATTAAGTTTCTTTGTCATTTTTGTCCTTAAATTTTATTTTTTAGTTTTAAAAAAATTTATTATAAAGTGTAAATAATTTTATTAAATTTTGCCTTTTTAAAATTTTGTCTTTTTATAGTTTTTAACTTTTGCCTTTTTTGTATTTTTAAAATTTTATTTTAGAATTTTAAACTATATACTTTTTTTCCTTTTATATTAGAGGGGTTTTTCGTCTTTTTTTCAACTTGTTTCCGTTGACTAGCAGTCAAGGGGGTGTTTGATTTTTTTTTTTAATTACAAGGGATTATTGATATTTTTCAAATCTCAAGATCTAATTTGATATTTAATAAAATTTCGAGGAGGGTGTTTGATATTATCTCTAAAGTATATGGTCCCTGTTTCTTCCTTGTGGCATCTTGCTTCTTGGCCGGTCAGGCTGCTTCAGAAAGTACTACAAATGGTTTACAGTTTGCAGTTTACACCGACCAATAAAGTCAACCATCCCCAATTATTGATCGACAAAAATAGTGTTTACTATGTCCTACTTGATTGTGTTTGAAAATCCATCCGAGAGTTTGAACCATAAATAGAGTTTTACCGCACAACCACTCCTGCATTCTCAACCTTGAAATTGATGTATGTCAAGTGAATCAAGTGATTCTAAGGCTAGTTCATAAATATTGGTATTAGGAAAGAAGAGGACAGCATATTTGGAGGATCAATGCATTCAGTTGAAGGAGAAAATGGCTACGAGGTTGTCATCGTTGGCGGGGGGATTGGCGGACTAGCAACAGCTCTTGCTCTGCACAGGTCCATATTTTTTAATCTCTATTCCTCCATCTATAATAGCTACATAAAGAAAGGTCATAACTTTCACTTTCTAAATTAATAGTACTACTAGAACTAGCAAGTTGAATCCGAAGCATATATTGGTTTGACGATCGATTATGCTCCCATGAATTGATCATGAATTCACAAAAAAATCATATAATATTGTTGCGGCACTGCAGAAAAGGCTTAAAAAATGTGGCAGTTTATGAAAGATCGAATGGTCTGCGAGCAGAGGGAACAGCAATAGGAATCTTCACTAACGGGTGGCGTGCACTTGATCAGCTTGGCATTGGACCTCAGCTAAGAGACAAGGCTATTCTTCTTCACGGGTATGCAACTTTAATTGTGTGCATATTCAGGACGTGCTATGCATATTCATGTATGGACGTGCTATATATATGTGTGTGTGTTTATTTTGATCGGTGGATTGGATTGATCTAATCTGAAAAATGAATCAGATCGAATTAATGTATTTTTCAGACCAAGATTAGATCGATCCAATCCGTTTTGATTTAAATGAAAAAAAAAATTATAATTTTTTCTTTAAAAAATAACTAACATTAGTTATAAAATATAAATTAATATTCTTTGATAATTCAAATATTTCTTTAATTAAAATTAATCAATTTGTGACAAAAATAAATTAAAATATTTATATGAAAATACACAAATTAATTTACACGAAAAATATGTAAATTAAAAAATTTAGATAAAATTTATTTATTATATTTATATAAAAATATATAATTTTTTTTAATTAAATTATTAATTTCAAATTTAATTTAAATCACTTAATATTATATATAAAAATGAAAGCAATAGCAAAAAAATAAATAAATAAATAAAAACCAATTCGATCCCATTCGACTATCGGATGGGATAGAATCATTAATTTTGAACGCCCCATGCGTGCGTGTGATTTTCTGAATAGGAAAGAAAATGTTCGGCTTTAAGAAGTAATTTTGTTAATGGACATAGAATAGTAATTAGAGGAAGACTAACTCCATGGTGGTCCCTATAGCTCATGTCCTGATTATTTTCTTTTGCAACGCAGAGGAGAGTTAATATGGGTTGACGGACGAAGGCGTGAAGAAACGCCATATCCGTAAGTTCAATCTCTCTTCTTTAATTAGTATGACAATATAATTCACTTGGGAAGGAAAGACGGTGCTAGTTATGCAGTACAAATTCCTCGCTTGATTATATGGAAATCTGGCCAGCTGCAAGAAGTTACGAACTAACTATTTGTACCAGATTTAACTTGCACCACTCTGACTGCAACTTAGAGAAGTCCCAATCCCTCCAGAATTAAACCTTGAAACTCTGTATAAGTACCACATCAGAATTCCTGTGATTTTGAATATTTGAAGCATTTTGATAGGAATGGTGAACTTCGTTACTTGAAAAGGAGTGACTTGATAAACACCCTTGCTGATTCTTTGCCAACCAAAACCATACGATTTGGATACAATGTAGTTGGTGTGAAAATGGATCCTCAAAGTATGTCCCCAGTTCTTCAACTTGATGATGACAAGGCTATAAAAGCCAAGGTATCTTACTTTTTATTTTATCTAAATACATCGCTGAAAATATACGTACTTGCACTTCACTAGCACTTAATTTCTTTTATAGGAAAGGAAGATCGGAAAACAAAAACTGAAAATGATAGAAGTTGTATAATCTCTCATCAAAGCTGCATTTCCGAGGGCGAAAGAGCTCAAATATGTTGCTTTTGCTCACTAGCTATTTCTTCGCAGGTTCTGATTGGATGTGATGGATCAAATTCCGTAGTGGCAAATTTTCTTGGGCTAAAACATGCATCACTATCTAATCTTGGGTCAATTAGAGGTTTGACGCCTTATCCAAATGGTCATAAGTTCCCTCCACTGTTTGTTCGAATGATAAGAAACAAGGGAGACGGAACTTCGGTTGGACGAGTTCCTATCAATAATAAGTTGGTATATTGGTTTGTTGGTGTATCATTGTCTCGGTTGGGTAATTCATGTACCCTTTTTGCTTTAGATTTTTATTCTTTTAGCGTACTTAACTGGTCCTGCCAAGGTAACTTGGCACAGAATTTGAACATCAATCTGTGTTTCTTTCTCAATTGTTGAAAAATTTTGTTGCAGATGGGAAATTTCCAAATGATCCAGAACTCATCAAAGAGTCAACCTTGAGATTAATAAAGGGCTATCCAGCTGATGTTGGCGAGATGATAGAAAGAAGTGAGCTAGACTCATTGTCCTTCACACGCCTGAGATACCGCCATCCATGGGAGATACTGGTAGGAGAATTTCACAAAGGATCCGTGACAGTAGTTGGAGATGCAATGCATGTTATGGGTCCATTTCTGGGGCAGGGTGGTTCAGCTGCCTTAGAAGATGCAGTGGTTCTTGCAAGGAATCTGGGACAGAAGATTACTTCTCTCCATCAATCTGAACTAGGAAAACAAATTATGACTCACAAGACTATCGGAGAAGCATGTGATCAATATGTGAAAGAGAGGAGGATGCGGATTATGCGATTGTCTGCGCAAACTTACCTAAATGGTGTTATTTCGGGAAGCACATCATCCCTGGTCAAATTCATTGCCATTATAATAATGGTTATCGTGTTTAGAGATCGAAGTGGACATACAAAGTATGATTGCGGCAAACTGTAAATGTGATCTAGAAAATCATATCTTTACTTTCAGTCTTGACTAAACTGCTGTTGCTTCTTTCTTGACGTTGTTAAATACCCCCAAGCCGCTGGAACAGCCATTATGTCTAAGAATGCCAGCAATGTTGATGAAAATATACTTTTATTTGTATTACTCCTGTCAAATTTGAATGTGTTCACCAGAAAATATGCCAATTACCCTGTTTCGATATATGGTCATCAAGATGCACATTGCGTTTCTTTTTTAGACAAGAAGTTTTCTCCACTTTAAGTTTGGATTTTGATTAATTACTTGTTGTGGTTGTTGAAAATTAAGGTTTGGAAGCAGATACATAAATCGTCCACATTTTCTTGGATTGTCCCATGTTAAAGATGTCCCGAGGAGCATGAGGTGGTTTTTAATGGGTAATACATTTAAGTAGAGGATTGTTGTTTATTCAATAATTCCAACAGCTAGTTCTAGTTGTAACAAACATGATTTGGTATCTATGCTACTTTCATTTCACGTTTCAATGTACCTAGTTGGTAATCTCATTTTCTAATGCCGTTGTAAACACATTTTGTGTCTAGAAAGAAGTCATGGAAATATTGGTATTCTTGTTGTTGGGCTCTGGCTAGACTAGAATTTCTTGGTTTTACTCGCTTCTCCTAGTTTGCAGAATTATTCACTAGACAAAATGTCCCTCAAAAAAATCCTCAAACTAACAAGACAACTTAATTTGTAAAATGTTTAGGCTCTGTACTAATTACATTGTCTATCATATTTTTACATTTTTTAAAATAATGTTTTACATTTTCTCATGATAACTTTTATCTCACACATTTGTCTTGTCAAGATAAATACCATATGAACCCTTAATTTCTTTAGATACAAGTATTATTTTTCCATACATTACAATAAAACAAAATACCTCCCATTATAAACGTGGAGCTAAAGCCAAGCTCTTATATAATTTATTTTCGCAATCAATAAAATTAGTAGGAGACAGCACCGAATCTTTTATGCTGCGATAGACTAACTACCAAAAAAAAAACACTTATATACTCTTTGCCTTTCTGAATTTGACAAAAATTTCCCAACTTTTCCCTCTAGTGTCTTACTAATAACGAGGAGGATGCAAATTTGGTAATACGATAATATGTGCTATATTAACTCTAATAAATTCATCACATATCAACATTGTAAATGTTGTACTTTGATATTCCTCATTCACAAGCCATGCGACCCATTGAAAAGCAGGAGAAGGCCAGTTTAAGCTCCCGGCGGTCCTGTTTTTGCACTAAATTTTTTGGTTATTTTGGTTAGTTTGTTTCATCCCAATTTGGGACGTCATCTCTGCTTCAAATGAGTTGAAGCAGAGTTTCAGATCTCCATACTTAACTTGTAGATTCATGCCATTGCTATGTAGATTACAAGGGCTGCTCACTTCAGCATTAAAAATCATCTTGTGGATGGTAACTATACGGCCGTAAAACTTTTTCATCATATCTAGCAGCTCGTCTGTTTGTTGATCATGAACTCAGGATTCGAATGCTGAATCACGAGTATCGAATATAGTCCTGTGACATTGTGACAATGAGTTATATTGTCTTAAATGCTACATTACATAAAATTATAATCATTGATCCGAGACCATTTTTAAAAAAAAAAAAGAAAAGGAAATCTTGTATTCCAATAGAAATAGAAGTAATATGGATTATTCAAAAATTAAAGTCAATTTGCTTTATAAAATGAAAATATCAATCAACTTCTGTAAGATCATAGTGTTTAAACAAATAGAGTAACTAATTAATTAATTCAAATAAACCTCTATAATATTTTGAAAATAAAATAAACGTAGCAAGATCACCTTTGTTACGACAATGCCTTTTAACTTATTTTATTAAACATGTAATTAAGCTAAAAAAAATACTATAATAGGTCCTATACATATAATACTTCCTCTTTTTTTTTTCTTTTACCTCTAACGACAATATTATTTAAGAAAAATCCATTTGAATTTATTATGAGAAATAAAGTGTCAACTCATTACCACATACAAGATATTATACGTTCTAATCACTGTGCTAAATCTAGAGTGGGAAAAAATATTCCATATATTCTATTTTTATTTTTAATATAATAAGCCAATCACATAATTTTTTTTCTTTTTTTTTCTCATACATAGATACGCTATTCTCTTAATTGACTCTAATTGCATCATCTTACGCAATGTATATCGAATATATGGAATATTTTTTGTTTAAAGTGGACACCATATGTGTGAAAACTAAATATATTATCTTAACCGGCATAATATAATATTGTGAAAAAATATTTTTCTTTTTGAAAAAAAATATATATGCCACTTTTTTGTCACTAAGACTTAGAACAGAACATTGTGTGCATTTAAAAAACCAATTACTGTATCTTAGCTCTGTCAAACCCGTTTCCAAATTAAATCACAACAATATTGACAAGGCAAAAAGATACAACTAATCAATGAACTGTAAATATGTAAATGGAAAGACCAGGAATCCCTCAAAATTTAGGTAAGGATCGATTTTTTAATAGATAATTAATAAGCCCAACTTTATACACTTTCTTAAAGTCGTCTATAATGTGTGTCACTATTTATTTATGCAACATTGCCGCATGCACAGATCGCATCCCAAGTCCCAAGCAAATGTACAAACCAGAAAAATGATGAAATTGAGCACTTTAACAACATCCATATGCCAGTTACACAAACCATTTATTACATATTCGGAAATGATAAGATCATTCTCACTACATTCCAACAATGATCAAAATGTCCAAACAATGTTCCTCTTTTTTCTTTTTTTAATTATTTTTTCTTGACTAAGGAACCACCGCTTACTAATCATGCAAGACCTGGATAAATCCCACCCTATTTAGCCCACAAACCACACAGGAAATGTAAACGCACTGTGCAGCAAGCTCGCAATGCGCTCAACCAAAGAAAGTAGGCTGATTTGAACTCGTGACCTTACTTTTTTAATTATTCTACTGCGAAACTGTGGTGGTTTGTGTTTGTTCTAACCTATCTTTTCTTTTCTTTTTCTTTTTTTTTTCTATTTTTTTTTTCAACTGATGGATTCGGCATTGGGTTAACAAATACTACAAAAAAATAATGGAGTCTGTATGTTTTGCTTATCTTGGTAAAAAATGGGAGGAAACAGCTCTTCTTATTTTGTTGTATGGATATCAATTACAAGTGTTGCATAGAAAGTCACACTTGGTTGTTTCACTTCTCCCCCCCCCCCCCCCCCCCCCGGTTTATAGTGTAGTTGAGTGTAGGCCTGAATTTGTTGAATTTGCAATTTGCTTAATAGATGAGTACAAGCTATTGAATGACAATTTATTGAATTATATCTTGTTTTCAAAGTGGGATTGGTGAAATTTCTCTTATTTTTTAATTTGATGTTTGCCTAATTTTTTTAATAATTAGATACTGACTTTTAAACATTTTTATCTTATATTTTGGGGTCTCTACTTGTTAATGCACATTGATTTTAGAATTTGGTTCATCCGAGTTTATTTGTTTTTCAATTTTAATATATAAAAAACCATATAAATACTAAAAAAATCCTAATAAAATATTTTAGTATCTAATGTGACGTCTATATAACAAAAACCATTAAATAGTCATTACTTTAAATATTCATTAATATTCCGTCGTGTGAAAAATACATTAATCGCCAAAAAAAATCATTTTCATGTTCACTGAACATATTAATATACGTGTTGATGTGTTACAAAAATGACATTATAATATAATACTGTTAAGTGTAGTAGATAACATGTGACAGAGACTGTTGATCCCAATATATAAGAAATGGTTTTCACTAAATGGTCGAATTCATCAATGGTGGTACTGCACTCTTTAGAATTTGACGACCAATAACGTCACTTTGATTGCTCAATAATACTGACTTGAATGAAAGTCTACTGACTCAAGTTAGCTATAAATATACCCATTAAAACACAAGTAAGATCATCTGAAAAAACAAGTGTTGTACTTACTCTCTTGTCTTTTTCATCTAATACTAATTTAATCGTCAGAATAATACTTGGGAAGTTAAATTCCGGCAAATCATTCACTATTTGCCATTTGTCATAGGTTTAAGTAAAAATTTTCCATCGCAGAGACGTGGGTCACACGTGCTGGACTAAACTCTGTCAATTTGACCAAATTGTGTCTTCAATGGGACTAATTTTTTTAAAGAATGAGTTTGTAATTAAGAATAGTTTAACTCGTAATAGTTTTTTGTCACCATGTTTTCTTCTCTATTTTACTACGATAAGATATATATTATATATTAATGGGAAATATTTTATCCCAAGGTCTTAGTTGTTTTTAACTACTATTTGGAAACGGCAAGTTTGTCCTATTTTAATGTGAATTGTAAGAAAAAGTAAGGTTCCTTCAATCTCTTGATTCTTTTTACCTTTCATAACTTGTGGGTGGATTCATTTGTCCAATAATCAAGTGGGCAGAAAGCATATTACTCTCCAAGTTATACCTAACTTTTGTGGTTTTTCTTTTTTGTTCCTGCCTTTTTACAGTTATTAATTTTTTTCCTCCGCAGAATCTACAATGAAATGCATAGGTTCTTCTACTATTTAACATTTTTATCATTTTCTTTTCTTTTTTTATCTTCAATTCATTCCCTTGGAATTTTTTTTCTTTTTTTATATTTTGATATTGTATTTTGTATCATTCTAGAGATCCTTCTTGCTATGAATTAAAGCAATATCATCATCATTTCTGTCAGAAGTGTCAATCATTCTCATTTTCATTTTCATTTTCATTGTAACTTTTTCCATTTAAAATTTTGAGAACAATAATCCATGCCCACCAGAGAACCATAGGGAGGAAACCCCCCATGACCATCTCCAACAGCCTAATAGCCCACAGAAATCGTTAAACTCACAAACAGAAAAGCCCAACATGACCCATCTATTTGAAACTCCATTTCCAGAAGGTCAGATATCGGTTATTAACTAAAGAATCTCATGAGGGTAACAGCCTACTGTCTATTTTCTAAAAGACTAAGAGCCCATAGTAATGGTTGAAGTCAAGTCGGTAACAATAATGCCTACCAAAGCCGTTTATTCCATCTTTTTTTCACACTTTTTTTTTCCCAACCGGTAGGTCTCGAACCCAATCACATACTTCAACATACTTAACAAGATCAGTTTTGGAATTTTATTTATTTATTTATTTTTTAACTAGAGAAGGGGAAGGGTCATTGCATTTTTTGCAATTAATGAGATTCGACCTATGAACTCTGGGGTGTTTGAACCAGTGTTGTCAAATTTGGATTGTTAAATCGATCCAACCAATAATTGGTCATGAATTTGTTCATGATTTGGAAGAAAAACCACAATGAAAAAAATCAGTCAAACTCGGTCAAAATCGAAATTGACCCAAATTTGACAGCGTGGTTAACATTAATTTTTAAAAATTTATAATCTAACGTCAAATTTTTTATAAACTCATTTTGTTTGCATTTGATATAAATGTTTTAAAATGTTCACCTATAAATTTTTTAATTCTTCACAACTGAATACCTCAAACATTTATATAAAAGATTTCTTTCAATTTTTAAACTAAATTTATTTAAAACAATTTTTTTATACCAATCTTCAAAATTATTCAATCATAAAGTTGCAGTTTACACAATTTATGCTATATTAAATTTAATTATTAATAAACTAATCAAATTATATATAATGTATTTGTGTATAATATTAATGTTTTTATAATTAATTATATGTTATTAATTATGCAAATTGTGGATGTCCATCTATACAACTCTTCACTTGCCCATGAAAGTAACTCCATTATTCAAGGGGAAGTCTTGAAGACATGTAACACTCAACTCTTGAAATTCCCTACATTGTAACTTGTGACCTTTAGGATGATGAGGGAAGATGTAACTTGTGACCTTTAGAACCATGATGTGGGAAGATGAAACCTTTAGGTTTCTTGTAACCTACATATTAGGAATGGCAATTTCTGGGTTCGGGGTCGGATTTCCTATACCCGAACCCGAACCCAAAATTTTATGCTATACCCGAACCCGATCGGGTTTTACTTTCAAACCCCATACCCGACCTGACGGGTTTCGGTTCTCATGGTACCAAACCCAACCCCAAAACCCGATCTTGAAACCCAACCCCAACTCCCGAAAACCCGATCCCAAACCCAACTGAACTCGTGAAACAACTCTATTTTTTTATATATTTACCTTATTTTTCAATAATTTTTACATTTTTTAATAAAAAAAATTTCCTTGTATGATGTAATGTACTAATATTATTGTTACTATTTTAATATCTCAATTACTACACTAATGCCATTATATTACAATTATCAAATCAAACTTATTAGTTATAAATATTTGACTTATTTAACAATTCAATAAAACTAAACAATATATGAAGTAGTAATTTAATGGGAAAAAAAGCAATAATTTAATGAAAAATTAATAAAGTTTTTAAGATTAGTATATATGAAACACTAGAACTATATATCTTTTAATAAAGGACATTCAAATGCTTCTGCGTTTTCTTACAAGTTGAAGCATCAAATCTATTATCTAATGGTTGTTTTATGGAAATATACAATGTCACCAAAATTATTAAAAGTACAAAATAGTTTCACTATATAGAAAAACATTTTGTTTGTTGTTTAAGTTTATTTCATTCAAAATTATAAACATGTTCATTTATTAAATTCTTATATTATATTTAATCAATTCTAATATATGATTAAAACTAATATAAATACATGTCATATGTACTAGCAATACAAATCAATTGGTCAAATGCTCAAAACACTAGCATTTAGTTAATTAGCTCCATAATCTTATATATATTTTGATAAAGTACATATAAATAAATATGAAGCAACAATTTAATGAAAAAAAAGAAGCAATAATTTAATGAAAAAATTTATAAAGTTTTTAAGATTAGTGTATATGAAACACTATGACCATATACAATGTCACAAAGATTATTAAAAGTAAAAATGGTGTCACTATATAGAACAACATTTTGCTTATTATTTAACTTTATTTCATTTAAAATTATAAACATGTTCATTTCTTCAATTCTTATATTATATTCAATCAATTCTAATATATGAGTAAAACTAATATAATACATGTCATATGTAATAGTAATACAAATCAATTGGTCAAATGCTCAAAACAATAGCATTTACTTAAGTAGTTCCATCATCTTATATTTATATATATATATATATATATATATATATATATATATATATATAATACTTCTTATATGTATAAATATAACTCAATGTAATTTGTATGAATGATGAATCATACACTCTATGAGTTATGAATTTAATGATGACTTAATATGTATGTATAAATGTATGAATTATAACTCATAGCTTACAATCTCAAATAGTTAATTAAACTTGCAAAGCATAGTTATGACATATAAAATGCTTATTAATTATTTTCTTAACATCATTACATTATAAGTGGTTCATTGGAACGTTACAAGACAAATAACTATTGAAGCATAATCTTTGTACTATTAGAAGGAAGTTCCTTTCTTTTTGAAGTAAAATAGAGTACAAAAGCAAAAACTAAATTTTTTATAATTAGTTAATTGTACTAAAAAATAATTATACTTATTCTTTTTGTTCCCCTAAAAAAAAGAATTTATTTTTAATTTCTTTTTGTTTAAACAAAGAGAATCCACTATTAAATAAAAGTTATGTTAATATGCTCAATTATTTATTTTACAAACACGAGTGGCAAGGAAATATTATGTTGCATATTTGTTGGGGGTGAATAGAAGTAATAGCTTGTGGCAAAAGTATAATTAGAATGAGTAAATAGACATAAATAAAAAATGGATAAATGAAGTTCTTAATTTCAAGTGGTATTTTTTTTTCTAAATCAACTTTGCTACATATTTACAAGTGACAAATACTAAATATAAAAATTAAAACATAAAATAATATTAAAAATATATAAAGAACGGGATCGGGTTTTCCGAACTCAACATTGAAGTCGGGGTTGGGCGGTATAGGTACCCCATACCCGCCTCAACCCGAATTTCAATTCCGGTTTCATTCCCATCCCCGAACCCGAACCCGAACACGAACACGAAAAAACCCGGTCAATCGAGTTTTGACCGGGTTCGGGTTCGGGTTCGGGTTCGGGGAATCCGTCGGGTCCGGGGTAATTTGCCATCCCTACTACATATCA
This sequence comes from Gynochthodes officinalis, assembly GCA_020080225.1. NCBI lineage: Eukaryota > Viridiplantae > Streptophyta > Magnoliopsida > Gentianales > Rubiaceae > Gynochthodes > Gynochthodes officinalis. Next base: position 17,576,370 of record CM034620.1, read on the forward strand.
TGATGAACCCTAAACCTATATAAATAGAAGTTTAGTGGAAGTATGGAGGAGAATGAAAAAGAGAATAGAAACTTACACTACACTTGTGTTCTTCACATTTCCTTTTTGTCTTATTTTCATATTATTCTATTTGCTTTTACTACATTTTTAGGATTGTAGTAGTAATACTACTTTATAGTATTTTCATTACATTATATTTATTATATCATAATAGTATCTTTTTATTACTGATCCCTACTAATTCAACTTCTCACCTATTGACTTGATCGGTACGTATTCCGATCTAATTTTGACGACTATACTGTAACTATCTTCTGATTGCTCGTCATTTTTTATTTCTATTATGTACATCTTATATGCTTAATCATACGTTTTACATTAATATAATTTAGTAAAAGATTATCTTATGAAGTCAGTACTTTTTCTTGCTTTGTTTTCATTTTTGGAATTATTTTTATTTATTTTAAAAATATTAAGTATTAGAATATATATATATGTGTGTGTGTGTGTAATTAATTTATTATCTATGTCAAAATATTTATGATATAAGGAGTGAAGTACAAAAAAAAATATAAAAATTCAGTACTTTTTATTAGTATGGCGCCCTTATAAATTCAAATCGCATGGCCAAACCTAACAATTTGCAAAATTGCAAATTGTTGTCATTGCTCTCATATGGATTAAACACATTGGGCTTGCTGGGGTACTAATGGGCCTCTAAATTTTTTTCTCATGTCATTTTTCCTTGATGGCTCATGAGAATATCTCTATTCTAAAAGGAGACTTTAATGGTGATTTACCGTAAGTTTCTTTGGTTGCAGATTGCTTTGTTATAATCAAAGTTTTGTAAAGTTTTGTAACTATTTTTTGAACAAGTGTATGAGTTTTAATTTGTTTTAAAAGCTTTTATATTATTTTTTTTGTTTTAACATAAAAATTATTAGTATTTATTTAAATTTGAGTTTCAAATGCAATCAATAGCCACAATGTAAAATAAATCAAACTTTTTTTTATTATGCATGGGGATTTATTTTTTCATTTACATTATCACATAATTTTGTTAATTTTGGACACACACATATGTATATTGAAAAAATTGTGTTATCATAAATTAATATGTAATTTTGATCATAAAAATTAAAAACAATATAAATTATTTTTTATTTATCATTTTAAGCATTTTTAACTTAAAATACCAGTACTATTTCTAAATATTTTTTTAATTTATATTATCATATAATTTTTGTTAATTTTGAACACACACATATGTATATTAAAAAAATTGTGCTATCATAAATTAAAATGTATTTTTTAACCTAAACATTAAAAATAATATAAATTATTTTTTATTTATCATTTTAAGCATTTTAACTTAAAATACCAGTACTATTTCTAAATATTGTACAAAATCATTTCAATTGTCATTTGGTATTCATAACATATATTTATCCAAACATGTCAGTTGTTATATTTACTTATTCCAAAAATATTTTATATTTACAAATCTTTATTAAGCAGTTTAAGTTTTAATTTGTTTTAAAATTTTTTACTAAGTTTCTTTATTAATTATATTGATTTATTGGAAATCCTTATAGGATAATGTCATTATTTAAAAACTATCTATTTTAAATCTTATATGAATTTATTCTTTAAAAATTCACTATTTTTATTATTTTAAGTAAAAAATATTATTTTTATTTTTGAATTTTAATTATGAATGTAATTGATAGTTCAATTTTAAAAATAATATATAAATTTTATGACCTACATACACTTGCATATTTCTCTTCGAAGTATTCCTATCAAGTTAATTTTTTTTACCTGCTGATATTTTATATATTAATATATAAATAAAACACTATAAAAACATAAAATTAAATTTTAGTTAACTTTTTTTCATTTATCATTAATTTTTAAAAATATTACAAGAGATTTTTTTATTTATAATTAATTATTAATCATTGCAAAACTAACTAAAAATGAACTATCAAAATCATTTAAATTCATGCAAATATAATAACTAATAACATATCTAATTATTAAAATTTTATAGTCTATCATATTAAATTAAATTGTTCCAATAAAAGTCACCGTCTTATGCAGTATTAATTTTTTTATATATTAGTTGTTAGTACAAAAAAAAATCGAAACAGAACTTATCAATATTTCAATTAGTACCATAAGTATAAAGGTCGTGTTACTTTAAATTATTTTAACAAAATAATTGTATAGTAGAAAGATAAATTAAAAATATTTAAAGTAATAGTAATTATATATTTATAAAAATTACAAAAATTTTAAAAATTTATTAAAATTTTTAACTCGATTCTCCCTCTCTTCCACCGGGGTACTAAAAATTAGTATATATATAGAGAGAGAGGGGGGGAGATAGAAAAAGGGGTCCCATGGGTTGCCTTTTATCATGACTAAAATCCCACGAATACATAGTGACAAGAGCAAACTTGAAGTTAAATAACAACGACATTGGTGGAACTGATAAGCATTCGAATTCAAAACCTTAACATTTAACTCATGTTAACGAGAGTTTTTACCATCTTGAGCTAGAACAGTGCTCATAATTCATAGTTAAATTCAAAATAGCAATTAAAGCACGATATCAAAGAAGAATAGAGGTATGATGACATTTTGTCCAACTGAGTTTTGTTTAAATCATCCAAAAGTGTTCTCCGTTGCACTCTAACTGGAGGGTGGGAGCTTTCCCTCTATGAAGGATGAAAACAACGCCATGGCCCTGGCTGGCTGATGACGGGGAACAAAAAATCCTGCTCCTCTCACCGTAACAAATGTCAAGTTGTGATATTCGACTACATAACCGCCAACCTGTTTGTGTTTGTCAACATTGTTCAGATGTAAGTAGAACATCAAAATTGATAGAATTAGGTAAAACCAAATCTAGAAAATGTTTTGTAAATTTAGATGAAAGACCAAAAACTTATTTCAACAGCTTGTCAAGTTTTGCTTATGCAATTGAATAAACTAAGGGTGTTTGGTTTCTCATAAAAATTGGAACGGAATGTAGAGTATGACAAACATGGAAATAGTAATACCTCATTTTGTATGTACCAAGGGTACCAAGAACTCTTTACAGATAACCCAAGTTTATTTATGCTATACTTGGTTGCTGTTATTGGATGGATATCATCAGTGTCACCACTACAAATCATATAGGAATTCGTCAGCTAACCATTATGAAATATCAAAATGAAATAATTGAAATCTTAGGCCAGGTTACAATGGCATTTCCTCTGCTATTATTAGGTACATGCAGTTATGTCAATAAAGTTTTTCATGTAACGGAAAAATGCAGCAATTTGGGAATATGTGGCCTTGGGTTTTTTTACAAGTTAGTTACCTGTAAATCCATACTTGAATGCTGCTTTTCATCAATTCAGAGATTATTGGTAATACTGTCGAAGGACGGTCTTTCCACATTCGAAAAAGCTTAGAACTGTTTTCACAAGGTTAAATGGACAAAGGAACATAAAATGCATAAAGAAAAAACAAAAAATAGAGAAATGGTGTAACAAGATTAGTTATAATTCAAATATCAACAAAGTAAAAATTTGAGGTACTATCCCTTTTTTTTTTCGGGGTGTGTGCAAATGAGACCAAAGGAGAAAGGGTACATGGAGGCCATTTAGAGTCTAATTAATCTGAAACTTGATGACATTCCCGCAAATGTCTCAAGCAGGTAAGCTGAATTTAGAGGATAAATAAGCAGTAAAAGTACATACTTGCATGGTTCCCAATGATAGGGAACAGTGGCAATGGTTGCATGGAGAGCAATCTGAACTTGAAGATCATTGAAGTAGTTTCGAACATAAGATGGGGAGCAAGGATCAAATGCTGAAATCTGCGGTTGCAACAAAATTGATTGAAAGAAAGATCGTTAGCGTCCATTGGTTTTACTTGCCTGTTCAACTAAACAAATGAAACAATATTATTAGTGTTCCAGCACTTAACAGGATTGAAACTATTTGTGGAGTTGCATAAGGGAGCATAAATATCATATGGGTCAATATTCCCCATAGCATTACTCCACTGATTTGTGTACTTGATGCAGTTCTCAGGAAAGTCACCAGATTTGGAAAAATCGCAACTTGATTTAACTCCGAAGTATATTTCATCTGAAATAAGAGCATGCGACCAGTCATAATCTAATGATCCACTGTCAGTTGATTTCCGATCGAGATACGGATTGCCAAGCTGAAATCATGAGTAAACCTCGTGTCAAGAACCAACCGAAATAGTACATTGGTTTTATAGGTTTTGAGTTTGAAATGCTATACAATAAAATTTTTACACAACACTTACAAGAATTCCCTTTAGATTGACTATAATATTTTGGTTGGGAGATTTGTTTTTGAGGAGAATAAGGTTGGCAAGCGGGAGCAGAAAATGGCTTGCATAACCTTGTCCTGCAACAAAGACTTCCGAGGTCTTGTACTCAGGAAATCTCTTCAGCCAATGAACTAGAAAGGTGTATAGATCTTGAGTAATCCTTTTATCCCCGAAGCCTTTATAATCAGCACTTGAGTTTGAGTATGAAAATCCAGCTCCAAGAGGAGAATCTAGGAAGATGATATTGGCCTCTGCACAGAATTCAATCACAATCTCGGCTTTGATGTGGTACTAGCTTAACTTAAGATTGATAAATGAATTAATCTTGAACCAGCACTTACCACTGTTCCATGTATATTCATTCTTAGAAAGAGTTTTGCTGTCTTTGTTGACTTTAAATGGACCAAGTTCCATAAACGCTCCCATTCCAACAGATGAACAAATAATCCCTGTCATTTTTGGAAAATTTAAATGGTAAAAACTTGTTCTACTTTTTTTTTTTTTTTTGACAAGCCAAGGAGGCAAGGTTTATTATTAGAGATATAGTGTAAAAGGTTACAAAGTAGGAATCAGTAGCAAAACTTGTTCTACTATCACAAGCTTCTTTCTATTAACCTACTTTGTCTGTGCAATTTTTGAGAATCAAAATTTAGAAAGGAATGAATAATCACTATATATTTAGAAGAGTAGTTGAGGATGAATATACAATTTTATAATTTTGATTCAGAAGATTTATTTATTATAATTGTTTCAGAATATTAGAGTCGTTAGGTTTTCAAATGATAGTATGAAAAAACAAGTATTAAAAATTTTAGCATCATGATAATTTGTAGACCCGAAAAGGTTAAAAAAAATAAAAATATAAATAGGACAAAGGAAGTATTTCATTAGGAAGGAAGAATTATCTTGGGGCAGAGAGTGTTACCAAAAAAAAAAAAAAACAATTGGGATAGCGATATATCTATTTTTGTACTACTGGTGTCCATGCTAGAAGATCAAATGCATAGCACATGGGAAAGCACCTATTAAAAATGTAAGGGTGATAATAATATCTGGACATTGGAATATTAAAGATACGATAGTATCCATAACGGTGGATTATTGTGTGAACCAGTCAAGTAAAAGTGTCAGAAATTAATTGGTCGAACTTAAAGTAAAAATTCGGATGACATAATTATAATGTACTCGCTCCGTCTCAAAAAAAGAGTCTACTTTCAAAAAAATTTCTTGTCTCGAAAAAAAAATTCTACTTTCAAATCAAATTCCAATAATACTCTGGCTAATAATAATAATTGTGTATAATGATAATTAAAAAGTAAGCATAAATATGTAAAATTATATATTTAGTTAGTGCATTAAATGTGTTGTACGTAATAACTAATAAAAACTTGCACATAAACCAAAGTGAGATATCTTTTTGGGACGAAGGGAGTAATAAATATAAATTAATTATAAAAATAATAATACTAGTATACAAATCCAGTAGAGATAAACTATTTAGTTTTTCTAGTATTGTTATGTTTAAATTTAACATAAATTATGTGAAATTTTAAGTGTATAATTGAATAATTTGGTGAAAATGGTATAAAAAATATATTTTAAGTAAAAATTTGTTAAAAATTATAAGAATTTTCTTGAATAAATATTAAAGATGTTCAATTCTAAAAGAATTAAAAACTTTATAAGTAAAATTTTAAAATATATATTCACATCAAAGATAAGTTTTGTACAAAAATTTGTGGTCAAACCATAATTTCTAGAAATTAAAATTATTTTCTACAAAAAGAGAATAATGACCCTGTCAAACCAATTCGAACTCCTGTTTGGACGATTTGACTAGTTTTGATCGGGTATTTTAAAATCGATTTTCATGTAAAAATCGGACCGAATTCACAATCGATTCCAAGTCTGATCGGTTAGTTCGGTTTAGCTTAACAAGATTGATTAATAAGGCAAAGAGAGTAATTTATTATAAAGGAAGAATCGTTTTGGCTTGACAGTGGTGTTAAAGATATTGGAATAGAGATGTATGTTTCTAAAATATTACTCCTTCAGAACTATGAAATTTTCCTTTCTGGCACGGTTTTTTAATCAAATTTGTTAATTTCCAGAGGGTTTTATATTTGCAATTTTTTTTAGTTTTTGAAAGCCTCAAATTTTTATCTAGTTATTTTTATTGGAACTTTAATACAGTGCAATCATATTTTCCAAAATGTAAGTAAATATATGTTCATTGTTTAGTAGAAGATGAATTGGGTCAATTAGTGAGCCACAACAACAATCAAAATGAGGCGAAAAGAGTAATAACTTCTATAGAAGAAAAGTAAATGTATACTAACATATAATTATGGTAGGCAAAGTCAGTCGACAAACATAGAAATATTACCTCCATTCAGCGATAATACAAGCGGTTTAGAATACGAATTGGTTGGGGATTCCACAAAGTAGTAAAACAAAGATTTTCCTGTCTTCTGATCAACTGTGACGTATCCTGAATATTGGTTGAAGTCCAGTCCATCAGGTTGTCCGGGCAGGCATTCAATCTTGTCATTTTCTTTGAGTCCTTCTTGTGAGCTAACAAAAGCAGACAATTGCCTTTTTTCAGATATAACATTTGCTGATTTAGAACTCCCTGTTGTGAAGGATGATGGAGAGGTCCTCTCCACTTTGAATCTTTCAGTCATAATTGGTGAAAAGCCTTGGCTTCCATTGAATTCAAGGGCTACTACCAAGAGTAAGAATGAGAAGTGGAGTAATGGATTGGCCATTGCTTATGTCAATGGATGAACAATTATCCAAAATAAGGGGAGAAATTTTATAGTGCAAATGGGATCCTGCTCCAGGGCTCAATTTATAGTGGTGGAAAGGGCATGAGAATTTCTGGCCTGCTTGTTTATTTCTCTTCATAAGATGCATTAGTTTTAGGCTTGTTTGTGTTGGACTTTTCTTAAATCTACTTGTTTTGCGTGGGAATGTTTAAATCTACTTGCAGTATTCCGACAATGGTATACATGTACATAGCTTTTTTTCCTAATTTGAAATGTTGTATTCCATCGGTTTTAGAAAGTTTACTTTTTAAAATTTTCTTTATTCTAAAAATATAGGATAAACTATAATCTATCTCCCATAAAATTTAGTTTTATTATTAACTACCTCTTGAGGTTTTGAATTACTATAGTCTTACCCTTTCACTTTTTAAAAGTTATTTTTTGTTATATTATTCATGAAATGACTAAAAATTAGGTAGATTGAGAGTTTAATTTGCTTTTTGCACATTAATTTTGCATTCTAGTATTTCTTATACTTATTTTAACGCATAATCCTTTCAAATAAATGCCTTTAGTTCATTTTGTATTCAGTTTTAAACAGTTCTTTCTCATGTTTACACCTAATTTTTTAATAATTTTATGAATTCCACAACAAAAAACTAATTTTGAATTGACAAAGAAAAAATTGCAATATTTCCAAACCTAAAAATAGAATTGGTAATAAACCAAACCCTAGAGGTGATAGATGCAATTTATCCAAATATAATGCTTTCAAATAAAAAAAAATTTAAATATTCTTTTTAACTATATACTGTTCATAATAAAAAAAATTAAGGATAAAAATGTGAAGCACATTAAATAGATTGTAACTCATAAACCCAAAAATATTGTATTTATCCAAAAATAAACTACTTTAGAAAAAAAACAAAGAGTATTTTACAAGCTTATGTTACTAAAAAAACAATAATATTATTAAATATACACTTCTGTCCCAAAAAATAGAGTCGAGTTTTGATTTGGTACAATATTTTTTTAAATTACAAAATAGATGCATTAAACGTACAATTTTTTATCGTTATTACATATGGCAAGGATATCCGCCACCCGCGAGTACCCACCCTATTTAATCCTTGCAGGGGACGGGTGTAGCGGGTGGTGGGGAGGGTGCTGTGGGGAGTTTTTCTCCCCCGCACCTAAACAAGGTAGGTGGCGATTTGGGGCCCCTTCAGTACCCCATATACTCGCTTAAATTTATTTATGTATAATATATATTTGAATTTTAATAAATATAGTATTTATATGATTATATAGATAATGTTATTAATATTTGTTAGAATATTAATTTATTATTAATGTTTCTTGATTATTATATAAATAATAATTTATTATTATTGTATGATTTAAAATATAAAAGTTTATTTTTTATATATTTTTTATTTAAAACGACTACCCATTTGGCACCTACAAGGGAAACGTGTTAGAATGTAACCCGAATTGTTGGGTTTAATTACAATTTCCTAATTAGTTCCTACTACCTATTTAATAGTGGAACAAATCTCAACCATTTATTTGAGTAGGGATATATAACTTGGTCATCTCTCTGCCCATTAAGGTTACAGACACAGACACAGAGCACAAAATCATTCTCCATCAAACGGTATGTGACAGAAAGAAGAGCGAATGGAGATAAACCAATTTTTACAGCAAGTAATGGTGTTTTTTAATCTCTTTCTCAAGAATTATGTCTTCCGCATCAGAGACACAATCTTTTTAACTTAATAGTTTGTGATAAATTATTTATTCAAAAATCCTGCCTTTATGTTTATATTATGAAATTTAAGATTTAACAAAACGGGGCAAGGTAGGACAGATGGCTTGGCAAGCGACAGGACGGGGGTTAAATAAACTGGCCCCTTCCATCCCAAATCTATCCTCTTGCCATTTCTAATTTTTTTGTTTATTTTTTAATTTAGATTACATTTTATCATTATTAGTAAGGATAATATAAAATTTTTACATAAAAAATAAACTTTTTTTTAGATAATGAAAATTTTTTAAAATGAACTTTTTTTTTGGGGGACGAAAACAATACTATATTTCATGTTGATGTTAGATAACCATTCACTTTAACTTCAATGTTGGATTTGATCTTCAATGCAAATTGTTTTTGGAGTTTGGTTCATCCCAGTTTATATATGTCCCCTTCCCAATTTGACTACATTCTTTTTTAATAGAACTGATTAATTAATTAAAAGACAGAGTTTGTAGGATCAATTTAACTGGTATTAACTTTTTATTAGCTCCGATTTCTAATCTGTTTTATTATCCTTGGGGTTTTATGCGCTTGTTATCAAGTTGGAAACGGCAATTTTGTCCGTACTTTCAATTGCTGAGTTTAGTCAGTAGTAAGAGAAAGCCAGGGTCCTTCAATTTTGTCTTGCTTTTTAATAGTTGTCAGTGTCATCATTACTATCAAAATTGGCATGGCAGAAAAGCATATTACATTTCGGTTAGCAACAAACAAAGTTTTTCAGTCGAACCAAACAAAGTGAATATCTCTCTCTAAGTTAATGTGAAACTTTTATGACTTTTCTTTCATATTCTTGCATTCTTTTTCTTACTAAATTTTTTTTTTTTTGGAGAATCTTCAATGACGTGTGGATTTCTAACTTCTAACCTTTTTTAAATGGTTGTTCATGGAGTTTCTTTCCTTTCTCTCTCTGATTTATTCCCTCTGAAATTTCTCCTCTTCTAAATTTTGTTATCGGATTTTGTTTCATTTGAGAGATTCTTACTGTTATGAACTAAAGAAATACCTATTTCTGACCTGTTGCTGATTTTATTTTTAAACTTTGTTTTGATTTTCAATTCCAAAAATATAAATGAGTTAATGAACTGATTCATAGATAACTCTCAAAAGAAAAAAAATCTCTTGGCTGCTTAGTTGCTAAATATACATATCTTTCGACTCCTATTCTCTAGAAATAAAGCACTCAAAAATTTTGGATTCTTTTCTCCCAAAGATAAAACTTTTCAAAGCTATCTAAACCCTTCATTAAGAGTAAATATTCCAAGGAGCGACTATACCATGTATGATAATTTAAGAATAAAAATGTAATTTTGTTTGTTAAAAGTTTGCACAAATTAAATGGGGAAGCCAAAATTTTGTACTTAATTTTGATTAGTTAATGGCACTAAAAATCAGAATGCAACAAATGTATAAAATATTCATCCTTAATTGATATTGAATGTGCAATATACTTAGCGAAAAGTCTCATGTGGTGTTATTTCTTACCTTTTATCTTACGTATATGATAACAAATACTCCCTCCGTCTCAAAAAAGGAATTCACTTTGATTAGAATACAACTTTTTATTAGTTATAAGATACAACTCATTTAATGCACCTCTAAATATATAATTTTATATTTTTCGTCCTTACTTTTTAATTTTGTGTATACATAATTATTATTAGTATGGATATTTTAAGAATTTGGTTTAAAAATGGACTCTTTTTTTGGGACAAAAAAAAGTTTTCAAAGTGGACTCCTTTTTTGGGACAAAGGGAGTATCAAATTTTATTTTTGACCATCTTGAATCCATCCCTTTGATTGCATCATTACAAAATCATGAATTCCTAATGAAAAAGATGGAACAATAATTTGTTAAAAATTTAAAATTTTTACTTAAATGTGTAATTTATATGTCATTTCAAAGTAACCTATTTCTATTTATATTCATTAATGATTAGTTTCATGGTAATTTTGTCAATCGCTTTATAATGAAAAATTAGATTATCGCATCCTGTTACAAGTACCTCCACATTGGACAGATCATAACTCGACCATGAGTCAGAGAAATTTTTTTTTTTTTTTAAATCTATATGAACTACAAGTGACCATCTATAGTACCTTTCACTTAGAGGTTAAATATGATGAAGAGCATTATGAAATGCAGTCACAACCTTATTATCCAAATATATCACTTTTAAATCAAAATTTTAAAATATTCTTTTTAACTATATCTTGTTCATAATATTAAAAAAAAATTAAGGATAAAAATGTGGAGTACGTTAAGTGGATTGTAACTCATAAAGCCAAAAATATTGTATTTATCAAAAAAAATAAACTCTTTTAGAAAAAAAACAAAGTGTATTTTGCAAGCTTATGTTACTAAAAAAACCAATAATATTACTAAATATACACTTCTGTCCCAAAAAATAGAGTCCACTTTTGATTTGATACAATATTTTTTTAAATTACAAAATAGGTGTATTAAACGTATATTTTTTTCATTTTTATTAGGCATGGCAAGGGTATCCGCCACCCGCGAGTACCCACCCCATTTATCCCAGCAAAGGGCGGGTGTAGTGGGTGGCGGGGCGGGTGTAGTGGGTGGCGGGGTGGGTGGTGCGGGGAGTTTTTCTCCCCCGCACCTAAACGAGGTGGGTGGTGATCTTCACCCCATTTACTCGCTGAAATTTATTTATGTATAATATATATTTGAATTTTAATAAATATATTATTTATATGATTATATTTATGGTGTTATTAATATTAGTTAGAACAATAATTTATTATTAAATTTTCTTGATTATTATATAAATAATAATTTTTTATTATTGTATGATTTAAACTATTAAAATTTTAATTTTTTATATTTTTTTTATTTAAAACGAATACCCATTTGGCACCAAGGCGAGGCGAGTGGCCAGGCTAGTGATAGGATAGGGGATAAACATGTCCTGTTACCATCTCCACTCATTCCAAACCTGTCCTGTTACCATCTCTAATTTTTATACTTATTTTTTTTTTGTTTTGAATTATATATTGTCATTATTAATAAAGATAATATAAAATTTTCACACAAAAAATAAATTTTTTTTTTAGATAATGAAAATTTTTGAAACTAAACTTTTTTTTTTTTGGAGGAAAAGAGTACTATATTTCATGTTGATGTTAAATAACCATTGACTTTAACTTCAATGTTGGATATGATCTTTAATGCAAATTGTTTTTGGAGTTTGGTTCATCCCAGTTTATATATGTCCCCTTCCCAATTTGACTACATTCTTTTTTAATAGAATTGATTAATTAATTGAAAGAGAGAGTTTGTAAGATCAATTTAATTGGTATTAACTTTTTTGTAGCTCCGATTTCTTATCTGTTTTATTATGATAATCTATGTGTTAATGAGAAATGTTTTATCCTTGGGGTTTTAGGCGCTTGTTATCAAGTTGGAAACGGCAATTTTATCCGTACTTTCAATTGCTGAGTTTGGTCAATAGTAAGAGAAGGTTGTGAGTGTCTTCATTACTATCAAAATCGGTATGGCAGAAAAGCATATTACATTTTGGTTAGCAACAAACAAAGTTTTTCAGTCGAACCAAACAAAGAGGTTATCTCTCTCTAAGTTAATGTGAAACTTTTATGACTTTTCTTTCATATTCTTGCATTCTTTTTCTTTGTCATTGGATTTGTTTCATTTGAGAGATTCTCATTGTTATGAATTAAAGAAATACATATTCGGAACGTTAATTCAGACCTGTTGCTGCTTTTATTTTTAAACTTTGATTTGATTTTCAATTCCAAAAATATAAAAGAGGTTATGAACTGATTCATAGATAACTCTAAAAAAAAAAAAAAAATTTGCTGCTTAATTGCTAAATATACATATCTTTCGACTCCTATTCTCTAGAAATAAAGCACTCAAAAATTTTGCATTCTTTTCTCCCAAAGATAAAAGTTTTCAAAGCTATCTAAACCCTTCATTAAGAGTAAATATTCCAAGGAGCGACTATACCATGTATGATAATTTAAGAATAAATATGTAATTTTGTTTGTTAAAAGTTTGCACAAATTAAATGGGGAAGCCAAAATTTTGTACTTAATTTTGATTAGTTTATTGCACCAAAAATCAGAATGCAACAAATGTATAAAATATTAATTCTTAATTGATATTGAATGTGCAATATACTTAGCGAAAAGTCTCATGTGGTGTTATTTCTTACCTTTTATCTTACATATATGGTAACAAATACTCCCTCCGTCTCAAAAAAGGAATTCACTTTGATTAGAATACAACTTTTTATTAGTTATTAGGTACAACTCATTAATACACTGCTAAATGTATAATTTTATATTTTTATTCTTACTTTTTAATTTTAAGTATACATAATTATTATTAGTAAGGATATTTTAGAAATTTGGTTTAAAAGTGAACTCTTTTTTTAGGACAAAAAAAAAAGTTTTTAAAGTAGACTCTTTTTTTGAGACAAAGGGAGTATCAAATTTTATTTTTTAGCATCTTGAATCCATCCATTTGATTGCATCATTACAAAATCATGAATTCCAAATGCAATAGATGCAACAATAATTTGTTAAAAATTCAGAAATTTTACTTAGATGTGTAATTTATATGTCATTTCAAAGTAACCTATTTCTATTTATATTCATTAATGATTAGTTTCATGGTAATTTTGTCTATCGCTTTATAATGAAAAATTGGATTATCGCATCCTGTTACAAGTACCTCCACATTGGACAGACTCGACAATGAATCAGAGATTTCTTCTTTTTTTTTTTTTTGTTGGATCTATATGAACTACAAGTGACCATCTATAGTACCTTTCACTTAGAGGTTAATTAGGATTAAGAGCATTATGAAATGCAGTCACAACCTCATTATTCAAATGTGAGAAGGGATTTTTGATTCGGCGTGGAAATTCTTGCTCCCATTGGATTCTTTGTATCGATATGCATCAAGATTCCGATTCATGGATTTTTGGTTCGATGTGGTGCTTTAATCGTTAATCCGAGCATACCAACGTGGAAACCATAGGGTTGATGTCCATGGCCATCTCTAAGAGGCTATGTCATGACCTTTAGAGAATCCACTACAAAAGTTAGCTTATAAGGTAAAAGAACCCAATGCCATATAAACCCCTCATGAAAATCTCATACTTTCCATGTGGGAATCATGACAATCCACCATGCTCCACATGCCCGCTCACACGAAAATCCCATACTTTTTAGGTGAACTAAGCAATATCCCATATGAAAATCTCATACTTTTCACATGAGATGGAGGGCAGTCTATCTCTTATACCATTTGTCATGACCTTGAGAAAACCCACTGTACAAGCTAGCTTTTGTGGTAGGTTCCCTTAATGACGTTACAAGCTAATAGCCTCACAAAATTCATTGAATTCAGGAACAAAAAAACCAAATAAGGCCCATTTTTTGGAAACTCTATTTCTAGAAGACCCATCTAACGGCATCTTATAAACTCAGTCAAGCCCTGACTTGGATAGAATTTAATAAAATATTTTGTGCTGAATTCAACTTTTTCTTGCTTTGTTTTGAATTTCATAATTATTTTTATTTACTTTAAAAATATTAAGTATTAATATTAATATGTTCGATTTGTTAAGTATCAGTGTCAAGTTATTATGATATAAGGAGTGATGTAAAAAATAATATAAAAACATCAGCAACTTTTATTAGTTAAAAAATATGAAGTTAGCTTCTTTATCAACCATATGGCCCATACCCCACAATTTGTAACATTTCGGATTCATTGCAAATTTGCAACATCTAGTATACATCAAACGCATTGGGCTTTCTTGGGTCATAATGGGCCTCCAATTTTACTGGATATGAGCTACACCATCAGTATACTTTCTATTCTCAAACAACGAACGTTCAGAATGTCTTCACATTTATAGAAGTTTGATTCTTGGTTGAATGGCTACGGTTACGTGTGAAATATATTTTAAAATATATTTTTACAAATTCCAAAATAACAATTATAAGATAGAAATTGTGTCAAAATATATAAAAATTTATTTTAAAAATATAAAAATATGTTTTAAAATACAATTTAAACAAATTCGTTAGTAATTTACTCTTGTACATTTTAGGAAGTTCCATCTCTCTGTCAAACAAGAAGTTGCTGTTTGAATTCCCTTTATGGCTTGGCTTCCCAAGTTGTACTTTCTCTTATAAAAATTACTTTGGATTGCTCTTATAAATCTTTGCAATTAGCATCGTAACTAAATTTAAGTTCCAATTCAAATATCATTATCATCAATTCCATCAATATAATTACTCAAAAAGTTTTCAACTAGAACACGAACGCAAACTCACAAAGAACTTTAACAAAAACCCCTTGCTTAATTGGTCAAACATTGAGGAAGTTCGTAAGCCAGAAGCAAAGTTGAGAAAAACCCCTTCGATTGTGATTTATTTGAGAAAAGTTATATTGGAATATATGAAAATTTTGATGGGTATTTTTTGATTAAAAAAAAAGTATTTTGGAGAGAAAAATAGAAGGAAATCTTTTTAAAAATTATGTGAAAATAATTTGAGTAGCAAATTTTAAATTTTAAAATAAAAATGTGTTTGAATGTTTTATTTTTATTTAAAAAAATATTAACTTTTTATAAATAAAAACTATGTGCAAACGAATCCAAAGTTTCACGAGAATAAACATATGAAAATGAAGGATGGAATTGATTTCTTGCATTCTGTGCCTCCAGTACTTGTGGATGTATTAGCTGTTCGTTCAAATGTATGTTATAGTCCAACATTGGTACTATCAAATCATATGCAATTTCCTCTTAGTAATGAATGTGGAATTAGGCAACGTGCATGATGCATCACACGGGCAAATATGATAATTAATGGTTGGTGTTGGTGCAACCAATGATTAATAGGGAATCACAACTGGCCTTCGGACATTTCTTGCTGGGCAATAACTCCTCAGTCATCGGCATTTCCAGATATATTTCTTGAGAATAAGAGAATTATTTGGTTTTTGGATTATGATGTGATTATACATAAATTTTCACTTTACAATTAATGAGTTTGGGATAAACAAAAATAAAAGAAAGGATATATTACATCCGCCTTCATTAAGATTTGTAAAAACTGCCAAATAAACTCGAAAATTTAGAAAAAAAAATGTTAATATCCCCTTAAATTTCATACATTCATAAAATTTAACCCCTATTGTTAGTTAACTAATATTGACTTTGACTTTTGATTAAGGCAAAGGTTAATTTTTTTTTAATTTCTAAACTACTTTTTAAATTATAATATTTGAATTACATTTAACCCCTTGAAGTTTGTTTTCATTACAAAATGGATCTTAAAGTTTAACAAAATGGATCTATTTCTACTTTAGTGTCAAAGAAGTTCTAATAAAATATATTGATAATTAAAACTCAAACACAATCCTAACCATTTTTCACACAATTTAATAACTGAATAACTTACCAAAATACATACAAAATTTTGATGTTGCAATATTTTATTATATTTATTCTTTTTTTCATTTGCATTCAAAAAATTTTAATTCAATCTAATAAATATACTTATTAATTTGACAACCATTTTATCAAATTCCTATAACCAAAATGACAATATAAGAGATTTAAACAAATAATTAATGTTTAAGATTTATAGAGATGCAAAAATAATAAAACAATTACTAAATAATTTAATAATTTAAAGGGCCAGTAAAGGTAGATTGGCATTGAAAGTATAGTAAAAAAATTAAAAAAATAAGTTTTTGCAAATCTAAAGATGATGAAATAGTAATATGATAAAAAATTATTAATTTTATTAATTATTTTTTATAAATTCTAAATATATGTATTAATATTATAGTCTTATTTTTTTTAGTTGTTTAGTTTATGATAGAAAATAACTGTATGAAATGATTCCTCACGAAAAGAAAAGAAAAAAAAAGAAAAACATAAAATATAGGAAATAGAAGTTATTAAATTTTATTTAATAAAATTTTAAAACTTTAAAGATCATTTCATAATTAAAACAAATATCAAGTCTCAAAGGGTGTGTGTTATTTCTCTATACTAGTTTTTTCATCTTTTCATTTATTCTAATAATTGATTTTAATTGTCACTATGTCAAGTTGGATACCGATAGTTACTTCGAATCTCAAATTCATTTAGTAGTTTTACTAAATTTTAGGGGAGGTAAATACAATTTACCCTAAAAGAAAAGCTGATTGAAATAATTCTCAAGAAACAAAATTATTTATTGAGGAAATTCTAAACTTTAGTTTTGGTTTGAAGGGACC
Source organism: Gynochthodes officinalis (assembly GCA_020080225.1). Taxonomy (NCBI): domain Eukaryota; kingdom Viridiplantae; phylum Streptophyta; class Magnoliopsida; order Gentianales; family Rubiaceae; genus Gynochthodes; species Gynochthodes officinalis. Next base: position 17,593,603 of record CM034620.1, read on the forward strand.
TTTGAGCGTAAATTTTTCGGGGTTCAAAAGGAAAAAAGAGACCTTGAGTACAAGTACTACTACTCAACTTGTAATAATTAATTTAACTAATTTGAACACGAGGTTTATATTAATTACTAATTAAGGGAAATTAACTATTTGAAAATCATAAAACCAGTACAATGGAGTTCAAACTTTTTTGCAAATCATTCCCATTGCACATTTTGAATTTTGTAAAAGTAACTATTTGCTTTCAATAACTTTACTCATTGACTTTTATGATATGCATTTTGCATAATAAACATTTTCAATTGCTTAATAATAGCCCCCTCATACATTTTCACGTTTAATGCTCAAAACTAGTAATGTTGAACACACATGAAAACTCTGTATGTATCAATAATATGCCATTTAAAGAAAATAAAGTTATTTCGTTAAAATTTCTAATAAAGTGATATCGTTTTAACATAAAGAGATACAATTAGTAAAGGGAAATAGGATTGAAGATCAAATCTCTATAAAAGATTACAAATTCAAAGCTTAATTACAAGCTTGTGTTAAGTAGAAGGTGTAAATAAATTGAGAGACAATTATTTTAAAACTCTTTTGTTGAACTAAGTTTTGATGGGGTCAGACAAAGGAACCAGCTAATGTTGTTGTTTTTGTTGTAGAATTGCATTACTTTTGTTCCTTTACGTAGAAGAGCGTTACAAGTAATATTGCCTACTAATGACACCTTGGATCCAAGCTGTTAATTGTTGCTTTTTCTCTTTGAGTATTAAATTAGTTTCATGCAATTCCTCAATTTTGGAAACCTCGTTCCTTTGTCGATTACGTATATGGACATGGTCATACAATTCGGCAGTTGAACTAAAAATAAACTCAGTTGCAAAAGCTGTCATTTGTGACAGGATTTGACGTCCACCAAATACCTGGAAGTGTTACAATACAATAATGCAATAATATATGGAAAGTTTAAATGGAAAACGCTAAACCTAAGGCAACTTTTATTATATGACATTATCTATATATATTTTTTTTATGTAGTAATGGTATTAAAGGCTTGTACAAACATGCATGAATTTAGGATAAAAGTATCAATTTGGCCCTTCCTACACTAGACTGGATTATCACAAACCGCTCACTAATATGAGCCAATTTGTGTGCAAGCATTTATTTTGTTTATTTTGTTGTATGAATATCAATTACAAGTGTTGCATGGAAAGTCACACTTGGTTTTTTTTTTTTTTTACCTGTTTGTATGATGTGGTTGACTGTAGGCCATGAATTTGTTGAATTTGCTAATTTGCTTATCAGATAAGTACAAGCTATCTGAAAGACAATTTATTGAATTATATCTTGTTTTCAAAGTGGGATTGGAGAAATCTCTCTTATTTTTTAGTTTGATGTTTGCCTAATTTTATTAAGAATTTAGATACTGACTTTTAAAAAAAAAATTATCTTATATTTTGCAACACTATTCAAATTCAATTTAGATTGATCCTTTACTTAGTGGAGTCTTTTCTCATAGAGGCAAAAAATTCAAAGAGACTTTTAGAATTTTAGATTGAGATTTTTAAGGCAAGAATTTGTAGTACAAATTTATTGAGAAATGATGTACTTTTAAGGGTTTGGGGTTTTAAGATTTGTTAATAATATCATCATCATTTTTTATGTGGATGTAGTTTTCATTGTTGAACGGAATCATATTAACTTATGTATTTTGATTTGTTCTTTGTGTTTTGAACTCTTATTTTTTAATTTGATGTTTGCCTAATTTTATTAAGAATTTAGATACTGACTTTTAAAAAAAAAATTTATCTTATATTTTGCAACACTATTCAAATTCAATTTAGATTGATCCTCTACTTAGTGGAGTCTTTTCTCATATAGGCAAAAAATTCAAAGAAACTTTTACAGTTTTAGATAGAGATTTTTAAAGCAAGAATTTGTAGTACAAATTTATTGAGAAATGATGTACTTTTAAGGGTTTGGTGTTTTAAGATTTGTTAATAATATCATCATCATTTTTACTATGGATGTAGTTTTAATTGTTGAATGGAATCATATTAACTTGTGTATTTTGATTTGTTCTTTGTGTCTTGAATGATTTTATGTATAATCATAACAAAATTTTCCTACCATGTCACAATGGATCTAGTGTTCACAGCATAAAGGCTCTGGCTTACTCGAGAGAGTCACCAGTAAATGCATGATTTTGATATAGGCAATTACAAAACTTTAAAATTTGACGGGGTTTATTTGGCTTAAGTGGAGGCTAGGGTCATCCCTAATGAACAATTTAGAAGGCAAATTTATAATTTTATATGTTAAAGCTAATATAATATAAGGGCCAAAATAATTCAATTTTTTTAACTTTATTAATTTGCTGCACGAAAAAATAGGATATAGCGGCTCCCCAAAAATCGATTGGGAAAAGGGATTAAAAGGAAACGTTTATTATCCTAAAAGGGTCTATTCCCTTTCTTTTTCAATACACAAATTAAAGCTTAGAATTATAATAGCAGCTTTGAATACATAAACTCATTTTAAGATGACACAAAATCCCTTCTTTTTAAATAAGAGATAACAATGTTTTTTCTTTTATCGACAATATTTAGTAGGCTCTTACGTATTTTAAGAAAAAAGAGAATCTCAACCGGACTAAATAAGTGGTCATAAGCTCAACCACTAGATTCAAAAAAATACATAAAACTTACTTTAAATTTTTAAACTGGTAATGAATTTCAAACTTATGACCAACCATAAAGCTCCAAGTCTCATTTTAAGACGAGCCAAAATCCTTAGTGTCATGCATTATCAAACTAGCTAGTTTTGCTTCTTGTATATTTTGCATGTACATCCTCCTATCATGCCGGCAGAATATAGTCATAAGATATTGCCAAAACAAGTACTATACTACTCAAAAAACATGCAAATCAATCTAAACAAATTCAGCTTTTAGGATTAGGTATGCAAATCAATTTGTCTTCTTTGCATGTAGTTTTGTGAATTAATGAATGAAAACTAGACAAGTGTTGCACTTCATTCTTCATTGTTTTTTCAAAAATCACTGTCATCATGGATAAAAATGAAATTGATCATGTATTCATCGTGGAGTATCAAGCTATACATATTGTTTCTTTGTCTCCTTGAAAGTATAAGAGATTCTCCTTTACTAAGCATCTCTTTTGTCTTTGATACAACAAACAAGGAAAGGCAGTTGGCCTTCCAGACTATTTAGCCGGAATTTTGATGCCTATAGCTTACAAGTTACAACTACTACATAGAAAATCAGTTTGTCCCTATTACTAAACTTCACAATATATACCAACCATCTTTTTTCTTTTTTTATTTGTAGAAAACATGCACCCAAGATTACTGGATTCTGTTTGCAATGAAAATATTATACTTATTATTTGAGTGAAAGTGAGAAAACCAAAACAAAGAAACTAGGGCCAAAAAAATCTTGGAAGCAAATATTATTAACATTCACATTAATCTTTGAGCAAAAGTACTAAAAAAAAATTTGAACTGCAAATTGAGATGAACACCCTAACTTTGCCAAGTGCTATTAAAATTTGTTGCTGGAACAGAAGGTCAAGGGTTGGAAGACCGTTATAGGTGGATATGGTAAATTTTTCTATTTTCAATTTTCCACCCTTTCCTTGTTGTTAATATGGAAGAGAGATTCTTATGTTATATATTGCTGGCAATATTATATGATGAGATGGGATATATTGAGTTTAAAAGTTTATGAACATAAATTTCGTAAATTGTTCCGTTTATTCGAATGATCTATAAAAGATTAAAAAAAAAAAATTTACTATTCGACCTGGAATTAAATTAAAACTCTCACTTTTTATTGTATAATAGTTCGAGTAAGTTTTAAATGAAGCCTAAAAACTTGACTATCCAATAGAATCTAATAACTATTCAACTCATTATTTTTTTTTTTGATGGATAAATTAGGTACTCATAATTCATGTTAGACCCTTTTCTATGAACCATAACAAAATAGGAACAAACAAGTACTTATCTATCTCTATAATTCCTGACATATCCATTCCATTTCGGCCCATTTTTCACGTCTAATAGTAATAGTTTCTTGGGCAATTTCAATCAGACTTAGTAATTCCTGTTGGATAGATAATGGATTGTTATACTAAGGAATTAAATGGAATTATGGGGACAAATTGTAGATTGTGATGAATAATTCAAACACTGAAAAGTTGTGAAAGGCTGATGTTTTTGATGTGTGATACATGTGAAAACCTGAGTGCTTCCAAAACGTAATTGTCGGGGAGGGGACAACCTGGTTTTGAAGGCAAACCGAAGAAATTAATCTCTATCTGTTTTGAATCTTTTGATTCAAATGGATGCATTCATGTCCCCATTGCTTGAGTGGTAGGGCCTGTGATATCAAATCAATTGGTTTTTCACCAATTTTAATATTAAAAAGGAATTAAACATCATTATTCGCATGACCCCAATTGAAGTCGCATGACCCCAATTGAAGCTAATCCAACTCTTCTTTGATTCCTTCAAGTTTCCTTCTAAATCATATTAATTGAAAGAAAGAGTACTAATTTTCATATTGCACTAAATTTCAAGCAAGCTTTCTTTGTTTATCATATGTTTAATTAATTTTAGCAGTTAATTGAAACTCTAGCTTTAACACTGCTGTACATAGAGCTTGAAATGAAAATATTCCATGGTGCTAACTTAGATAATTAAGAGAAAAATTTATAATTTTGAGAAGACAGTCTATCTACATATAAGGGATAAAAAAAAATTATGTGATTAAATTATTATCCCTTATATCTACATATAAGGGGTGTATAAAAAAAATTTTCTAGCTTTTTTTTTTTTTTTCAAAATGATAGAGTTGTATATAAGTTAAAGAAATATACACAATATTGCTCACTAACAATAAGAGATTTAGAACTCACAAAGAGTCTAAATTGGACAACATGGGATTCCCATGCAAAATCTTAACTATAAAAACTAAAAACCCTTAACTAAACTAGCTAAGTATAACCAAACCTAACTAATGGGCATCTACTAGAGTCTCGCAAATGGTTGTAGAATTACCGGATAAAACTTGAAACACCGACACTGCACGTATCCACGGCCAAAATTTACGCAACTTCACATCTACATCTTGAGTACTCCTCCTCCCAAATTAGGGCACTCCCACCTCCATAAAGAAGGAACAAAAGCCTAATACAGTAGGATCATTCCCATTGAACAGGCACAAAAACCTAAAACATGCACAGGCAAAAAAAAAAATTATGACTGTTGCACTGTAGCTACAGTGCAACAATCGCACCAAAATCGCATTCAAATTCGCACATAGGTACATTGAATTTGAATAGCCTAAAAGTTCAATTTTAATCAACTTGGTACATTGAATTTGAACTTTTAGGCTAGAAAAAATATGACATGTGATTATCATAACGATGATGATATTAGCATTTCACTATTTATCATTAGTACTTTTTTATGTGGGGTTAAAAGTATAAGATTATGTTTAAATTTGTATTTTTAAAGATAATTTTAAAAATTTTTAATATATTTTTTATCTCCTAATTAATACTTTAAAAAACACATAAATGCATTTTAAAATACAATTCATACATACCCTAAAATTATATTACTAATTTTACCTTTTTGTGATAAAAAAAAAAAGGAGTGCCAACATGTATTAAAATACTAATATCATCATTCTTATCCTAATTCCTAAGGACTCACTAAACTATAAAGTGGATTCCTTTCAAAATCCTAAATAGACCAAATGCATATCTTAATATATTTTTTTATAATTTAACTTTCAGTGGATATATTTTGTTTGTGACATTTTTGTTTCTTGGGTAGCTGAATTGAATTAAGCAGGCATGTTCTGAGTATAGTTCCACTGTACTTTCTTTGCTTTCTTGCCGTTGAACTTATCCGACGTATACATGTTTGCGGTGCCGATAGCGACAACGGCAAATTGACTACATTTTCGAGGATATGATTGCAAAGGATTGAACTGTTTTTTTCCCAATAACTCAATTTTGATAGTGTGATGAAATTTAGTGTGTGTGTGTGTGTTTGTTTGTCTGATTTTAGGACAATGAACTTCAGATCGGAAAAGAAATAAAGGAGAAAAAGAAAGGAGGCATGGCCATAATTCAAGATACTTTAACTTTTCTAAAATCAAAATCAATAATTTGCTCCAAAAAGGATCAAACAATAATGGGCCTTTATGGTAACCTATGATTATGAAATACAATGGCAAATCTTATAATAGTATATTTAAATAGCGTTTTAAAATATATTTTTAATTTAAAAATAATTTTTATTTTATAATTTTCACGTCAAAATACATAAAAACACCGTTTAAATTATAATTTATATACACTCGATACTAAAGATTAAGGACTTGATTTTCTGCACAGTCTAGAAGTTAGTAATTTATAAAACTTAAAGGGTTGCCTTGCTCCATTAATCCCAAGTATAATAGGATTAAAAAAACATCAAAGTTAAAAAGATCTTAGAATATCCTCACGATTCTAAGATGAAAAAATTTATACGTAGAAAGATTATTATTTTTGAATTGTTTTCTTTTTGTTTGTATCACTTTGATCACCATTTTTTTTATCTTTTGGTGCCAATCGGGGTCAAAAAAGGAACCAAAAGGGCTTCACATAACATGATGCTTTCCATGTCTTTCGTATCTGTTAGACTGTTATCATGGTACCAACTTTTGAATCAACTTTTGTTTCTCAAATCATCATTCAATTTCATCTTTTGTGCACACCACTTATTTAATAATAACTCTTAATGGAATTAATATAAGTGTAAACTTCCTATGCCAAGTTTTCACCAATGCATAATGATACTTAACAAACAAAATGAGCGAGTTAGAAACAATATAAACCCCTCCATGTTTAGGTAACTTTGAGGAGAGGGTAGATGTGGATTCTCTGTTCCTATTTTATCCTACTCTTATAATGATGTTGTTTTGCTTAAACTATAAACAAAATAATGTTGTTCAATGAGAGTGACATATATTAAGGTCTTTATTTAGTCAAAAAATATTTCATATATATAGTATATTTTTCTTTTTATTATAGCAAATCAATGACGTAAAATTTTATATTTTTACCCCTTATAGAGAGTCTGTTTCTTTTAATTATTTTTAATGGTATTATTTTACGTAATGCAACGGATGCATTTAGTCAATTAGTATTTACGTATATATAATACTTTTTAAGTTTTGAAAAAATAGAAAGAGTATATATTAGTGATTGACTAATATATTGTACATAAGAAAAAGAAAAAATTTGTTCCTCCTATTATGATCTGCATAGATAATGTTTCAAAATACGTTTTTATTTTTTTTTAAATAGTAAATATATGATAAAAGATATATTAAAAAAAAGATGAAAATGACTTGTAAAAAGCCAAAAAATGTATTTTAAAAAACTTTATCGAAATCCAAAAAACAAAATCAGGGAAAAAATTGTGCAACGGATCCCGACAAGCTGGACCCCTGAAGGAAACCGGTGGCTGTTGTACAAATTATTCCCTTGGAAGTTGCAACTCCAAAATTCAAAAATAGGTAAAAACCTTTTTTTTAAAAAAAAAAGGAAAAAGAAAATCTAAAGACAGCAAAGAAAACCCATCCAGTCAACACCTTTCGATTGCTTTAGATCATGAACGCTGGAGGAGAATGCGGCCGATATGTGGCCCACGATGACACCGTGGAAACAACTGATCAAATCATCATCTCTTTCCCAGTTCAAAGGTCTCATACCCGTTGATTGTGCACGTACAAGAAAATTAATTTTAACGATTATATTTAATTTCTTCTAATTAAATTTATATATATATATATAGTTCTATATTTTTTTGGCATGATAATGGCTTGATAAGCTCTATGTTCTGGTGGATATCACTGGAATTATGACTAAGATGACTGGTAAAATTAATGTTAGCCACCCAATTCCTAATAAATATTGATGGGATCTCATGATTAATGTATTTTTATATAAAACAAATTTCGAAATGATTTTTCAACATTTAGGGGGCGCTTGGTTCGTTTAAAGAAATGATAAAGGAAATGGAAATATAGTAGTGGAGAATGATAGTGAGTTCTTTCATTATAATTATGTTGGTTAATTTGTGTTGGAGATTGATTATAATTAATTATAATAATTAGTATTATTCAATTATTTATTATAATATTAAATTAATTAATTATTAATAAAAATATTATTGATTAAATTAATCTTAAGTAATTAATTAATTATAATTAATTAATATTAATTATAATAAGTAATATTAATGAATGAGATTAATTAATTATTAATTATAATATTAAATTAAAATATTAAGTAAATGAATTATTAATTAAATTAATCTTTAATTCATTTATTTATTATTAATTAATAATAATAAGTTAATTATAAATTAATTTTATATTAATTATAATAATTAATATTAATTAATTAGTTTATATTAGTTAATTATTTATTATAATATTAAACTAATTAATTATTAATTAAAATCATTATTAATCATGAGAAGGGGAAAGGAAATTTGTTTTTTGGTTTAATAGCTTCCATACCTCCTAATATTGAGGGGTATGAAGATACCTCCATATAAGGTAATCAAAGTTTACTATACATCATTCATTCCCATTCCCTCCATTCCATTCCCCCAAACCAAATGGCATCTTAATACTTATCAATTAAATTCTTTAATTATTTGATAAACAACAATGATAAATGTCTCTTTGGTAATTTTCATTTTTTACGTCCTCAATTGAAAGCAATATTCTTTCCATCTTAAAATATATATATATTATTCTTTCAAAACTTTTTTTTGTTTTAAAAAGAAAGCTTACTTTTAAAATAGATTCTTATATTATTTTTATTAATAATAATTGTATATAACACACACTTAAAAATAAAGTTAAAATAAAAAAAAATACATTTAATGCTATATTAAGTGTATTGCATTCCATAATTAGAAAAAGTTATACTTCATTTAAAGTAAACTCTTTTTTAAAAGGTCTAATATACAGAAATAGCCTGAATTTTGTTTCTTATAACAATTATAGCCCGACCTTTCAATTTTAACAATACAGTACCTGACCTTTTCAATTTGTAACAATTATAGCCTCAGTTAGTCTGCCGTTAGAAATTCTGTTAAATTGATGATGTGGCTGCCACGTGGGCTGCCACAGTCAGCAAAAAAATTAATTTTTTTTTTGTCTCTGCTTCTACCAGGCCTCCCAAAACCCACACAAAATCCTTCTTAATCGGAATCAACTTACACTGCAGATAACATATGCCATTTGGGGCCTGCAGTTTTGTTTCCATTAGCCGGGGTTTTAGTTTTGGGATTTGTAGAACAGCCACAGCCATCAATAGAGAACTATAGTCAATTTAGCTCAAAACCAACTTAGTTCACTCTTAAACTTTGAGTTACAAAAAACTGGAAACCTTGTATTTGCTGAACAAGGGGTTGCTGCTGAAGCATCCTTTGACATCTTGGCTGAAGGTTCTGGCATGTGGAAAATGACAAAAGTTTAATATCCAAATGTCCCGAAATGGCATGGGTATATTTTACAGACATAGTCAAACCAAATAATTAAAAGTTAGAAATCACCACATTTCGGGTTCCCAGAGGAGTAGTGCAATTCTGAGATCTCTTAGAGAAATTGGGAACAATTCTGGAATTATCCATCTTCCTGGTAGTCCTGGGTCTGGAAGGAGTAAGAAGATTACTAAGTTGTTTAACAGGTGTTGAACTGACGAACGTGTTAACAGATTTTGGAATAAATGTCTTCTTTTCCGTGAAATCTAAGGCTTGCTTCTTCTTGGTGATGGGAGCGGTAGCATAATCGGCGCTGCTCTCTTTCTTGATACGAGGCGTAATGGGCTTGGCAGGGGAACATGGGACTTTTGATGTTTTGCGATATACTGATGACTTTAATGAAGAAAATGCCGATTTTTTCTTGCTCTGTACTGAGGGAGCATCTTGATCAGAGCTCAAATTCTGCCCCTATGTATTCCATAAATTCAGCAGATCAATCTATTATAGTAGTACTAGCATTTAGATCATTGAAAAAGCAAATTAAAGAAGATATTGCCACCTGCTGCAATAAAGGCTTCTCTAATTGGGGCTCATCGGATCCAGAAACAGTCTCTTGATTCTTTAAAATTTTAGGAAATTTCAGACGAATCCCTAGTGGTGCCTTAGGCTCGACGATGTGTACATCGGTAGCAACTGGTGAAAATATCTCTTCAGGATTTGGATGATGTGTACGCCGGTGAGGAGAGGAGACGGAGATGGTGCAAGAATGTGCGCGACGGAGAGGAGGAGAGGAAGAAGCAGAGACTGGTCATTCACGTGGCTTTTTTGCTGACTGGGTATTTACGTGGCAGCCCATGTGGATGCCACGTCATCAATTTAACAGAATTTTTAACGACGGACTAACTGAGGCTATAATTGTTACAAATTGAAAAGATCAGGTATTGTATTGTTAAAATTGAAAGGTCGGGCTATAATTGTTACAAAAGTCAAAGTTCAGGCTATTTCTGTATATTAAGCCTTTTTTAAAATAAGTAGATTAATATTTATAGTAAAAAAATTTATTATGCTATTTCAATGACTAATATAGTCTTTATGTGCAAAAGTCAATTCTAATATCTCAATGATCAATATAGTAATCCATAATTATGTGAATGTTACTTATTTATTTAAAACTAATTTTTCATTATAAGTATCATTATTGAAAAAAGGGAAAAGTATAGTTACACATATGTTTTTAATAAGGTTAAAATTACATACAAGATGGAAAATAATGACGTTCGTGTATATTTCAGTTTCTTTTTGGGTATGATGACGCTCGTGTGGATTTCAATTTCATCTTGTGTTGTGTTGTCCTATGGTAAACCGTGACTGTAATTTTACACACCATACAATTATGTTGGTAACTTTTTTTTTTCTTGGGGGTGGTGGTGATTGTAATTTCGATCTAATTCTATTAATTTTACGATTTTACAATCTAAATTTACTAAAATAATTTTGATTATAACTACTATCTTACATTTATTATGTGAATAAAATATAGTTAAATTTAGGCCTAATATATTAAAATGGCCCGAACTTAGACACTTGTAACCGTTTTGTCCCGACCTTTCAATTGTAACAGCACGGTCCCTGACCTTTCAAATGGGTAACAATAATGTCCTCCGTCTGTGTGCCGTCTGAAGATCCGTTTAAATGATGATGTGGCGGAAAACTAGTGTATACGTGGACCGCCCAGTCAGCCCTAAACTACAAAACGCTGCGTTTAGAACGAAGTGAATAAGAACAGATCGGCCATCGTCACGCATTCACAAAACGCAGCCTTCTCTTCCTTCTCTTCGTCGCGAACAATTTCCTCCTCCGCCTGCAAAATTTCTTGTATCTCCGTCGTTCTTTCATCGCCTCCACCGCGGCCAAGATCGAACCCCCATTTTCTTCCCCAGATTCAGAAACTCCAAATCCGAAAACCTCAATTTCTGCGACCGAACCGAACCCTAACTTCATTGCTTGGCCGATCAACCCTACTGACAGAACCCCACTTGGTGAGCCCTAATTCGACGTAATCGTTGTTTTGTGCATTTCCTTCATTGAATTTTGCAATCTTTTGGCTGCTCACTGAACCTTTGCTATTTTATGTGTAGGAATTTAGCCCGACCGAATTTGGCATCATTTGTGCATTCCCCCCCCGCCGCAAGGTAATTGTTTTTGGAATTCTGAAGGGTGTGTGAAGTAGTTCTGGTAGTTATGGTTTTTTTTTTCCTGAAATCGTGGACTGAATTTTTGGAACTGAATTCAGAAATTGAGACTGAATTTTGTACAGCATTTGTTGTGAACATTGCAGTGAATTCTTACTGTATTTTTACTGAACGATGGACTGAAATCTAAAATTTCTTGAACTGATTTTTTGGACTGAAATATGAAACTCCTTGGACTGATTGTTATAGCACTTTGGACTGAATTTTTTTTTTCTGAATTTTGTACTTGGACCTTATTTTTTCTCAAATTTGGACTAAATTTATGCTGAATTGGAACTGAATTTTTACCGAATTTAGACGAATTTTCTTGAATTGTAGATCGGATTTTTTCGCATTTTGACCGAATTTATCTTTGAACTTAGATCGAATTTTTACTCAATTTTAGATTGAATTGCTCTTGAACTTGGAGTGAATTTTGGATTGATTTATCTTGAACTTGGACTAAATTTTTCCTGAATTTTGGAATGAATTTATCTTGAACTTGACCGAATTTGTTCTGCATTTTTACCGAATTATTCTTGAACTTGGATTGAATTTTTCCTTAAATTTGGACTAAATTTATGCTAAGTCAGAACTGAAATTTTGGTGAATTCGATCGATTTCATCCGAGGTTGATCGAACTTTGATCAATTGTTACCGCAGCTTTAAATGAACTTAGACCATTTTTTTCCGAATTGTAGAGTGAATTGTTATTGAAACCGTGGATGAATTTTTTCTCAATTCGGATCGAATTTATGGACCTTGGATCAACTGAGTGTAATTCATGGACAGCATTTGAGACTGATTGGTGTACTGAATTTTTAAACTGTGATTGGACGGAACTTTGGACTGAATTGTTATAGTATTTTGGACTGCTTTTTTTTTAACTTTGAATTGATTTTTTAGTGCATTTTTACTGAGCTGTGCACTGTAATATAAAATTCCTCGGACTAAATTTGTGTAACTTGATCGCTTTGGATTGAATTGTGGCAATTTTGTACGTAACTACGCACTAAAATTGTTCTAAACTTTGTCTTGAATTCTTACTCCATTCGATTGAATATATGCTAAACTTGGACAGATTTTTTGTAACTTGAACTGAATTTTTTATTGAATTGTGACAAAATTTTGGACTGCATTTTGTACTGATTATTTTCCTGAATTTTGCACTGAATGCTTACTGCATTTTTTCTAAACTATGGACTTACATATGAAATTCGTAGGATTGAATTTGTGTAACTAGGACTGAACTTTGGATTGAATTTTTCACTAATTTTTGGACTGATTTTTTTTCTGAGATTTGCACTAAATGCTTATTCAATTATTCTGAATTGTGGACTAAATTATGAAATTCCGAATGACTTAATATTTTTCACTTGGACTGAACTTTGGCTTGAATTGTTACCCAATTTTGGACTGAATTTTATACTCTATTTTCTGGATTGTGGAATGAATGCTAAACTTGGACTGAAATATGAAATTCTTGGACTGATTTTTGAAACTTGGATTGGATTTTATACTGAATATTTTACCGTTTTTTCTCAAACTTTACACTGAATTCCTACAGCATTTTGTAATGTGTTGAAGGCATATATGTTCTCTCATGGTATTTCACTGAAACTAACAAGGAGTTAGTTGTCGTGTGCAGAATGAATGAATTATTCACAATTAAGTTGCACCATAGTGGGGTATTCGAAAATGGAGCAACTGTTAATTATGTAGGTGGTATGATTCAATATGTGGATAATTGCGACCCCGATAAGCTATCTATGCTCGAAATAGAAGATGTGGCCAACAGACTAGGATATGAAACAGTCCATAAAATGGCATTCAGAGATGGAGTTGACTTGAGGATTATTACAACTGATAGTGATGCTGAACGTTTCTGAGTTTTAACAAATATGCTGTATGTGTGATTTGCCTTTTCAGAACTAATGTTGTTGACTTTTGGAGAATTAAAGTGTTTTTGGCTATCATAATGAGTGTTGAGGTGAATTGAACTGAATATATGTTGTGGAATTGGATTTCATTTCTGTTCTGTTGAAGCTAGGTGGAATGAATGAAAGTTGTGACTTTTGCAGAATTTCAATTTTTGGCAATTTCTAGATTTTATGTTGTTCGGATGTTCTGTTGAAGCTAGGTGAAGTAAATGAATGTTGTGAATTTTTAGTATGTCAGTTCGTCAAATTTTTTCAGATTTTATGTTGTTGGCTGGTACAGAATGAATGTTGTGACTTTTGCAGAATTTCTGTTTTAGCGATTTTTCAGAATATATTTTGTTGAAATTTGCCGAAGATCTGGTTTGTTCTTGGCTCTTACTGAATTTATGTTGATGACTTGTGGAGAATTTATGCTTCATTGCTTTTTCATGAAAGAATTCCTAGAAAAGTTCAGAATTTTTGTAATATTCTTGCCTTTTACAGAACTTATGTTGATTCACTTTGGAACGACTTCACTTTTTGGTTTCTGGCTTTTGAAGAAGTTCGGCTGTTGGTTCTTTTGAATTAGAGTAAGAATTTGTAGGAATTTGTTGTTGAATGGAATGAACAACCATTGTGGTTCAGAAGTAGAATGCAAAAAAGGAAAAAAAAACCGAAAGAAGTAAAGGGTTGCAACCACTCTTCCTGTGGCTAAAATTAGGTAAATGATTAAGTCACTCATCCCAAGTTGTAACACACATACAATTGCTTTCAACAATTGCTTATATTTGTAACACACATACATAACTTACAAATACACAATTTTTACATTTTTTACGACAGTTATTGTGGTAGACGCAACACTTCACTCCGCTCAACAAACTCGCTTAACTTCCATAGTAACATAAGCATAATGAATACAAAACATAAGCCTACAATTGGGACATATTGAGATTTGCAATGTCCTATTCTTGCTACTTGCTTCTTCAATATGTAATTCTCTTTTTCTAAGATGACAAGTTTGTGTGTCATCTCAAACAACTTCCCTTCCAACTCTTCCACTTTGCATTTTAGAGAATCTCTTTCCCCCGATACCGCCAGCACATATGTTCTCTCATAATCAGTGCTCTGGCGGTCCAACCACACAAAGTATCCGCAATCATCCGTCTACGTAGAAATGGAAAACCGATTAGAAAGCATATTACATAACTCTATTAATTCATTTGTTCCCATCGCAAAAACTATAATCACATACCTTCCACAAACGACACCTTAAAAATCGACGTCCAGGGTTGCTTTGACTCTTGGAAGTGTAGCGAAATGGAGCCATATGGTGGTGACATTCTGATGTGCTTGAAGAACTAATAGACTCAAATGAAGCCGACGATATGGAATTCTGCATTGCTAATACTGCCCAACATGTAAGAGTTAATATAACATATACACTCACGGGTTCAAGGTCCATAAATTCAGTCCACGAATTCAGAAAAAAATTCAGTCCACGGTTTCAATAACAATTCAGTCTACAATTCGGAAAACAATCAGTCTAAGTTCAGCCCAAAATTCAGTAACAATTCAATCAAAGTTCAGTACGATTTGAGTCCAAAATTCAGAGCAAAATTAGGCATAAATTCAGTTAAAAATTCAGAAAAAATTCACTTTGACTTCAGCATACAATTAGGCCAAATTTTTGAAAAATTCAGATCAAGTTCAGCATCAATTCAGTCCAAACTGCATTCAAGATTCAGTCCAATCTCAGCATGAAATCAGTCCAAAATACACCAAAATTTCAGTCCAAACTTAGCATAAATTTAGTCCAAAGTTCAGGAAATGCGGTCAAGTTCAGTTCAATTCGAAAAAATGCAGAACAAATTCACCCAAGTTTAGCATCAATTCACCCAAAGTTCAGAAAAATTCAGTCCAAATTCACACAATGTCATCTAAATCTGATCAAAGTTGATCTAACCTCAGCATGAAATCAGTCCAGAATTCACTAAAATTTCAGTTCTGACGTAGCATAAATTTAGTCCAAAGTTAAGGAAAAATTCAATCCAAGTTCAGTAACAATTCAGTCAAAAATGCAGAACAAATTCAGTCCAAGTTCAGCATAAATTCATTCCAAAATTCAGGAAAAATTTAGTCCAAGTTCAGCATAAATCAATCCAAAATTCACTCCAAGTTCAGTAGCAATTCAATCTAAAATTGAGTAAAAATTCAGTCTAAGTTCAAAGATAAATTCACAAAATGCGTAAAAATCCACTTACAATTCAAGAAAATTCACTAAATTCAGAAAATTCGGCCAATTCAAAGATAAATTTAGTCCAAATTTGAGAAAAAATAAGGTCCAAGTACAAAATTCAGAAAAAAATTCAGTCCAAAGTGCTATAACAATCAGTCCTAGGAGTTTCATATTTCAGTCCAAAAAATCAGTTCAAGAAATTTTAGATTTCAGTCCATCGTTCAGTAAAAATACAGTAAGAATTCACTGCAATGTTCACAACAAATGTCAGACAAAATTCGATCTCAATTTCAATTCGATTCCAAAAATTCAGCCCACGATTTCAGGAAAAAAAAAACCATAACTATCAGAACTACTTCACACACCCTTCAGAATTCCAAAAACAATTACCTTGCGGCGGCGGCGGCGGCAGCGGGGGGGAATGCACAAATGATGCCAAATTCGGGCTAAATTCCTACACATAAAATAGCAAAGGTTCGATGGCGACCAAAAGATTGCAAAATTCAATGAAGAAATGCACAAAACAACGATTCACGTCGAACTAGGCTCAGAAGTGGGGTTCTCAAGTAGGGTTGATCGACCGCAATGAAGTTAGGGTCTGGTTCGGTCAGAAATTGAGGTTTTGGTTGGAGTTTCGAACTGGGAAGAAAATGGGGTTCGATCTTGGCGCGGTGGGCGATGAAAGAAGCACGGAGATACAAGAAATTTTGGCGGAGAAGGAAATTGTTCGCGACGAAGAGAAGGAAGAGAAAGGCGCGTTTTGTGAATGCGTGACGACGACGATCTGTTCTTATTCACCGTTCTAACGCGGCGTTTTGTAGTTTAGAGGTCGAAGGCGATCCACGTGTACACTAGTTTTCCGCCACATCATCATTTAAACGGATCTTCAGACGGCACACAGACGGAGGACATTATTGTTACCCATTTGAAAGGTCAGGGACCGTGCTGTTACAATTGAAAGGTCGGGACAAAACGGTTACAAGTGTCTAAGTTCGGGCCATTTTAATATATTAGGCCTTAAATTTACTCAAAAAAAACTTTCATATCTAAGTAAAATTAAAATTTATCATTATATAAATAACTTAATTAGTTTAATCATACTTTTATTAGTTTTTAACAATAAATAAATAATTTGGACATAAATATCATTCTATCGTGACAGTATCTGAAATATTGAAAAAATGATATAAAATGTTATAAAAAATAAAAATTAAAGTAAGATCATTTAATTATAAACTATACATAAATTTTTTATATATTTATTCATATATTGACTATTAATTCTTTTAAAAATAATTATAAAATATATTTTTTCAATTTTTTTTTAAAATCTTACAATCTAATCCTGCTATTATAAATTAATTTTGTGTAAAATCTCGATTTTATAAACTATGACGGGAGAGTTAATAGTCAACCCAAATGACAGAATTCATGTTGCTTTTTAAGTTCTACGTTTTTTTTTTACTTGTTAAGTATCGCATTGCGTGCCCAAGATTTAGTTAGTGGAGAAACTTTATTCCTTAATTTTTTTTTATTTACATAAACTTATTTCATTGTATAATGGTACACTTATATTTTATTCTCAATTTATTGCTACCTAAGAGGTCAATATTAATAGTAACTAAGGATGCATATGAATTATGTTTCAAAATATATTTTTATACTTTTTTAAAAGTAATGATTATAAGGTAAAAAGTGCGTTAAAAAATACAAATATGTAATAATAGTGTTTTTTATTTTAAGAAAAAAAAATTTTATATTGTTTTAATTTAGGATTGAATACAGAAATTATACTTGGTAAAACGTGTTACATCACTTAATTCTGATAATTAATCGAAAGGCATAATTGCTTAAAAATCAAAAGGTATTTTAAATAAAAAATACACAACTTTTAGTTCTATGAAATAAATTACTCCCTCCGTCCTAAAAAAAAAAATAGAGTGTACAAAAATTTTCTTTGTCTTAAAAAAAATAGTTTACTTTTAAAGTGAAATTTTTATATTACCATTACTAATTATAACAATATATAATCTAAATTAAAAAATAAGAATAAAAAATATAAAAATACATATTTAATAATATATTAAATGTGTTATACCTTGTAATTTAAAAAAGTTAAATAAAATTAAAAGTGAATTTTTTTTTTTGAATGAAGAGATTATTAAAAAGTAAACAATATAATTAACTGTTATACTAAAAAGCTATATGACTAATTATTTGAATTCTTATTGTATTCACTTTCAAATGGAAACTGAAAGTTTGAAGGGGATCCTGAATTAATCGATCACCATTATGTGAAAATTAACAATATATTTGTTTGTTTGCTTGCCAAATTAAGAATGCTTGTAAATGCAAATAAAATAAACGCAGAGGGGTCAAATAAGCAGGCTCTAAAAGAATGTTGTTGATGACAGAACGAATTTGTTTTAATTTGTACGCAACCTCTCATTACTTGACAGCCTGTTTTCATCCGTTCTAAATCGAAAGATTCCTTCGGCTCGGTCAAACCTGTCAGTCTATCAAAGAATGTCTGAGTTGTTTCTTTTTTTTTTTTTTTTTTTTTTTTTTTGGGTTTAGTCCTTAAAATTTGCTGCCAACATGCTCTCAGTATCAGCTATGTTGCAACATTTTCTTGTGGATTACGGTTGTGGAATAAAAATCTCAAATGCTTTAGTTTAACTCTATTTTTTATTTAGTATAATTTTTTTAAATGGCAAAATATAATATATTTAATATATTGTAAAATACATATTTTTACATTTTTATCATTACTTTTTAATTTAAATAATATATTGCTATTACTAATAAGGGTAATACAAAAATTTTACACGAAAAGTAAATTTTTTTTTTTTTAAAACAAACAAATTTTAAAACTTGACATTGTATACTTTAGCTCATATTTTGTGTTTTACAAAATAATTATTTCCTCCCTTTGTACTTAAAAAAATAGTCAGTTTTTAGTTATGCACAATTTTTTTTTTTATCATCAAGTGTAATACATTTAATGCACTATTAAATATATAATATTTTAATTTTGATTTTAATTTTTAATTCTATATAATACATAATTACTATTAATAAAGACAATATAGGAAAAAAGTATTAAATTAAAGGCTTTTTTCTTGAGAATAATAAAAAAAAATTAAAAGTAATTTTTTTTAAAAATATAAGTTATACTTTTAGTTTTGAGATTATAATTTTTGAACAAATAGAGTATATAAAATGACTAATGTCACCCACGAGTTTTTAAAATTTGTAATTTTTATCCACAAAGGTTTTGCCCATGGTTTCGGGTGGAAAACCAAGCGTAAATCTAACAAGCTTGCTTTCCTAATCTTATCTCTTTATCCATTGACAAGTACTTAAAATGAAATGTCCTTTTAAGTACTAGTTGAATTTTTGTAGCATGTGATAATGACACCAAACATTAAATTTCATAGAAATTTAACAGAGTTTTAACCAACAACCACATAATCACTAACTTCATAAATATGACCAGTTTTTGTTTTGGTTTTAATAAATTTCATGTAACGATTTCATATAATTCCATAACCTA
The DNA here is from genome assembly GCA_020080225.1 of Gynochthodes officinalis. Classification (NCBI taxonomy): domain Eukaryota; kingdom Viridiplantae; phylum Streptophyta; class Magnoliopsida; order Gentianales; family Rubiaceae; genus Gynochthodes; species Gynochthodes officinalis. The sequence continues at coordinate 17,613,118 of CM034620.1, forward strand.
ATCCATATTATTTTATTTTAAAAGGTTAAACCCCAATCTTAAAGGGTTCCTCACCTGCTGATTCCACAGTTGGTGAAGGATGTAAATCACAAATATCCCCAAGAGCAGGTGCATGAGTAATGTAATCTATATTATTTTATTTTATTTTATGAGTAATGTGGTGCATGGGCAGAAACTCATTTCATCTAAAACATCTTCATCCTTTCAATTTTATCATTTGTTTAGAGGAGATGCGTCGTGTCAAAAATTGCACCATGTAAATAGCAATTTATCATGAAAACAACTAGGGAACAAAAAAAATAACAGTTAACTTATCCAAATTTCTTTGTGGCTTCCTCCTTAATGAATACATAATGATTTTTTTTTTTTTGGAAATTATAATATAATAATGATACTTTTTAATGCATTGAATATTGTAGTCCTTTAAGATTTCGTAGTTTTATGAACAAAATGTGCACCTTAGAACATGAGGCCTTTCTAATTTCATCACACATTCTACTTATTTCTCAAAAAATTACAAAAAAAAAAAAAAAGAAGTTTCAAAGTATAACTTTGCATAGCTTCCATGTTTTTAATATGATCGATAGGCATTCTTAGGATTTTTCACAATTTGATGGTGACATGGTTGAATATTTTGGAATTTTTAGTTTTCTTCTCTTGGAGAAATTTGTACGAAACTTAAAATAAAATTGCTTTCAGAATTTAGATTTGGATGAGATTTGCAAATACACATATACATATAGATATAGTCATATTCAATTTCACAAAGGGGCAACAAAATCTAGTTATAAATAAAGTTACCCCACAAAATTTTATCACTTAAAAATATTTATATCATTAGTCAACCATTAATTAGTCGTACGTTGTTCTACTTATTCTAAACTTCCAGATTAATCCAGAAAACTTGGAAAAGTCACGTATGATGATTTATGAAGGTAATGTACCAACGTTTAAAGAATTTCTTATTATTGTTTTTCTCTATTTTTAACAGAGATGTAGATAAAGGGATCATTTTTATTTTTTTACAATTGAAAATATGGATTGCAAATTTGCAACCTGACCAAATATTAAATAAATATGCTGAATGCAGATTTTTAATATCGCAAGTCAATTAAATTAAAGAGTAACATTTTGACTCTATCATATTATGTATATTTTGACATAAGAATGCTGAAATTATAATTTTACCATTAAATTAGAAAATTATTTCATGCGAACGAGCGAATGAATGAAATATTTATTTTGCAATTGAAGGAAATTGTTCAAGTTTATTACTATTGAGGCTATTTCTATGGTTGCTCAATTTTCAAGTAAAATTTCCTTGCAATTAACGCATCACCCGAATTTATCACACTACAAGTATGGTTGGTACTTGGTTCGTGGTTTATTTGAAACTTTTTATATGGTAATTATAGAAAATTTGGTAGAAAATTTTTTATTTTAAAAAAATATGTCGGAGAAAAAATAAAGAGTGAGTTGAAAGAAATTTTTTTAAAATAATGTGAGATAATTTTAGTGAAAATTTTAAATTTAAATTTTAAAGTAAAATAAAAAGTTACTTAAATATTTAGTATATATATATATTTATGTTGAGAAGAGTTAACTTTTATAGAATAAAAGATCTTTGAGGCTATATATAAATCTCAATGGAAATATAATTTAATCAAATAAGTAAATGGTCATGAAATAATAATTTTGATTTGACTGGATATTTTATTAAATTACACTGCATATTGAGAACTTACCACTAACTATCAATCAATCAATCAATCAACATCTTTAATGAACATTTAACTATAATTTTTTTTTAATTTGAGAAAATATTAAAGGTAGATTCTGTAAACAAATTAACATATTATTGCATATCTACATTAAAGAAAACATATAATATGGCCAAGAATATTCCATTAGATCAACAATAAATATCGAGAAATTACCACCATCAATCAACCAAAATCATTAATTAACTTTTAACTTTAAATTTTATAATTTGAGAAAATATTAAAAATTTATTCTGACAAATAAATTGACATATTACAGAATATCTACATTATTTTTTTTTCAATTTACGATTTTGATAAAAACAAGTGTAATTAAGGGAGTTTATATATCAATTAAATAAATTAGATTGTAGAATCTATTTCTTGAATATACGAGACTTGTGCAACTTGCTTTTCGACATCCCTGATCTCACACTCGAATTTTTCATTATATTTAATTAATTATGTAGATTTAAATGTGGTTTTTTTTTTGGTTCAAATATGTTTTTTTTTAACAATAACGATAGATATTATATTGTAATAACAAAATATTTACATGAGATAATCTCAAAAGATTAATTGTTTTTTATCTAAACTCTTTTAATAAGTAGGAAAAAATTCTAATAAATAGAGACAAAAATCCTAACAAATAGTGACAAAAAATTAACTAACTATAAAGAAATATGAATCACATTTTATTATATGGGTACTATACCTCAATTCTTTCAAAAAAAAAAAAAAACACGAATCATTCCGCATAAGTTAATTACGATTCATTAATTTTTTATTAAAAAAAAAATCTCTCAAGACATCGCACCCAAAATCGCTCATAGTTAAAAAGCGATTTTTGGCCCGACTTGGCCGAACAACATATTTGTTCAAATATGTTTGTGATCCAATTTTTGAAAAATTTACCAGATTGATTCCTTAATCATTAATGATTGTCCCCTCTCATAAATGAAATTTATATAATCATTACAAAAAACAAAATTCTGTGTATTGGTAAGTAACTTTGTAGGTATAAATTATAATAGGACGGTAGAAACTCGGAATTACGTGCCAGGGTAACTTTCATGATTGCTAAAATATTTTAACGTTGGTTTACACAACTTATAACGGTTTCCTTGCTTTGTGCACATCTGTAATTAATTGCACAAAAAGACTGGGTATATCCTAATAATTATGTTTTCACTTTTTGGGTTGTAAAATAAAATTATATTTTAAAAAATATAAAAATTGTGTTAAAAAAATGTAAAAATATTTTAAAGATATGTATATGAAAATTTTAGTTTAGTATATTAAATTAATTAAACTTTTAATAAGTTATTCTATTAAATTATAAATTATTTCTAACTATATTTTGGCGTAACTGATAGAATATTTTCAACGTGCATAATAATTGTTTCCCCGCCTTCCAAACTTAAAGCCCAAAGTATGATTAATAAGGTAAGTTTTTAAAATTCAAAAAATACTCCACATTTATGATGCCAATTCCAAGACTGATCAGATTCGACGAAGTTTCCAATCAATTATTAATAAGAAGAATAATTTCGAAATCCACTAGTATTAAAAATCTTTCTCAATAATTATTATTATTAAGAAGAGGGTTTACTAGTGATCATAATTGCTCGACTGATCATATTCTATGTTTTGTGTTGACTTATATTTAATTTTCATAAATAGAAATAAACCTAATATTATGATTTTTTGAATGAAAATTTAGTGAAAGTATAATCACTTGTCACAAATGTTATATCAAATAAAGTAAGTAATCAAATTAGACTCAATAGGGTAAGGTCTCAGGGAGAAAGATTTTTTAAAATTGAAGAAATGCTAATTTGGTTAATTGAAATTCAATTTTAATTGCGGTAAATTAATGTCGTAATCGTGGGTGAGGATCCAATTAAATCGAATTATAAGGGGCGAATACACAAAAATGAAAATTGAAATTGAACAAAAATGAATAATAAGCTAAATCAGCGGTTGGATTGGGAACAGGGGGAGGAAAACGGGGGGTCCACGGGGGTTTGTGGTGAAGTGGAGTGGACCCCACGACTAGAGTGGTAACGAGCTGGCAATCTATAAGGGCCCCACCCACCCCCTTGACAGACTCCTTGACAGTTTGCTCTGCTGCTCTTTCCCTCTTTCTCTCTCACACAGTCACGCACTCCAACGTCTCCAGCCCTACTCCTGCTCCCTTCCATTTCGTCACTTATTTACTATTTAGCTCTCCCTCGAAGGCTCAAATCAAACCTCATAACCTCTCCTTCCCCCCTCCCCCCCGACACCGCCCTGGGTTTCACTGAGAATCCACTTCTCCTTGAGCCCTTTTCTTCTCTTCAAATTCTTTCAGCTTCATCGCGAGTTTTATTTATTTGTTTATTTTTTTGGGTTTTGCTGAAGTAGAAGTTCTGAGACATGGCGCAAGAAACTAAAACTGCAGCTTCAGAGGCACCAGCAGCGGCGGCGGCAGCAGAGGTGGTGGTTTCCGATGTTGCTGAGGCATCGGTTGTTGAAAAAGAGGCTACCGTTAATACTGCTACGCCTGAACCGGAGCCGGTTCCCGTTCCTGAACCGGAGAAGCCAGCTGAGGAGGCTGAGAAAGCCGCTGAGGAGAAAATAACCGAGTCCGCCTCCTTTAAGGAGGAAACCAACGTTGTTGGTGAACTTCCTGATCCACAGAAGAAGGCTATCGATGAGTTTAAGGAGTTGGTTCGAGATGCTCTCAACAAGCACGAATTCACTGCTCCTCCCCCGCCTCCGGCTAAGGAGGAGGAAAAAAAACCTGAACCAGAAGCGCCTAAAACTACAGCCGAAGAAACCAAAGCCGAAACCACTGCTGAAGAAACCAAACCTGAAACCAAGGCCGAAGAAACCAAGGTTGAGGAGAAAAAAGAATCAGAGGAGGTCCCACCACCACCAGTAGTGGAGGAACCACTCAAGGCGGCGGAGACTGCCGAACCGGTGGAGGAAAAGAAGGAAGTAGTCCCACCAGCACCCCAGGCTGCGGAACCATCAAAAACCGAAGCTAAGGTCGAGGAGAAGGTTGAAGCAGCAGCAGAAGAAATTAAGGAAACCATAGTTGAAGTGACCAATACTACCCAGGTCGCTGCTGCTGAGGAGGCTGCTGCCCCGGTACCTCCGGTCGAGGAGACACCAAAGGAGGAAACTGTTGAGGAGCGAAAGGAGCCTGAGGAAGTTTCTATATGGGGAATTCCTCTGTTGGCTGATGAGAGAAGTGATGTAATCCTTCTCAAGTTCCTTAGAGCAAGGGACTTCAAGGTGAAGGATGCTTTTGCCATGCTTAAGAACGTGGTTGCTTGGAGGAAGGAGTTTGGAATTGAGAAATTGCTGGAGGAGGAAGGAATTGGGAAGGGATTGGAGAAGGTTGTTTACATGCATGGTGTGGACAAGGAAGGACACCCTGTTTGCTATAATGCTTATGGAGAGTTTCAAGATAAGGAAGTGTATCAGAATGCTTTTGCAGATGCTGAGAAGAGGTCTAAGTTCTTGAGGTGGAGAATTCAGTTCTTGGAGAACAGTATCAGGAAGCTTGATTTCAGTCCTGATGGGATCAATACAATTGTTCAAGTCAATGATTTCAGGAATTCTCCAGGGCTGTTCTTGTTCAAGAAGGAATTGCGCCAGGCTACCAATCAAGCCCTCCAATTATTGCAGGACAATTATCCAGAATTTGTTGCAAAACAGGTGCATTTTTAATTTATGAATTAACGTTGTGAAAAAAGATTTCATCTTTATTTTTTCGTTGGTGTTTCACATTTCTGGTGTTCAGCCATAGAATTGAATTATTAAATTAGTTAATTATTTTGGTTGATAGCTATATCTTTAACTGATTGTCATATGGGATGTTGGTTATGCATATGAAGGTGTTCATCAATGTGCCATGGTGGTATGTGGCCTATAATAGGATGATCAGTCCATTCTTGACTCAGAGAACCAAGAGCAAGTTTGTCTTTGTTGGCCCTTCCAAAACTGCTGAGACCCTCTTCAAGTATGTTGATGGCATGATAGCAATTTTTTCCCTTTATTATGTTTTTTGGTCTCTTGCTTTGATCTTATACTTTGAATTCTTACACTGTCAATGTAATAATAAATATTAGGTATATTGCACAAGAACAAGTACCAGTACAATATGGTGGTCTTAGCAGGGAGGGCGAGTTTACTGTTACCGAACCTGCCACTGAAGAAACTATTAAACCATCATCCAAACATATTGTTGAATTCCCAGTTACTGAGGTAATCATGGTAACTATCATCTTAAATTCGTTTGTATTTTGATTATTGATTATTGTTCGTTGAAGGAAGTGCCTGTTCTAGTTGTAATCCTGTCCCAATTGTTTTCTTTTTTACATGGAATCTGGAATAACTGAATCTCGATCTGCAGGCTGGCACTTTGATTTGGGAGGCCAGAGTTGTTGGGTGGGAGGTCTCATATGGAGCTGAATTTGTGCCTAGTTCTGAGGGTGGTTATACTGTGATAGTACAGAAGTCTAGAAAGATTGCACCTACTGAGGAACCAGTGATCAGTGGAAGCTACAAAATTAGTGAACCAGGGAAGATTGTGCTCACTGTCGATAATCAAACTTCCAAGAAGAAGAAGCTTCTATACAGATCCAAGACCAAGCCCTCTGATTGAGATTGAGACTTAAAAACTACAATTGCAAATTCTTGAGGTTATTGGACGAGAATCATAAGGAAGTTGCACTGCACTGCATACATAACAGTGGACTAAGAAAGGGCTCTTTTTTGTTCATTCATACAATTTTCTTTTCTTATGGTTGGTAGTAGCATTGGATAATGAGTTGAAAAGTTCTGGGATTTGTTATTATTCATATTTGTTGGATTTTTTTCCCTTGGTTTTTGGTCATATTCTAAGTTATGGTTGTATTTATCTAATATCTTGTGGAACAATTTGGGTGGGGTGGAGAGTAAATTAGAAAGATACATACCAAAAGGGATTGAAAGTGTGAAATGTGGACAGTTTTATGAATATTTGTCAATACTTGTCTTCTCTGTAAACCAGACAACGTGTACATTCTTGTTCTTTTCTTGTTTTTAACTTTTCTTCCTGTGGATGTTAATGTTAATTTTGATGTTTCGTTACTCCATGTTTAGGCTTTTGCTACATTTGTCCTTTTGCTCTTAAATTTCTTTCATTCTCTGGAATTGTTGTTTTCTTCTCCTGCCCTAAATTCTAGAAATTGAGATGGATGACCTAAGTGCGGTTTATGTTCCCAAACGGCATCCGAAGGGAAGATTTCTTCCGTACCTTCCGTTTGTCAATATCTGGAAATGATGTGCCTGGCCTGGCTTTTACATTTCAAACGTTGTAACCACTTCAACTCCCTCATAACGTTCGATGATCCATTTGGCGTTTGGTCCTTTGGTGTTTGGATGTTGTGTCTACCATTTACGTTCTTGATGTCACTTGCGAGAACGGTTATGGATTTATGATCGCCTTTTGGAAAGGTGCATCTTACGTAGGGTCCTTAATTTCAAATGGCATTCTAGGTTAAAGAAACATTTTCACTTTTAGTACAATTAAGCATCAGTTTATTTATTGACAGAATTATGTCAGTTAAAAAATATAAACATCTCTTATTTCTATGCACGCATGCTTATTTATTGAAGTGCTAGTACTTAGATGTTTGGCATCTCATTCATTCCCTCAACCATCCTAGGAACACTATCCTTCCATTTCAGTCAGTGTGTTCTTTTTAAAGTTGTGCATATGATTTAGCACTTGATCTGAAACCATTAGCTACTCTTATTTATTTACATTAGTTTGAATGGTGCTGAGCTAGAAAATGATACTAGAAATATTGTAATTGGGATACCAAAAATGCATTCATTAATTGCAGAAAATATAATAGGGATAAAAAAGTGAAGAAAAGAGACCAAAACTTGCAAGATTACAGACTGTTTTGGGCTGTCTGTCTTGTTTAGTACATCTGAAAATTGAAAAGCAAGAGAAAAGAAAGAACAAACATGGCTGATAAATTTGTCTGCCCTCTTTCCGCCAAAAGTAGAAAAGAAACGTTTTATACTATTGCAAGTAAAATGAGAAACAGTAAAAAGCTGCAGCAGCCCGGTAACGGTGAGTCATGGTGTGAAAGAAGGAAGAAAGCACTTTGTTAGAAAGGAAAAGTAAAAGCAACTGATGGTCTGTTAAAGTCTAAGTTGTGTCTTTTTGGACATCTAAATACTTAATCTTTTCTAGATTCTTATATTAGCTGTCTTTCTGGAAAATGCTTTCCTCAGTTTATTCAATTCTGGTACATCTCATGTTTAGGCCATTTTGTACTAAAGTTGGCTCTTCCCCTCCTCATCATTCTCTCCACCAGTGCAAAATTTTCAATTCATTATTATTCTTTGCTAACTCTCTAATCGTCATCATCATACGCACACACAAGTTAATTAAAACAGCTCAAGTTTATTTGGGTTTTGTAATAATGTAATGAAAAGTTGGTAGTAGCAGTATTATTTGGATGAGTCCCCACCAACCAATAATGCCAACAGTGACAACCCCTCATCCCATAATATTATAATCCCGCGGTTCTTGTTCAAATGTTGAAGAATTCTTCGTCCATTGATTATGCCAAGATGTCTGTTGTTTTACAGATTCCATCCGAAGTGGTTAGGACTTCGGAGACTTTGGGCTCTCCTCCATGTTCTTGCTTCTTCTCTTAAACTTTGTTTAGGAGAAAGGCTCCATTGCGAAGGCGAAATTCTCCTACCTATATCAGAAGCATCTTAATATTTTAGTCAAAACCCCATAATAGACCCTCACAATATTAATATTTCAGTAATGAAAAATCTGTTTCGCACGAGGTTTAAACCTGCGTTGTCGGGAAATTTCTCCTTACATCATTTCAAATTTACCAACTCGCCTATGCTCTAAAAGGATTTCTTCTCTTAAACTTCTCTATAACAAAATGCATCCCCCAAAGATTTTGGGTGAAGATGGATTGGATTTTAAGAATAGTTGTGAGATAAAAAGAGATATTAGAAATGTAAAAAGTACATTATATTGGAAATCACAATTAGAATTAGTTTATTATTAGAAATATTATGTATAAATTTTATTTTAAATTTCACAAAAACTTTCAGTAATTTTAACATTTTCTCAATTACATATTATAAATGAATTAAATTTATATAAAAAAATTTATAAAATCAACCTATTTAATAAAAAGTTTCTTCAATTTTAAGACACCTATAATTCTAGTGAGAAACCAAATACACGAATGTAATTTTTCAACTAATATGAAATTTTCAATTAATAGTCACAGATGTTGGCATTCTTTATTTATTGCCAAAGCATAATACAGCGCTTCATACTCTGAGTCCATTTTTAAAATGAAATTTTTGTATTATCTTTATTAATAGTAATAGTGTATAACTTAAATTATAAAGTAAAAATAAAAATATAAAATTATATATTTAATTGTATAATAAATGTGTTGTGTCTTGTAATTTAAAAAAAATTATATTAAATTAAAAGTGAATTTTTTTTTTTTGATACGGAAAGAGCAGTAAAGTATCAAACTACATGATATAGTCACTATATTTAATGTCTATTTTTTTAAGGTCTATCTACTTCTCCTTTATTAAGTTGATTTTTTTTATAAATTTTTTTTTCCAACGACCAATCAATGATCCAACTTCCAACCCCAGATGATAAACTCTAAACCTTAGAAAGGACAAGGGAAATAACAAGTCAATGAACAAAAATCTCTGTTTGGTTTTAATTTATTTATTTTGTTGCGGAATAGATAAGATGTTGGCTTGAGATAAGGATGCACAATCACATGTAAGAAAAAGGAAGTTTTTCTATCCATGGATGGCTGCATAGTAATATTTAGTCAATGACTTCAGAAATTAAATGCTAGAATGCCTTTGGATAGGGTTTCTTCTAAAAATTTCAAATAAATATTACAAATTAAAAATGATGATGATGCAATTTGGTTTTCCCTTTAAGAAAAGACTTCACTATGTGAAATTAATTTCTTTTTCATCCAAACTACTTGTAAGTTGTCAAGCCCTACTTTTTAAAAAATAGACTCAGTTGATGAAATTATTTTTAAAGACATGGTTTTATACAATTTAATTTATATATATATATATATTGTACATTTTTCAACAATTTTTTTCATCTCTTCCTGCCTTTAACTTATACATTATGTACATATAAAATGGTACATTTTCATAATTGTGCACTCTTTGATAATGACGGAAATTTTTTTCCCCAAGTGTATGCAAATATATGAAGGATTAATTTGTCAAGAATATGAAATCTGGGGAGACAAAAGAAAGATGGAGAAAAAGTGGAGCCTTCATAATTATGTTGAGAATTAATTTTGAATTTCTTTGCGCTATGTATTTGTAACTAAAATACTTGACACAAGTTATTAGTAATTTATTAATTAAAATTTTAAATATATTTTTTATTTTAACTTTCAGACATGGAATGAATTATCACATTCTTCCTCCTCCCCTCCCAATTTAAGATTTTAGCATTTTTGTAAAGCCCAACTCATCATTTTCTTGACCCAATTTAATTTGAAACAGAGATTTTAGAGATGGTTCCGCAAATAACATTTGATCCCTATAATTGTTTTGCATAATAATTGTAAAATTATTTTTTTTAATATACTATACCGATTCATCTTTAAGGGACGATTATTTTAAAATTAAAGGACTTAAGTTCTTGACTATTCAAAAGGAAAAAATAAAATAAAAGGGTGTTGGCTAAAGTAGTTTTTTTTTTTTGGGGGTAGAAAAACAAAAGTTAAAATAGGTGAAAAATAGCCATAAATTAGGTCATAAGAAGGTAAGTGACTAACATTAAAATTGTGGTTATGATAATGCACCAAAAGTTATGGTGATGGTGGGGAACTTTGGTGAGTTGATCAATCGTCAAAGTAGAGAAGGACCGCACACCATTCAATTCATCATCACAAGTCATATTCATCTCATCTAGAAATTCAACCTCAGAGACACATAGGGCATTGTTTAGGTTGGAGATTTGAAGAAATATTAATGCAGGCCAATTGAGTCATCGTTTGACATGACAAAGAAACTTCAAGCTCGAAACTTGCTAGGTAATTGCCATAAACAAAAAAAGAGGCTAATAATTGTAAGGGATTTTTTTTTTCTGGATTTATTTCTAAACACCTTTCTTTTTTATTTCTCGACGATATATTTTAATTTAATATATAATACAAAAAGACTTAACGTGTCATAAGAAGTTAGAGAAAAATAATTTACCTTCAATCTCAAAACCACAAGAGACTTGCTGATGGTCATTGAGGCAAACCTCGATAATCTAATGAATACAAGGCAAGCAAAATAGAAAATGATAAAATGTCACCATGGGCTTTTAAGTGAGGTTGATGTGTGAAGAATGTATATCATACTCGATGATGATGAGAACTGGAAATGATTATGAGGGAACATGCATTGTTGTGGATTGATTAAGAGGTGAATTGAAATCATTATGGCCAGGCAGCTAGGAATAATGCCCCACGTCTGGGCCAAGGGTGGCTGGTTGGGTGTTGTCATGTTGGCCAGTTGGAGCATTGAGGGAGGGTTGGAGAATAAAAGATATTGAAATTGGTCCCGCCCAAGTGAAATGTTCCTCCAAAAGTTTATTGGATAAAGTCCATATTGGATTGTGTTGATAGTGACTAATAAGTAATTTAAAATTTAATTTAGTAGATTTTGAATCTATTTTATTTATTAAATATTTTATATTTTTTAAAAATTGATGTAAAACTAATGTATTTACTCATGAACCTTAACAATCCTCCAATTCATGAGTAGTTCATACATCAAATTCAAATTCCTCATCAAATTCAAATTCCATCCATGTCCTTTGACCTCGAGGTCTATTTGTTTCATCACTTAATACTCACTTTTGGAAGTCCACCTTTTATTCACGTAGAACAGGGTTAATCCACATCATTAAAAGGTAATTTATGCATAACGCATGCAAATTTACTAACAATTAGTCCAACAATTCAATTCAAGTTACAAACTTTTGTGGTTTGTTTTATCCATGGATACTATCTTATATTAAAAAAATAAGAAAAATTTGAGTATCCAATAAGTAAAAAGAACCCAACACCCATTAGTTTGAACTTTTGAGTTTAAATTGGGCTCTCCATGTTGTAATATTCTCAACAAGTAATATCAAAGTTAAACTGTTAGACTATTTGGTAAAGCAAGCGGTTTCTTTTTTAATTGCATTAGGGTTTAGCAAGGACTCGTCGACAAATAATTTTGTGATACTAGTTTACTATTTACACGACAATAAATGGATCCATAGTGAAGAAATAAGTTTCTTGGAGCAAGGATTTGATTTGTAGGAAGGTGGATTGTAATGTGATAGTGTATTCATAAATGGAGAAGTTTGTTATATTTATGGATATTATCTTATATATGGAGAGGTTTGTTGTATTCATGAATATTGTTCTGCATTAGAAAAGTAAAGGGAGGTTTATTGTGTTTATAAATATTATTCCATATCAGAAAAGTAAAAAGGAATTAGACTACCTAAGTACGAAGGATTTAAAACTTACTATTTTAAGATTTTGAGTTTAAATTGGACTCCTACGGATTATTGACCTCTCTATTTGGTTTTCCCATATTATGATCTCCCCAACAATTTTAAACACTCTAAAAAATTAACATAAATTTGTAATTTGAATTAATAGAAATACAACTTTAACTCTAATTAGTTTGAATATTAAGTTTCCTTTTTTTTTTTTATGAATATAATATTTTAATAAAAGTTTATAGTCTTTATTTGATTTTTAACACTAAAAATTTAAAATATATATAACCTAATAAAAAAATGAATTCTTAATATTAAAATATGTTATAATGGAAATGAATATCAATAGCATAAATATTAATAAAAAAATTATAAGATTTATACTGACTTATTAAACTATGTAATATGAATGGAACACAAAAAAAATATAAAAGGAGATCTTTTGTGAGTAAACTATATTTATATTTATCAAGATTTGGCAAAGTTATCACACGAATCTTATCATTTAGGAAAACAATTAAACCCCCTTGATCAGTCAAACCATTAAATTTATGGCGAGAAATTTAACGAAAATGATGGCATCAGTAAAAATTTATGTTATATAGCTACATTTATCTCTCAAGCTCTTTTATTAATTATTTTACATAAATCTCCATTTCTAAATTTTAATTTTATAAATTACGTAAAATATTCTTTAATTTGAGGATTTGAAGTAAATACTTGTACTTTTGTTTATTTAAGTTTAATTTGACGATTGCAAAAATTGATAATTAGAGAAATTACAACAAAATCTAAATTAAAGAAAAATCTGAGAAATTTAAATCAAATTTCAAAATCATAACATTTATATAATATTTATGATTGAATGTTATACTTTTTTTAAACTTTTATTGCCTTTTTATGCACTTTTAGTTTAGTAAATTAATGGGTTTTTTTTAAAAAGTTTTTTTCACACTTTCTAGTTATTAAACCTTCCTTCTTGCAAATTAAGAAGAATAATGGTAATTTTCTCAATTCACAGAGTTAGTTTAAAAGTCTCATCAAACATCAAGGGAAGTGGTAATCAAGGAGGAGTGGATGTCATTACCCTTATTTATTTAATTATATTTTTATATGTAAATGTAAAAACCAAATTACAAATTGCATTGAGCAACTACAACGTTTTATCAAACCACATTCAATTTTAATCTTTAGTTAAAATGGCACTCATCTTACTAATAAGCACATTTTAAAAAATTTTCTTTGTCCAAAAAATAGTTTACTTTTTAATAATATTCTAATAGTGAATTATGTATATTCAAAATTAAAAAAAAGAATAAAAACACAAAATTATATTATAACTAACAACAAAAAAGTTATCTCTGCAAAATTAGCATCTTACAAACTCAAACATGAAGCAAGAAAGCAAGAGTGAATTAGCTCATATATGCAAAAGAAAGAAAGAAAGTAAACTACAATATACTGGTTATATGGAAAGCGAAAAGACACATGAACATCTCCAATACTTTGAACCTTCCACAACAAAGTTTTTGAACTTCCATTAATCGAAGTACTCCACAGATTTTGCATTCTGAAGAAAAGTACACATTCAACTTCCATTCTTCTGCATCATATTGACAGCATTCAACTTTGATTTTAATTGAGCTGTGCCTCCAAAGATTTGACAGGACTTGATGATTTGCAACAAGGGACCTCCTCCACATCCCCTGAATTCTCATATACAAACTGCATACTTCTCTTACAAACGTGGCTGCCAAGAGAACAGATATGACGACTAAGGAAAGAGTGTCCAGGTGGGGAGCCATCCAAACAGACTATCCAACATGTCTATATTGATTGGTTCGCAGCTGTGAATATGTGACGAAGCTATGGTTAGGTGCTTGATGTTGCTGAGGGGAGGGTGCAAATTGTATCTCCATAGTTCTGGAATGACCAAATTATGAGGTGAAAAGTTATCCAACTTGACAGCTTTGAAACGATTCAAACTTTTAAGGAACTCCACAAGCTTATCATACCTTATCTGCACCTATTATATTTAACAAAATTAATGTCATTCTTAGAATGAGTTTCCAATGACTGTTAATAATAAGGTCCCGAAATAAACAAATTTAGACAAACGAGGCGAATCCAGTTGAATATCAACTTGAACCTCCCCGTTGAATTCTAACAACGAAGCGATGTACGTTCGAGCAGTCTGAATTCCTCAAGCACGTCAAGATTTGATATCAGTTGTTCAATCGAGTTGGGATCACAACCCATAGAATACAACGGCAGAAATTTCAAATTTTTTCAGGCTTCCACATCTACAACATTTAATTCCAGGCCACGAGTGTGACTAAGGTACTCAAGATTCGGTGCTTCCTGAATTTCTTGAACTTGTCGGGGAGCAAGGGTGCCAATTTTCGGTGCTTCTAAAGCATAGATGTCAATTTTGGCTGTAATCTTTCTCAACTTCTGATGCAGTTCTAATATTCCCAAACTATGGAAACCGAAACACCGATATATGTTCAGAATCTCCGGCTGAGGACAGCGCATAATCAGGAGCTCAAGTAATTCATCATCAACAAATGCAACTCCTTCAATCAAGAAAGATTTATTCTTGCATCAGCTGGAGGAAGATCGAAGCCTCCTAAATCAAGCTTATGCAGAGAGGATGCAGTGCAAACGGATTCGGGTAAGAGATAACTCGGCAAACCAAGATAAGGTTCAGCATGCATTACCAATTCTTTGATATTGGCCTTGCCCTCAAGATCAGGGCAGCTATGCATTGGGGTATATATGGTCTCAAATCCCAAGACCTTTTACTAAATATAAGGCTGAACTTTCGTATCTGTGAATTCCGCTCCTTTGCTTTCTGATTGAAACGCTCTACAGCATTCACCAAGGGAGCCTGTACTACTCTTGAACCTCGTATGGTTAGCATTTCTAACACGTTTTTTTTTACGTTTTCCAAGACATTTTTTCAGTTTCTAATATATCTTTTATCTAATGCGTTTTTTGATATGGTGTCCAGAAACAAGAACAGAACAGTGGGTTTGTGTTTTAAGCGCTTAAATTTCCCACCCAAAGCTTTATTTCTTGGGCCCCAAACATAATAATACAGGAAATTTGCAAAAATAGCAGCTTGCGAGGACATTTGCAAAAATAGAACTCCAAAAATTTCTTTGTGAAACTAGCAGGTTAAGGTGTTTGATATTGTGAAAATACTTAAATACCCTTCTATTTACAAAAGATGAGAAATATTATTTCTGAAGCATGTTAAAGTCTTCTTCCCTTCATTTTTTTACTTCAAATTTCCCTGTCCATTCAATCATTATTCATTGATTCAACATTCCATTCATTCGACGCTGCATGAATGAGAGGTACATGGGTAGGACAGGCATCTTCAAAGAAAAAAACCACCAAAAGACTACGCTGCATGAATGAGATGTACACGAGTAGGTTGATTTAACATCCTATTTCACACAATCTGTAATTGTTTGCATCAATAGCAGATGGAAAAATCTAATTCTTGAGCATGTAGAAGAGCGGTATGAAAAGACAAATTATTTATGTTGACATTTTAGTCGACATTTTATTTCACATTTTATTCCACGTTTTATTTCACATTTGATTCTACGTTGTATTTCACATTTTATTCCACGTTTGTTTCCACATTTGATTCTACGTTGTATTTCACATTTTATTCTACGTTTGTTTCCACATTTTGCTCCATGTTGAATAAAATGTGGAATAAAATGTCAACTAAAATATCGACATGGAGCAAAATGTGGAAACAAACGTGGAATAAAACGTAGAATCAAATGTGAAATAAAATATGGAATAAAATGTGGAAAAAAACGTGGAATAAAATGTCAAATAAAAAGTGGAATAAAATGTCGACTAAAACGTAGAATAAAATGTGGAATAAAATGTCAAATAAAATGTCGACATGGAGCAAAATGTTGACTGAAACGTCGAATAAAATGTCGACATGAATAATTTGTCTTTTCATACCTCAATTTCATACCGCTCCTCTACTTGCTCAATATTAGATTTTTCTCTTTGCTATTGATACAAACGATTACAGATTGTGTGAAATAGGATGTCAAATTGACCTACTCGCGTACATCTCATTCATGCAGCGCTGTCTTTTGGTGGTCTTTTTGCTTTGAAGATGCCTGTCCTAGTTGCTTACATCTCATTCATGCAGTGTCGAATGAATGGAATGTTCAATAGATGAATAATGATTGAATGAACAAGGAAATTTGAAGTGAAAAAATGACGAGAAGAAGATTTGAACGATGATTTAGGAAGGATATTTCTCATCTTTTGTAAATGGATAAATGGAGGGGTATTTAAGTATTTTCATAAGGTCAAACACTTTGACCTACTAGTTTCACAAAGAAATTTTTAGAACTGTTATTTTTGCAAATTTCCATCCGCAAGCTGCTATTTTTGCAAATTTACCTAACAATACGTAACATTCAAGAATTGCAGGGTGGAGACTGCATCATTCCAAGTCTTTGAAAATTGAAACAGCAGAGGCACGAATCACATCTTTAAAATCCAGGAACGACAATATATGTTGCACAATTGGCTCCAGCAACTCATCCATTCTTTAGCGTAGCAGAAGACACACCAAAAGGGCGCGTTTTGGCCTTAAACGCCCGAATAGGTATTTAGGGAAGAAAGTAGCGTTCAATGTCTTGATTCCAAATTGGCTACGTTTCAAGAAATTAGTCTAGTTTGTGTAATTTGGTGATTACCCTGTTTCCGATACAGATTAAGATTCGGAATAATTAACCATGGTTCCTTTTCCTACCCGTAGAAGTGTTAGGAGTTAATTTGGCTAGACTAAAATCTCTTATCAACGCCATGTTTTGGGTTGGTTTAGATATTGAAAATCTGATTTTATGTTCTATTTCAGTAAAGATTCGACCTAGTTGTTTATAGGAAATAAAGTCAAAATTAAAATTCTATTTCAGTAAAGATTTGATGTAGTTGTATTAAAATAAGTCGTTATAATTTAACTAGTGAACTCATAATTTATTGACTCTGAAAAGGAAGATTTAGAAGATTAATCAGTTTTTTTAGTAAAATACTAATTTCTATATTTTGTAAAGCTAATCTATGAAGATGGATTTTTGGAGTGGAAAATCCTTGTAATGCCCAGAAGTGTTTCATGTGTTTTAAAGATTTGGAAGTTAAATAAGTGAATTGAATTCTCTGTTCTGTATCATTCCTTGAAAATTGAAATTAAAATTTATATTGGAATTGGGATTTTAATTGAAATTGAACACATTTGTAAAGATTTTTCTTCTTTTTTTTTATTTATTTATGAAATCTATTAAAATTTTCAATAATATTTTGATATTATCAAATAAATAATGTTAACTCCATTCATAGACTCCTTAAAACTATTTGCTTATTTAAACTAGCATTATTTAAATAATGTTAGTTTCTAAACAGTGATTTTGTTTAGTTTTTTATTTGTAAAATCATTATTATGTTAATAATTTAATTGTGCAATATTTGGAACAACTAACAATAGACCACTGTGGGCGATTATGGTGAATTTTGGTGAATAGTGTATCTTTCGTTTTTTTCTTTTTTTTTATTGCACTATTGTGTGTAATTCCGTTTCTTCCCTATTTATTAAGGCTTTTCTCCTTTAAATTAAGGGTGTTTTGTTATTAGTTTGATTGCAGGACTATTTAACGTATGCGGTAGTAGTTTGGTAACAAGGCTATTCAACGTATACGGTGACATCATGAAAGGCATGGAGCAAGCGTTAGGGACAAGGCTCGTGACTTGGGTTTCCATTCAGTAGTGTTTAGTTTACATGACTTTTTGTGATTATTCAATAACGGCCAATCAACTAAGATATATAGGCATCTAGATTGCTATTGATGTACTTTTTTTGCAAAATCCCTCAAAGCATGTTTAAAAATGTGAAGGTTTTCCTTAAAATTCCTAACTCTTTGATACTTGTTTAGAATAACTCTTGGTTAACATGCATTAGTGATTGAGTTGGAAAGCATGAAAAAGGAAAGTATGATTAGCCCTTGTTTTGAAAATTTTGTTTAAGCATCTCATTGGTTTTGATGATGTAATTGAATAAGAATGAACAATGTTTGAGCTTTTGAACCTATTGTGAGTATTTGAGCCTATGAGCATTTTCTTCTTCTTGCTCACATAATTCTTTGTTAAGTGTGAACAAATATGGTATGTTTATTCTAGAACTTGTTTTGTTGTGCATGTCGAGATCACATTGTGGGTTTATGCTTTGAAATGATAAGGCTTTGAAATGATAAGGGCATTTAGGAGTAGCCAATTTAAACTTTCTAAAAAGCCATTCTATTATATATACCCTAGTCAACCAATTTTGAGCCTAAGCTTTTCTTTGGATAACACCACATCATTAGCCATAACCCGTTGTTATTTACCATCGTTGAACCCTTTGTCAAGTATATGTAAGAATGAGTTGCATGATTAAATTCTTATTGATTCCAAAGAAAAGAACCCTTTGTCAAGTGTATGTAGGAATATTTGATAGGATTTAATTTGTTACCATTTAATAAGAGAAAAACTATGATATTAATGCTTTATTTGGTATGAAAATGGATAATTTGAAGTGTTTTTGTACCAAGGAGTGAAGTTGATGGACTAAGGCGAAAGAATGGAATTTAATGAAGATTTAGGCAATTTTTTGGAGAAGGATTTTTGGAACAAAAACAAAAGACTATCTTCGATAAACTGAGATCACGCCTAGAAGGATGAAGTCTTGGAGGTGAAACTCAAGAAAATGCACGTGACCATGTCTTGAGCTGAGATAAAGAGCTAATGAGTTGAAATTTCAAGATTTGAATTTTTTTTATTTTATTTCAACTTTTGTAATTCAAGTTAGAATGAATTGGAAGACAATTGACAGGATTAGATAGGATAGGATAGGATGGTTGGCTGGATAGTTAGTTAGGAATTAAAGGTTTAAGGACTTAGGATTTGGTGGAGAGATTTTAAGAAGTCTTTAGGGAGGTTGTTAGAGAAGAAGACTATAAATAGGAGGGCTAGTGAACTTGGAAGAAATAAGTTTTTCCTTCAATTTTCTGCAGAAATTTTCTTTCTCTTGTACTTTTCTTTCCTTTTAGAATAAAGTTAGAATAGTTTTGCTACCATGAGTGGCTAAATTACTTTCTTTCCGATCCAAATGGTGTTAATGCCAATATATTTAGTGAGGTGTTGTTTATAGTTTCATAATCTTTTTGCATTTAAGTAATCATTAATTCTTGGATTCAATTGTTTATGGATTTTGAATGTTAAATAAATTGACAACTTCTTTTCATTTTTCTTCCTACAGCTATCTATTTGTTCTTGATCTGTAATTGTCAGGAACAATTAGTACAAGTAGCACTTAAATCTTTTTGCGTGTGTAAAGTGACAGTAATCATGCATTTATGATTTAAAGGTGATTAATGATACAAAGATTTTGAATTGTAGCTATTTCAATTGTTGATTTTTGTTTTAGCTGTTTTCAAAGTTTTTAGTGCTGCTATCAAATGATATGGAACGCTAACACCCCCAGTCATTTGTTAGTAAGGTTTGTTGTGAATGCTAGGTTCAAACAAATAGAATAGGAAAACTCAAAATTTTGTCATGGCTATCCTAAAAATTTTTCGGTTAAATGTTTGAATGGAAAAGTGTTTTAAGAATCCTATGATCTAGATATATTCGGTATAACTACACTAACTTGGATCGGAGCCTGGTAAGATTGAAGTAATCTTTTAATTATTTCTAGTTGATTTCTTTTAGATATTTTTTTACTACTATTAGGGTTGGTACTAAAATTCTTCTTTTATTTATCTCTTCATCTCAATTGCTAAGAAACTCCTCAACACATAGCTTCCTGTGGGATTCGAAACCCCCAAAATTAATCAGATCCTTAGACTAGCTACAATTGATTTGTAATAGTAGCGGACCAATTCGAATCCCACAAGGAGCTATGTGTTGAGGAGTTTCTTAGCAATTGAGATGAAGAGAAAAATAAAAGAAGAATTTTAGTACCAACTCTAATAGTAGTAAAAAAAATATATATAAGAAATCAACTGAAAATAATTAAAAGATTACTTCAATCTTACCAGGCTCCGATCCAAGGTAGTATAGTTATACCGAATATATCTAGATCATAGGATTCTTAAAACACTTTTCCATTCAAGTATTTATCCAAAAAATTTTCAGGATAGTCATGACAAAATTTTGAGTTTTCCTATTCTATTTGTTTGAACCTAGCGTTCACAACAAACCTTAATAACAAATGACTGGGGGCAATAGCGTTCCATATCATTTGATAGCAGTACTAAGAACCTTGAAAACAAATAAAACAAAAACCAACAATTGAAATAGCTACAATTGAAAATCTTTGTATCATTAATCACCTTTAAATCATAAATGCATGATTATTGTCACTTTACACAAGCAAAAAGATTTAAGTGCTACTTGTACTAATTGTTCCGGACAATTACGGATCAAAAACAAATAGATAGCTGTAGGAAGAAAAATGAAAATTAGTTGTCAATTTATTTAACATTCAAAATCCATAAACAATTGAATGCAAAAATTAATGATTACTTAAATGCAAAAAGATTATGAAATTATAAACAACACCTCACTAAATATATTAGCATTAAACCCATTGGATCGGAAAGAAAGTAATTTAGTCACTTATGGTAGCAAAAGTATTCTAACTTTATTCTAAAAGGAAAGAAAAGTACAAGAGAAAGGAAAATTTCTGCAGAAAAATTGAAGGAAAACTTATTTCTTCCAAGTTCACTAGCCTTCCTATTTATAGCATTCTTCTCTAACAACCTCCCTAAAGACTTCCTAAAATCTCTCCAACAAATCCTAAGTCTTTAAACCTTTAATTCCTAACTAACTATCCAGCCAACCATCCTATCCTATCTAATCCTATCAATTGTCTTCCAATTTATTCTAACTTGAATTACAAAAGTTGAAATAAAAAAAAAATCAAATCTTGAAATTTCAACTCATCAACTCTTTATCTCAACTCAAGACGTGGTCACGTGCATTTTCTTGAGTTTCACCTCCAAGACTTCATCCTTCTAAGCATGATCTTAGTTTATCCAAGATAGTCTTCTGTTTTTGTTCCAAAAATCCTTCTCCAAAAAATCATCTAAATCTTCATTAAATTCCATCCTTTTGCCTTAGTCCATCAACTTCACTTCCTGGTACAAAAACACTTCAAATTATCCATTTTCATACCAAATAAAGCATTAATATTATAGTTTTGCTCCTATTAAATGGTAACAAATTAAATCCTATCATGGTTAATATGCACTAACCACATCAATTTTCTGTGCAATCTTTGTTATTTTTCTTGTCAGTAATGTACTTTTCTTCAGGATTAAGTTATACGCTGTCAACTCATGAAGATCAATTAGCCTCTTTCTGGCTAAATCTTGTACATTTTTTTAATGATATACAATTTCTATCATTTCAGACCAAAAAAAAAAAAAACACTATAGACCACAGTATTCTTAGCAATCAGTACTCAATAGAAGTTGAAGTGCACCTTCCTCCATGCTATTTATCATCATCACGTCCTTTCCCTTCTGTAGTTTTTATCTTGGATGACTGTTTTTATATAGAACAACCATTAATTAATATACCAAACATTTGAATTTAATGTGTATAAGAGTTAAGTGATCTTTTTTTTGGTTTAGAAAAAAAAAAGAAGACAGATTACCACTAATCTCTTTCTTTATTATATCACCAATAATCTTTACAGGAACAGCTTCCACCCTCAAAATAATGGAATCGAGTTGAATCTCGCACAATGATTCTTCTATTTGAGACCCTTGAGATAAATTTAATGGCAGTATGACAGTCCCCGCAAGTCCTCAGATTCTTGAAGACCTTTATGGGTGTTCCAGGAGGGGAAGCAATAATACCAAATGCAACTGCAAGCTTTTCACTGTGATAGAAGAGGTTTTGCTCCTTTTGTTCCTCTTCCACATCATGCAGCACAAACTCTGTATCAGGAATATAACCTTCTTCCTTCATTCTCTTTGACAGTTCACCCAAGAAGTCATGTATCTCCTTGGATCTTGGATGAGATTGATCTCCGGCTAAGAACACATGAGTTTTCCTTTTCATGTCAATCCAACTGACGCCTGGTTTTTTCACTACTCTTTTCTCATCCATCATTTTCCTAATATTCGCCACTTCAGCCCATTTTCCAGCAGTAGCGTAAATATTTGCAAGGGTCACATAAGTAGCTGCATTCTCAGGTTCAATTTCAAACAGAGCTTCAGCTGCTTTTCTTGCAAGATCAGGGTTCCCATGAACTCTACAACCACTGAGTAAGGAAGCCCAAATAAATTTATCAGGGTTCATGGGCATATTACTGATTATGTTTTCGGCTTCTCTGAATCTCCCAGATCGGCTCAGGAGATCAATCACACAAGCATAGTGATCTATTGTGTAATCTAATCTGTATTTCTCCTTTATTAAGTAAAAATATTTAAGCCCCTGGTCAACTAAACCGGCATGGGCACAAGCAGAGAGAACCCCAACAAAAGTAACATGATCAGGCTTAGTACCAGTTTCAAGCAGCAACTCAAACAACCTAAGAGCTTCATGGGGTTGACCATTCTGAGCATAACCACTAATTAATGATGTCCATGAAACTATATCAGGTCTTGGTAGACAACTGAAAACCTTATATGCACATTCCATATCACCACACTTGGAATACATATGAACAAGCGCACTTGCTGCAAATGAAAATGGATCAAATTCCAATCTCATCATGTACCCATGAACTTGCTTACCCAAGCCCTCAAAAGTTTTCTGTGCACAAGCATTCAAAACCCCTGCGAACGTGAACTCATTAGGCCTAGTTCCTGAATTCAGTAAATCAGAGAACAATAAGAACCCTTCTTCCCACCTTCCATCCCCAAAGTACCTATCAATCATAGCTGTCCATGACACCACGTCCCTATCCAACGTCCTATCAAAAACATACCTTGCTTCGTCGAGGTTCCCACATTTCCCATACACATCAGCTAAAGCACTCCATACCACTGCATCTGAATCCAACCCACTCCTAATAATATGACCATGAATCTCCCTTCCCAAGAGCAAAGACTGAACAGAAGCAACAGCCGCTAGTGCGGTAGAAAGTGCAAACTTATTAGACACCGATCCATTTTTTTGCATTAGTTTGTACAATATCAATGCATCTTTTGGTTTGTTATGCTTAGCGTAACCAGAAACCATAGAAGTCCAGGAAAAATCATCTCTTTCAGGCATTGCATCAAACAATTTCCTTGCCTCATCAACTCTACCCAATTTCGCATATC
Source organism: Gynochthodes officinalis (assembly GCA_020080225.1). Taxonomy (NCBI): domain Eukaryota; kingdom Viridiplantae; phylum Streptophyta; class Magnoliopsida; order Gentianales; family Rubiaceae; genus Gynochthodes; species Gynochthodes officinalis. The sequence goes on from CM034620.1 coordinate 17,636,817, forward strand.
CACAAATCAATGTATTCCAGGAACATAAGTCCTTGTCACGCATTTCATCAAATAATTCGCGTGCATCATCAACAACCCCACATTTACAAAACAGATCAAGAATCTTATTATAAATGAAAATCCCAGGCACAAAATTACCAGACTTTATGTGATTATGAACTCTTTTTCCCTCATCTAAAGCTCGCAGGTGGACACAACACTGCAGAAGCGTCGAATATATAGCCGCGGAAGGGTGTTCTATGCGCTGCTCGAGCAGTTGAATGGCATCCTTCAAGCGCTTTTGCTGGCATAAAATTTCAATCGCTTCTTTGAATTTATTTTCCCTGCATAAACGGTTAATCAGTTGGTGTTCTTCCTTGTTAGCGTCCGGTTTGAAGAAAGTTTTTGGATGGAAAGGTTGCCCACTCGACTGGGCTTCGAAACACAATAAATCAGAGGAAGCACTAATGAATCTTTTGTTAATGTAGTGCAGAGATGAAACAACAGAACGGCGAGCAAGAAAGGATTCGGTGAGTGACCCAAGATGAAATAGTCTTGATTTCATGGTTTTTTCGCCAGATATTCAAAGTCACGCGGACTCACAGAATACAAAATACCATGACTCTTTCTTGTAACTGGGATGGGGTACAGAGTTTAAATAATTTTTCTATAGATGTCTACGTTACTAGAATTTAATTAAGGTTATTCATGTAATTTACCTGTATTACATTAACCATGTAATTTACTTGTATTCTTGGAATAGACATTAACCTCTTACAATAGAGGCTGAATTCTTAGTCATACGTTCATATTCGATTACCTTGTTCAAAAGCAATGGTTGAAAAGAGAAAGGTATAGGCCTTAGGAGTTAGAGTAGCTGGTCATATGGAGGGAATCAAAAACATTGTTTGTGCGTAGGTTGTGGGTTCGAATATCCTCGACTACATTCCTGGAAGAATTAGGGGCAAGTCTTACGCCTAGGTTTGTGGAGTGTGCACGGATCACATAAATTCAATGAATATGGGAAAAGATCATCAAGAAAGGGTTCAGTGATTCGACTACATTTCTGGAAGGATTAGGGGCAAGTCTGACTAGCTTGAAAGATTAGTCCCACACCTGGGTTTGTGGGGTGTGCGTGGGTCACATAAGTTGATTTGACTACAATCCTGGAAGGATTAGAGGCAGGTCTGACCAGTCTGGAAGTTTAGTCCCACGCCTAGGTTTGTGAGGTATGCGCAGATCATATAAGTTCAGTGAATGTGAAGGATTAGGGGCAAGTCTGACAGGTCTGACCAGCTTGGAAGATTAGTCCCACGCCTGGGTTTGTGGGGTATGCGTAGATCATATAAGTTCAGTGAATGTGAAGGATTAGGGGCAAGTCTGACTAGTCTAGAAGATTAGTCCCACGCTTGGGTTTGTGGGGTGTGCGTGGGTCTCATAAGTTCAGTGAATGTGAGGAAAGATCATCATGGGGTTTGTGAGGTGTGCGCGGGTCACATAAGTTCAGTGAATATGAAGAAAGATCATCACGGGGTCTGTGAGGTGTGCACAGGTCACATAAGTTCAATAAATGTGGGGAAAGATCATCACGAAAGGGTTCAGTGAATGTGGGGAAAGATCATCACAAAAGGCATAGAGCGATAATTAGGAACGCTGATTTTAGTCTCTTTCAATGTATGTAATTTGTGGTGTCCAGTTGAGACAGTACCTTAGTTGGTAGTTCGTTGTAGATTGGTAGACAATAGTTAGACTAATGGTTGCTTTTGTCGGCCCTTGTGGCCGTTACTATAGGTCCTTGTGGTTTTTTTGTAGACCATTTTTACGGTCGCTTCTCTTTCGTGGTTCAGACAAATACCACAAAGATCATTTAGCCTTTTTGGCTATGTACATTTTGCTATTGCAATACAATATATTTATCATTTCGTTAAAAAAAAAAAGAAGAAAAAGTACAAGCACTTGTGCAGTTGTAATGTTTTAGATATATGCAACAACATCTGAGAACAAAAGCTATGTATTTGGGTACACTAGAGTGACACATTACCGGAATTCTATGTAATTGATATATGTAAATGTTAGTAAGTAGGATGTGGGCAAAAATATTAGAGAAAATTACACTTTTAATTCTTAAAATTTGGATATTCAAAACTTTTAGTTTTTAATGTTTGATGGTCATCACTTTTAGTTCTCAAAGTTAGAAAAGTATATCAACTCTGGTCCAATTAACATTGAACATTATGGTTTAATTTTATATTAACATTTTTGATCCATGAATGTTTGAATTGTCCATGTTTTAACCCTTAATATTTGAGGGTAGATATTTTTAATCCTAAAGTTACAAAATAACTCAATATTTAGACAATTGAGAGAAAATAATATCACACTATTGGAATTTGTTTATGTGATTGTTAGTTACATTATTTAATTAGATGAAAAAAAATCTATTTTCAAAGAAAATATACTTTGTTACTATAATAAAATTTATTTAATTTGAATGCTCATATTTAAAGTTTTTTTTACGTGGACCTAATTGTTTTAATCTTAATACCATAATAACACTATAAAAAATAATTAAGAAAAAATAATATTGTAAAACTATAAAAAAATATTTTTCTACTATAATAACATTTAATTAATTGGAACAAATATATTTGAAGGTACTTTTATAGACATAATTTTTCTTTTTCATAACACTATAAATACTTAATTTAGAAAAATACTATAATAATGCTTAATTAGAAAAAAATATATATAATACATTAACAACAACAACACTATCATTAACAAAACTTTTATCCCACTATGTGGGGTCAATTATAGAAATAAAATACCATAATAGTCTATAAAAAAAACTATTTACTATAATAATGAAAAGAAAGCATAGTATATAGTTCATAACGTTCAATTAATCGTTTGAAAAATATTGTGCTTTCGAAATGGGCATTTTAGATTTCAATTAATTAATTAGAATGTACATAATTTTAAAGAAATGTTTTATGCAAACATAATTTTCTTTGGTCCATAATGCTATTAAAACACTATAAACATTTAATTAAAGGAACGTACCATAACAACATCTAATTAGTAAAAAAAAATAAATTATAATAGCACTATTAAAAAAATACTCCCTCCATAAATAAATAAATAAATAAATAAGAGTCCACTTTTAAAACTTTCCTTTGCCTAAAGAAAAAAAGAGTGCATTTTTTTAATGAAATTCTTATAGTATATATCTTTACCAATGATAACTATGTATAGCTCACAATTAAAAATTAACAATAAAAATTATAAATTATAAATTTAATAGTGTATTAAGTATATTGTAATTTAAACTAAAAACAATGTACCATGCAAAAGTCAGCACTTTTTTTTTCAATAGAGGGAGCATTTTTTATTTGAAAAAAAAAATTATTTCTCTAATTAAATAATACAACTAACAACCACATAAGCAAATCCTAATAGGGTAACATAACTTTTCATCAATTTCCGAATATTGAGTTATTTTTGTAATTTTAGGGGTAAAAGTGTGGACTCTCAAATATTGGGGACTAAATGTTGAACACTTCAAACTTTCGAGGTCCAAAAATATTAATAAAAAATTAAACCCTAATGTTTAAACATTACATTTTATTAATTTTCGTTAATTGGACCAAAATTAATGTATTTTCCTGACTTAGATAACTAAAAGTGTCAACGTCTAAACATTAAAAATTAAAATTGTCAAGTATCTAAATTTTAGGGATTAAAGTGCAATTTTTCCAAAATAGACACCAAGGCATTATCCCCCTCCCTTTCCTTTGTTTTATATCCAATAAATCAAGAGTCCTTTCTTTTCCCCATTTGCATTACCCTTTCCTTTTGCCTTGGGTCTCAATCTTAAAGATTGGAAATTCGAAAATTTGCAAATATAACACATTTGACAGTTGTCTTTGCAAATATAGCACCTCACTTTTTTTTTGCTATTATAGCACTTCAAAACTGCATAAAGACCAAACTACCCTTCATATTCTTTTCTAAACCACAAAGACATAACACTTCACCCTCATCTTCTTATTTTTTTTTTCTTAGAACTCATTAGTCTCCCATTTCATTAATTCAACAAAATTTGTTCTCACACCCGATTGTTCACATACCCTATTGGACCATCATCTTTAAGCAAGAAGGCTACAACTATGAAGAAAAAATTGCATTAACGAGATGCTAGTTGGAATTTGCACTAGTTGAATTGGGTTTGTGAATTTTAACGAGAAATTGGTAGAGCCTTAAGTCGAGTACAAGGTTAAGTTGAGTTTTAGGTCAAGCACTAAGTTAGGTCGAGTTTTAGATCAAGTTTGAAGTCAAGCATGAGGTCAATCATGAGGTCAAGTATGAGGACGAGTTTTAGGTTGAGCACTAAGTTAAGTCAAGTTTTAGGTCAACACTAGGTTAGGTCGAGTTTTAGGTCAAGCACTAGGTTATGTCAAATTTTATATCGAATTTTAGGTTGAGCATTAGGTTAGGTCGAATACAAGGTCGAGTTTTAGGTCGAACACTAGGTTATGCTCGACCAATTTCTCGTTCAAACCCAATTCAAATGTAAATGAGGGTGAAGTGCTATGTCTTTGCATTTTAGAAGAGAATATGATGGCATTTTGGTCTTTATGCAATCTTAAAGTACTATAATAGCAAACGAAAAAAGAGAGGTGCTATATTTGCAAATTTCCCTTGGAAATTTGAATTTCATTCGTTCCATTTCTCTTTTTCTTTTCATTGGCTCTCAATTATAGAGATTGGGAGTTTGAAAATCGAAGATAAGGAGCCCTCCTTTTCCCTAGCTCTCAATTTTAGACATTGGGTGTTCAAACTTCATCACCTGCAAAATGCAATAACCTTCCTCCCTTTCCCCGGGCTGTCAATTCTAGAAATTAGGAATTACAATTTTACCAAATTGTAAATTGCAATAACTACTTCCCTTTTCCTTGAATCCAAAAAAATATATATATTTAGGATCAAATTATGTGTCATATGCCTACTCAATCAAAGAGATTAAGAGTTCAAATTTCATCAACTATAGAATGTAGTAACTATATCTCCCTTTCCCTGGCTTAAAAAAAAAGAAGGCATATAATTATGTGTCACATGCCTTCAATTCCCTTTTTCCTATCTCCCAAAAAATTGGCATACGATTATGTGTCATATGCCAACTTAGTCCCAAAGATTGATACATCAACTCCAATCCCCTTCCTTTGGCTAAAAAAAAAAGAAGCATATAATTACATATCATATGCCTTTAATTAGTCTTGCCAAAGATTTTATTACAGGAAGAGCTTTGGATTCGAACTTCTACAACTTAATCATCATTTGCAAAATGCAATAACCTTGTCCTATTTGCTGTAGAATCTATCATCAGAATAGTTTCAAATTTCATCAACTACAAAATACAGTAATTCTCAGTCCCTTTTGATGGCTTTCAATTCTAGAGATCAGGAGTTTGAATTTCAGTAGTTGCAAAATGTAATAATCCTTCTTCCCTTTCCATGGTTCCAAGCATAAAAAATTATGTTTCCTATGCCAATCAATCCTAGAGATCAAAATTTTAGAATTCACCAATTGCAAAAAAGTGAACAACAAATTTAATTATTATACTTTTTAAAATTTTAGATTTTGGTCATTAATTTTTTTTCCCCCCAAAAATGATCACTAAATTACTAAAAAGCGTATTTTTTTTTATCATTCCATCAAGGTGTGTCATTAAAATAGACTAAATCCATATTTTTTAGGTGTATTTTTATCATGAGTAATGATACAAACAACGACTAAATACGACTTTTTATCGCCATTTAAGTGTAACATCAAAGTGGTTGTCCTTATCATTACTATTTTAAAAAAAATAGAAATCGATGAATTCCGCCATCCAACTTCTTCTTCTCTCTTATTCCAGATCTATGTTCCGCCATCTCATTACTATTTTAAAAAAAATAGAAATCGATGAATTCCGCCATCCAACTTCTTCTTCTCTCTTCTTCCAGATCTATGTTCCGCCATCCAGCCACGAGGGGAATTCCAAATTCCAAACAGAAAAGAGAATAAAAATCGGTGAATTCCGCCATCTAGCTTCTTCTTCTCTGCCCGATTTCCACCATCTAGCCACGAGGGGAATTCCAAATTCCAAACTTTTTTTGGTTTAGTCCGGATCTATCTTTTTCCATCCAGCCACGAGGGGAATTCCACATTCCAAACTTCTTTTGGTTCAGTCCGAATCTGTCTTCGTTAGGGGCTAGATTGTCAGGGGATTTCGGCACTATGTGGTTGTCATGGTTGTTTTTCCAATTATGTTGACAAATAGATATAGAGACAGAATAATAATGGGAAATTTGAGAATTTAGTTTCAGTTCCAATTTGCACTGTTAGACAGACAGAGACTTTTTTTTTCCAACATGGACAGCCACTGCACGTTGGTGTTACACATCAGTGGCGATAAAAAATCTATGTATTTAGTCGTTGTCTGTATCATTACCCTTTTGTCATTCATCCATATTTAATCTCACAATTTTTATTTCTGCCACTCATAAACCCTTTCCCCTCTTTCTTTGTTTCTTTTTTGTTTTTTTCTTTCTATTTCTAAATCTCTCTCTTCCTCTTCCACAAACATTCAAATTCCTCTTTTCTTCTCTAAATCTCTCTCTTTTTCTTTCACAAACCCTCCAATTCTACCACCTTCACCATTACCCTAAACCCTCTTCTTCCTTTTCTTCTACCTTAAAATCATTTAAGATTTCTCTCATTTGGTCGTAAAACCCTCTCCTCTCTTTTCTAGGGAAAGGAATGACCTCATCCTATCATCCATATCTAAAAAGGCAATCCTCTCTTAATCAATAAAAGAAGTTGATGTCCCCCAAGGGGGTAGCCTAGCGGTAAGGTGGGGAAAGCCTCTGGCAAACTCATGCCAGCCAGGGTTCGAACCTCCGCACCGCAAAAGCTTTATAGTACCATTGAATTTACATGCAATAGTGGGGTGGAGCCTATCCACAGAAGTCCCGGAGTTGGTACTGGACAGGGGGTCCAAATGGTCATTTGGTGCAAGAGTCTCTGAGTCATCAAAAAAAAGAAAAAAAAAAAAAACAAGGGAAGCTGATGCAACTATGGGCGTCAATGTCAGCTAAAGCAAAAATCAAGCATAGCAATGAGAACCATGCCTGGCTTAAGGAATTGTATAAGATCGACTGGACAAAGAAAAATATCTTTTAACTATATATACTTGTATATATGTATTTCTTTAATTGGAGGAAAATGAAGAATTTTTTATTTTTATTATTTAGTTAATATATATATGTATTAAGGTTTAGAGTTGAGAAGGATGAGAAAAATTAGTTTTGAATAAAAATATCCCCACTAAATTACATGAGATGCACATTTTATGGATTCTACTTGTTCTAATAGAGTACTTTGACGGAATGGCCAAAAACGTTTTTAATAGTTCAGTAATTATTTTTGGGGAAAGGAATAATGTCCAAAATCTAAATTTTTAAAAACTATAATGACTAAATTTGTAATTTACTCACTGCAAAATATAGTAACTCCGTCCTTTGTTCCCAACTCAAAAGGGGAGGGAGTGGTGGGGCGGTCATATTATTTTGTGTCATATGCCTTTAATTAATCTTGCCAAAGATTCTATTATAAGAATAATTTTAGGTTCACTTGTAATAGATATACATAATTCTACGTTCACTTGTAATATCTATATACATACATATAATTATGTGTCACATGCCTCTAATTGATCTTGCTTAAATTATATTTCTCCATTCTTTATAACATAGTTATCCAAAAATATTTAGTCTTGGTAACGCCCCTCAGAAAATATCCAAATTAATGCTTTTTTCAGCATAAAAATATTTTCTCATCTATTTTGTATTTTCTGTGCTCTAACTATTTTACCACTAATTACCATGGTGCCTAACTATACACACAAATCAATACGGTCTTTCAATTGATTCCATTGGCAAATGAATATGTGTAACTAAACGAATCTAACTTCTAGTTGACTCTCGCTAAGGCCCTCAATTCTCCTTCTTCTTTTGCAGGATTTTCATTTTCACCACCATTTGCAATTTGGAAGCAATTTAGGATCCCTTTACTTGCATACCACTCCCAACTCATAGAGGTCACCAAATAGTCCAAGTTTTCATAGTTCTTCCCTTTCAGCAAGACTATCAAACCAATGTGTCACTTCTAAAACTCCACATACAGCAGAAAATTGGTAGCCTTTGGAGTTTAACGAACTTTAAAAAATTAGATTCTTTCGTATTTTTGATGAAACATAGGCAACACCACACAAAGTATCGAATAGTTTCATCTGACATTTTTTACATTGGCAAAGGGACTCATCAGCCCAAAGATAAATATCTTGACTTCCTAACTTGAAGTTTATCAAAATACTATAACCTAGAACAAGCACGTGAAACGCATCTAGAATCTAAAATCCCAACCTTTCTAAGAAAAAACATCCATCATATTGGAGACTGTGAAAAGGTCTCATCAGATGCATAATTCCATGTCTTTTCCTTATCCTCCTTTTTCTTCAAATAAGGAAAATTTCTTTTTATTTGTCTGATCTCATGCACGGCACTTATAACATCGAACTTCACCCTTTGTTTTGTCCTTTGAACCATCTACATTCGATTCACCATCAAGTATCCTCCCTAACACTTATAACATTGAGTTCTACCCTTCAAATTCCACCATTTCTTTCGACCTTTGAACCACCTGCACATTTGGTTCACCATCAAGTATCTTCCCTTTTCAATTCTCTCTTTGAGCAAACATTATAGTTTTTTTGACATGATTATTTTCGCTTGCTTGCTTTTGTATCCATGGTCTTGCAAAGATGTAGATTCAAATTATATTCACACATCTCGATTTCAATTCTTCCCACTCATCACTCTTAAAAATAAACAAAAAAAAAAAACTCCTAATAGATACTAATAAATAAATTAAAATCTAACTTAAATCCAAAAGTTTAAATTAGTAGGTTTTGGACTCATTTTCTTTATTAAATGTTTTGAACCTCTCTCTGAAATTATTGTGTGATTCATTACACCTACCCATGAATTTCAACATAAGATTTTCAAGAATTAAGAGATTTGAGGACTAATTGAAGTGATAAGCCTCTCAATATTAGAAGAGTTATTACTTCGATTGAGACATTAAAATTTTTATTTTATTTTTCTAGTTGGAATTTAGGAGGTTCTTGAAAAAGGAAGCGAGACAAATTATTCCTAAAGTCGAGAAACATATAAGATTTTATAATTATAACTTCCATACATGTTTGTTTCATTTTCTTTTTCTGAAAATTATTTCTAGATTAAAGAATAAAATAACAAAAAAAAGTTGAGAAATGGTGATTTCTTTTCATACATTAACCCAAAAAGGAAAAAAAAAATCTCCCTCATTTTCCTCTTAAGAGTTGAAATCAAACTATTGATAATTGTTTTAAGAGTCTCAAAAGGATTCCAAAAGTGCGCATTATAGACTTAATGAGTAATTCGGTTTTCCAAAAGTTAGGAGATTAGACATCGAATTATTAGTGTTCATCATGCTCATAAAATGAGTAACAAATATTTATAATAAAAAATTTTAATAAATTTTTATAATAATTAACATGGTATTTACATAACAGACACTAAATAATCAAAATTATTGTTATATAGTGTAAACCTTATCGTATACACATAATATCAATCACTAAAAATTTTCACTCCATACATCACTCTCGTAAATTTTCCCATCCAAGGACCTGATGGTACCTACATGGAATGGAAGAGAAGAATTAAGCAAATAATAGTAAAGTAGTAGTACTGATGACCCAATACGACATGCGCTGCTCTTTAGGCTGGAAAGTTACTGATAAAACCATAGATTAATCAAAACTTTTTAGCTTTCAAAGATTCATGAACAGACCATATCAACCAAATTGATTTAGTATTATTAGTGTACTCTTTGTTTGCTAGCCGTTGAATTCATTTCTAAATATAGATTTCAAAAGAGAAGTACCATTTGCATGTGTAATGTGTACTACTTGGAAAGAATTACATACACAGATAGGGCCTAAACTGGAGAATGATTAAATTAGAAAAGCTAAGCTGTGCTGTAAAGGTGGGCTCAATCTTTGAAACTGGTCATTCTTTTTCTATTGTTTTTCAGATGCGTTGAAGGAGAAGCCATCCAAAAAGCAGTCATTTCAACCTTACTACAGTCAAGTGCAACACTTCAAGAATCCTCGTCCTCGAAAGTAGGGCAATTATTTAAGGATATTTCGAAAATAACGCAATAATTAAAGCATCCACCACTAATTATTAGTAATATTTAAGTAAATATAAATTTCATTTTAAAATATATTTTTTTATAATAATTATAAAATAAAAAATATATTCTAAAATATTACCTATAGTAGAGTCAGAACGGCAGAAACATAAACGAAGCGGACTGTTCGTTTCTGATTCGTTATTTTTAGATCGCTTATGTTCGTTTATGTTTGTGAAATATGTGTTCGTATTCGTTTATGTTCGTTTATTAGTGTTCACGAGCTCACGAACACTTATCAACACGTTAACGAACGAGTAAACAACACTTAAACGAACACGTTCATAAACGAGTAAACGAACACTTAACGAACACGTTCGTGAACAAATAAACAAACACATTTGCAAACGAACGAGTAAACGAACACGTTCGCGAACAAATAAACAAACACATTTGCAAATTGAAAAAACAAAAATAAACAAACACATTTGCAAACGAACGAGTAAACAAACATGTTCGCGAACAAATAAACAAACACATTTGCAAATTGAAAAAACAAATAGCATTATTGAAAATTGAACTTTAGTCTCTAATGTGGGGAGCATGGGTACTTACCACTACACCACAACAAATTTGTTTATAAATGATCAACAAAAATTATTATTATATATATTATTACATTATATTATTATTATTATTTTAATATAAATAAACAATAAACGAGCTTTAAACGAACATTAACCGAACTTGTTCATTAACACTAAACGAACTTGTTCACGAACATAAATAAACGAACGTATACTTGTTCGTGTTCGTTTATTAAATGGACACTAAAATGTGTTCGTTTATTGTTCGTTTAACTTAACAAACGAACATAAACGAACGTAACCGATCTTGTTCACGAACTGTTCACCGAACGTACTAATTCGTTTACACACATACCTATAGGCACCTTAAATCTTAATCTTACGCTACAATATTGTGCTTTCCTCCCTTAAAAAATAGTCAAAATTTTTCATTCAAAGAAAATAAAATATTTAAAAGTAGCACAATAGGGGAAAAAGGGAACAGGGAAGAAAAAGTTTGGGCACTTGGCTGTGGTTTTTACATTCCTTCCTCTGAAAAAACTGTAGTATAATCAAGACACACAAACCATTCTCAAATCTTACCAGGAGATGGGTAGCAGCATAATGAATCAATTGTCATGTGCAAAGCCGAAAACATTAACCTCACACAAGACTGCGAAACGTACAGGTGCATTCATATATCTCCAACTCAAAAAAGCAGATGAACAGAGGTAAAGCATATTGGTTGGTCATTCTCATCAATTTCTTTCCATATCTGTACCCACTGCCACCAAAATCAAACCTTCAATAGCCCACAAAAATCACACACTGTTGAGTAACTTGCACAAAAAGGGAAAATGAAATTTACTTGCAAGAAGCCACTGTGCACTCAATCTCTCCAGGGAGTTAAGTAGAAGATGCTACTACATACAAGTAGGCATGACTAAATTCTCGAAGAAAAACTTCAAGTAAAAGCTTTTTTCTATCAACACAATTCCTAACACCATAAAAGGAACGCCTAAAATTCCATAAGCCACTCAACCCTTGTATTTGTAAGTAAAAATGGAACAAGCTAGCACAGCCACTGGCCTAGATGTGAAAATCCAGATGAAACCAGTTATTGAGGATCCACATTGTTAATCACTATATGGTACAACCTTGAACCTGTAAATAAGCTTCTTCTTCTTTGTTGTTGGGTTGTCTATAGTGAGTAATATTTTGCCGAGCTCTGTGATCTTGAAGCTGTTCGAAATCACAGGCTCATCAGCTGGGGACATCCTCCTAGGCTTCTGTATGATTACAGTATAACCACCTTTAGTGTTAGGCACATATTCAGCGCTGTAGGACACTTCCCACCCAACAACTCGTAGCTCCCAGACAAGGATGCATTTCTGCACATTAGTGAAAGAAACATTAGAAATGAGCCATCCTTAACAAACTTCATCGTTAAAGAGGATACAATTAAGTTATAAGCTGAACATAATCTAATCACCTCCCACGAATTTTTTTCATAATTATCAAATAGATCCTATTATTAGAGTATCACATAAACCCATGCTTTAAAGTAAACAAGCAACATAAACTTCTATTATAGTTGTAGACATTAATAACATTTGCAATCTTAAAATTAATCACATTAATCGTCTAGAGAGTGAAGTCAATAACACAATGAAGGCAATTCCCCATAGAGTATGAAAAGCTTACAGAGGTTAACAGTCCATGGGGAAAAGCTTACAGAGGTTGACAGTGTAACTCGAAAACTGTTCTAGTCTCAAATAGATATCAGAAGCTCAAGTGAGATTAACACATGGCATAAAGTGGATTGCAAACAACAACAGCATCCATCAAAAACTCTACCTCATTCACTGTAATTTCCACAGTTTGCTTTGTTGCGGGTTTGATAGTGATATCTGGGGCAGGATCATCAATAGTGAATTCCGGGTTGCACTCACAGAAATCTACACTAAGCCCTCCGTAGTGAATTGGAACTTGCTCAGGAGTTATGTACCTATTTCAACAATATACAGATCATGATGCATCCATCGAGAAATTATGCAAAAACATTAATTTGAAGTTTAAAAAAAAAAAATCACATTAATTTCACCTACTTAAATAGGATTTCAGCAGTCCTTGAAGTGCGGCCAGCAAACACAAACTTGCTTTTGGTCCTTTGAGTCAGGAATGGGCCAATCATTGTGTAGAAAGCCAAATACCACCAAGGAACATTGATGAATACCTTCAAAAAAACCCATACAATCAAGTATATATTAAATAATCGAACCAAGCCATTAACTACGATTAAATTAATTAGTGCTAAAATTCCAGAAACTAGCTCCACAGACGGATAGTAAAATTTGATGAGAACAGTAAGAGTCTTCTTCCTCGTCTTTTTTGTCTGGGGATGCAAGAAAACAGAGGGAACAGAGGAAAAAATGCAAGAAAATGAGCATGCTTGAAGTAGATAAAAAGTTTAATATAGCTGTAAAACAAATTATGTCGACAAAAAAGGCAAGATAGAAGCCAATAGAAAGATGATATTTTTAGTTCCGACATCTCTTACATACCAAAGGAAAAGTGCAAAGCATCTTACAATAAGTATAGGAAAATTTCTCAGATTTTACATAGGCAATGTTGTATTATTCCTCAAACAAACACAAAAAAATTGTTGCCCTGCCCATGAGACATCAAAATTTCATTAAATTTCTTAATTTAGACTTGTGCTGCCACTGTGCAAGGCAAGCTCATTGTAGCAAGCATTTCATCTCAGGGTGACCCCCAAGAAATCACATTTTCAACTGATATCATATTTAGTTGAACATTGAATAAGCAATCCTATTACTCAGATTCAATTTTTCGGATTGAAAACTCATATACGCGTTGACACCAGTAAAGAAGTCCAAAAACAGTACAGGGTAAAATGGCATCTTAATCCCAGAAGTAAGAGAATCCACAAGAGGAAGCACTGTTGGAACGTTTCTTCAATTCCAAAATAGTAATCCAAATACAAAAACAAGCAAACAAACATAAAAATACCTGCTTGGCCACAAATTCAGGATAGTTGTCTTGCAGCAAATGCAAAGCCTGCCTAGTGGCAATCCGCAACTCCCTTTTCCCAGGTCCAGGTGAATTCTTCAAATCAGTGACCTGAAAAATAGTATTAATCCCACCAGGCCTAAAATCCAACTTCCTAATACTTCTCTCCAAGAACTGAATCCTCCATCTCAAAAACTTCCTCCTCTTCTCCTCATCAGCAAATGTCTTATTATACAACTCCTTATTCTGGAACTCCCCATAAACATTATAACAAACAGGGTGCCCTTCTTTATCATGCCCGTGCATAAACACAACTTTTTCGAGATCATCCCCGAGGTCTTCATCAATTAAACCATCAACATTGTACTCTTTCCTCCAAATCAGGGTGTTCTGCAACATCACAAAAGCTTTCCTCACATGGAAATCGCGGGCGCGCAAGAACTTCAACAGAATCACATCACTCCTGTCATCTTTCATTAAAGGGACACCCCAAATGGCCACTTCTACATTAGAGACACTGCTTGAAATTTCTGGCTTTTCAGCTTGTTCTTCCACTTGGGTTTTCCCTTCTGAGGTCTCTGATGGGATTCCTCCCTGAGGGCCCACCTTTCCGGGTAAGGAGACACTAAAAGCATTGTTCTTGATACCTTCTTGAACTAAAGATTTGAGCTCTTCAAGTGCCTTTCTTTGGAAATCAGTGAGATCTGAAACAATATTACTCTCTTCTTTAAAAGAAGCCCATGATTCAGGACCACCTTTCCTAGCTTCCTCTGCTCCCGGTGGAGGCACAGGCTGAGGAAGGAACCCAGGCTCTTGAGGCTCAGCCAACGCGGCGGATAACGGTTTGGAAGAAGAAGTAACAGAAACTTTTTCATCAGCCACAACAGTCGTCGTTGGTTGAGCAAGTGATAAAGGAGCTTCCTTTTCCACCACCGAAACCGCCGCTGCAGCTGGAACTTGCTGTACTTCAATATCAGCTGATGCAAGGGGCGGCTCCACTGCTGCTTCAACGAGCACTGGCACAGCTGATTCTGATGCTGCTTGTTCCTCAGCCACAGAAGGTGGCTGATGGGGTTGCGAGGTTTCCTCTGCCATAGGATTTTCGAGCACAGAACAGTGGCAAGCAAAGGAAAGTTGGATTCTTTCTAAAAGGGGCAGTGGAAGGGATGAGGATGAAGGGATTGGCCGAGTAAAATTGGAATGTAGCCAAGAGAAAAGAGGGTGAGGAGTAGCTTTCAGATGGATAGAGATTAGAGACTGGAGAGGTAGGGTGAGACTGAGAATTTGATGGTTTTGTGTCTGTTGTTTTGCGGTGTTGTGTCTGGTAGAGAACAAAAAGTCAGGCCTCCAAGTGAAATGTTGCGGTTTGGTGATGACACGAGGGGTAAATTCAGTCAGCAATTGGTGAAGTAAGACTAGAATCCAAAGTGCATAGTATCACATTATAATACTCTACATACTACTCGTAGTATTATTTTTGGGTCTGCTTTACTTTTTGTTTGTTTTGGTATGAGTTTTTTTTTTTTATAATTCTATTTTATTACAATTATACATATTCCTATTTTATTATAATTGTATGTATATATTTTAGATAATTTGAAATAAGCTCCCACCTTAACTACGAGAGAAAGAATACGAGGAGGAAAAAAAAATCCAAGAGGAGGTATGAGAATTCAAACAACTAATCATGTTTTGTAATGTATTTTTATATATTTTAAAATAAAAAATATATTAAAAAGAATATAAATATTTTGAAAAATATAATTCATATGTACCTTATAATTATTTACTTTATCAGGAGAAAAATAGTGTATTTGTAATTTAGTATAATTTTTTTAAAAATTATAAAATATATCATTGGATATATAATTAATGGATAATTTTTATTTTGAACCTTATTTTTTTTAATTTAGATTGCAAAAAGTGCACTCTAAAGTAAAAGATGTAAAATACAAATTATTTTGAATGGAAAGACTAGTATAAATATTTTGGAGTAAGTATAGGTTACTTTTCAAAATATTTTTTCTAAAGTAAAAGATGATGTAAAATACAAATTATTTTGAAAATATCAAATATTATTTTAAAAAGAACAAAAAAAAAATTTTAAAATCCAATCCATAGCACGCAGAATATCAATTTTAAAATGACAAATATTCCAAACAATTATATTATATAATTCTTTTAAGGTATAATTATAAATAAAGTTTATTGTAATGAATTATCTCACAAATGCGATGTTTTATCACTAATATAAATGTAAACATTGAGAATTATAGGGAGAGAGAAAATGAGAAGAGAAGGGACTGAAATTCTCTCATAAAATATAAACAATAAAATTTTCAATTTTAATAAGAAAAAGAGTAACTGATAATTAAGAATTTTTATAAATAATTAAAACGGTCAAATATTTAGGTGAAATGTTAGTTTTATTAAACAAGTTCTTACAAAAAATTTAAAGGTTTAGTTATGTTAATATTAGTAATGATATTTGTCTTAACTTTAATACAAGGTTAGAAATGTTAAATTTAATGAATGCGATAACTATAGATATGATATTGAAAATAGTCTATAATTAAAATGCAATAACTATAAATATAATACTAAAAATAGCCGATAATTAAAATACGGTATAATGTGATAAGGGTGGAATCATAAACAAATTCCAGAGGTCTAGTGATTGGAAATTTGTGTTGACAATAACAACATTTTATTTAAAATTATGTATTGGTGATGTCACATTTCTTACGACCATATTTATTTATAATTTCAACAGAAAGAAGTATTTTATTGAAATAAAATATCAACCATTAGTACACAATAATAAAATGAAAAAATCTCACTCATAAATTGCAAAATCAAGTCTCACTCTCTATAGACTATAGTACGGTTGATTTACTAATCTCCGTTTGAATTGTATTAAAAACAAAAATTTATTTTTGATAGGATACAACTATTTTTATATTACAAGATATATCACATTAATGTATAATTAAAAATATAATTTTATATTTTTATTTTTACTTTTTCATTTGAGCTATACACTATTATTATTAATAAAGGTAATATAAAAATTTCAAATCAAAATTAAAGTCTTTTTTTAGAGCAAAGAAAAATTTTAAAACTGAATTCTTGTTTTGAAACAGAGATATTATATTGTAAAATGGTACAAAAATGTAGTTTAAGAGCGTGTATGGATAGCATTTTAAAATACGTTTGTACATTTTTTGAGATATTATATGTACTGAAAACAAAAAAATATATTAGAAAACGCAAAATTGTGTTTTAAATAACTATTCATCTAAAAATACAATCCACCCATACCTTCAGCATTCCGAAACCAACAGTTTTAATAGTCAACTCTTGTTTTAGAGAAAAAAAATATTGTGTAGGTACAGCCTTTCAATATATTTTAAATATATTTTTTTGACTTTTAATATATTTTCTATTTTATAACTATTATGTTAAAAAATATATTTTAAAAAACTTCAGTATTTAATTTCCTGTAAGAGTTGAAAAAAGAGGAAAAACCAAAAGAAATCATATCTTGTAGCCGCCAGACCCATACGCTGAGCAAATGCAGTGCAAACTTTTTTTTCTCAGCCGCTATACCATCATCATCCAGATTCCCAGACAGTAATCGCAGGGGCGGGTTTTTTTTTGTTGTGAGGACCTATTGGTTTTTTTTTTTATTGTTAATTTGTATATATTTCTCGATTTATATCTCCCTTAACTAAAGGTACGGGGCAAAAAAAATTTATGCTAAAACAAAGTAATTGCAGGCGCAATCAAATGCGATGACAGCCCATTAGGGCATGCACCATAGCCTTTTTTCCAAAAAATGCCCGCCGGCCTAATGCTTGGGCAAGCCAAGTGTGCGATTGCCTTTGATCGGCAATAGCTCTCTGCACATGCTAGCCCGCACCCCAATTTTTTTTACCTTGCAATTTTTCTGTTTTCAAGCAAAAATACGCTTTGTGGCTAAACTACACTTTGCACGTAAATTGAGACCCAAAAATGCTTTAAACAAGTGACCGTTCGGCATTCACGTGTACTTTCCATTGCAAATTGTTCAACGGTTTGCAACGGCCATTTGAGGCTAAAATTTATTTTTATTTTTTTTAAAAAAATCACTAACGGTCATAAAATTTCATCCTCTATAAAATGAGATGCATTTTGCATATATTTGGATCAAAATCCGAATTTCATATTTCCCAAACTTTCTCAAAATCTCTATTTTCTTCCAAAAAAATAGATCCAAATTCTTATGATTTTGACTCAATTTTTTCAGAAATGAACAGGTTGTCAGATGAAAATTGTGTGCAAATTTTCGAGGCTAATGTAATGTTATTTTATTTTCCATTAATTGTTTTAAGTATTTTATATTAAATACAAAGTATTTTTTTTTCATTTTTACGTATAAGCATTAATTTTTAGTTTTAATGTAATGTCATATAAATTTATTTTTCATTAAAGTAATGAAAGTTTTTGCATTAATTGTTTTAAGTATATAATGTATGATAAAAAATTAATCATGCTATTAAGAATTTTATTTTTAATTTATCACATTTATTTTTAATTCCAACAAATTATTAAAGTTGTATTCTTAAATATATTTTTAATTTTAATATAATGTAAAAAAAGTTAATAATGATCTCCCATGCTAGCCACCCCCAACTCCTTTGACCTTCACTCTTGCTGTTTTATCCTTTTGGCTGATGCAAGGTAATGAATGATAAAGGTCGGGCCGAGCCAATAAGAAATTCTAAGGTTATGTTTGGATTTAGTTTTTATTTATAAAAAAAGTTAATTTTTTTTAAATAAAAATAAAATTTCCAACTATATTTTTATTTTAAAATTAAAAATTTTCCTCTCAAATTCTTCTTCCAAAATTTCAAAAAAATTTCCTCCAAAATACTTTTTTTGTCAAAAAATATTTATTAAAATTTTCACATATTTTAATACAAATTTTCTCAAATAAATCATAATCCAGACATAACCCAAGCGTCTAACAAGGGTGACCTCAGTTTTGAACTGTAAAACGCTCTTTGTCAAAACCAAATCAAAATGCAAACCTATGAAATTTAGGGCTTGATTAGCTTTTCAAAAAGTATTTTTGCGTTATTTAATATACTTTTTTAATTTTTAATACATCTCTTATTTCATAATTATTACTTCAAAAACTATGAAAATACATTTTAAAATATTGTCTATAGTGTTTATTCAAGCCCACATTTTGCTTCCATCTTGTTATACTATTGTTTGCGCAGAGAGTTCTATTTAAGGCGAAACACTCCCTTGATGTATTTTCACATCCCATAGCCACAGGTTCGGTAGATTACAAGGAGTTGAGGGTAATTGAACGGCTAGTGAAAACTGAATGATGTTGTTATAGGGTAATAAAATACAAATTAATTATAAAATATTAATATTAATGTACAAATATGTTGGAGATAAATTATTTAATTTGTTATGTAGTTAAATTTATATTTAGTATAAATTGTATAAAATTTTAAAATATGATTGAATGATTTTATAAAAAAATAGTATAGAAAAATATTTTTAAATAAAGTGTGTTTTAAAATTTGTAAAAATTATTTTGTATAAATATTTGAAATATTTAATTTAAAAAAATTGGCTCCGGTATCAATGTGGATCCGATTTGTCATCAAATCAGCTTATTCGGCATTGTATCAATGTGGATCCAATTTGTCATGTGTGTGGTGAGCACACAGAACCCCTAGAGCATATTTCATTTCATTGTCAAGGAGTAATGTTAGAACTGTTGAGTTTGCCTCATCACACGTTTCAAAATTAGTGGAGACACATATGCATGAGACCCAAGGGTAGTACTTGGCATGAACGAGTTCAAGTGACGATTTTTATCATTTGGCAACTGTGGAAGTCTAGAAATCTCTGAATATTTCAGTATGAGTGGCGAGAAGAAAAAGTGATCATCGATTTAGCTATTGGTGGTGAGTGTACTGAGCTCCAAATCAATTACTAATTCAACCTATGTGCCTTTTGTTTTGCTGGTACCTTCATATGTCATCGGTGTGTGCCTTAAGTTACCCTAAAGTATTAAGGTGATCTTTGTCATTTGGCAATATTGTACATCTTGATTTGTGGATAATAACATTATCTATCGATTTGAAAAAAAAAAAAAGATTACTTGTGTACTTCATAAATTGATTGATTGATTAATAAGAAAGGTATAAGTATTTTTCACCTTTAATACTTGTTTTAATAGTTCTGAATTCTAACAATAGTATTAGAGCCCTCTTGATTTTAAAGGATTAATACTTAGAGAAAAAAAGGATATATTCTAGAATTTCTTTCAATTCAAAACCACCATGCTAAATATTTTGCTTTCCCGTCTTCTAGTATTCAATGCAGAAAATTTCTAAATATGTGCAATAAAAATGAGGACCTATTTGAAAGCAAATGATCATCTTTGGGAAATGGTTAAGACAAAACAACAACCATTATCTCGAGATCTAATAATTGTTGAAATGAGAGAGCCTAGAGACGAAAGAAAAAAATATATCCAAAGCCACGATCTACATGATGTGTGGGTTTTATACTCATAAATTGAATACAAATTAAGTTTAAAATGAGCTAAATTATTGAGTATTTAAGTGCTTAATTAGATTTTAATGTTATGTTTGCAGAAAATCCAAAAAGAAGACAAAAGAAATGTAATTTGAGAATTTCAACATATTTGGAGCAAAGAAGGCAGCAAAGGAGAATTATGGGCCCAATTAAGACTATTTGACTTAAGACTTTTAATTAGGTTTTATTTTCCATTTAGGCCCAAGTTGCCCTAGCTATAAATACGTTATTTTTAGGTTAGGTTAATGGACTTTTCTTTTGGGGCAAGATTGGAGAAGCGGCTACTAAGAGTAAGAAGTGAAGAAGAAGATATTCGACTTCAACTTTCTCCTTGATCTTTCTCTTTCAATCATGTTTAAGTCTTTGGTGATGTTCTTCTATATTAGCATGAACAAATTTATTTTTCTAGATCTACGATGTAACCTAACTATGAAGTTTTTTTATTTTTCTATTAATATAGTTTGAATTAATTTTCTATGGTCGAGTGTTTATCTTTGTGCTTATTGATTCTAATTACCTTATCAATAATTAGATGATCTATTAATCATAACCAACTGGGGAATTATGTGTTAAGTTCATTGGGATAAATGCCGTGAATTGCATGTAGGATAGGAATATACTTGCATGGTTTGTGTAATCGCTACATGGGAATCCATAGAATTTAATGACTTCATAATTGTTGTAATTCACATAAGAATATAGTGAATTAGCTATTAGGGGAATTTTTATTAGATCTCGAGAGAGACTAGTAAATAAGTTAGGGAATCTCGACTATTAACCAGAATAATAAATTAATATTAAAATAGATTAGTTATGGTGAAATTGGAAACCCTAGAGCTTTAGCCATTTGATATAGACTTAATTCACTGATTTGCTTAGCTTAAATTAAAATTTAGTTTTAATTTAGTTCAGTCATAAAATATCTTTTCAATCGTTTAAATAAAATTAGAATTAACCAAGTTTCGGTATTTAGTAAACAAGTAATTCTCGTGGAAACGATACTTTATTCACTATTTATTACTTGTTAACGATAGCATACTCTTGCGTATGTAAAATCCGCAACACTACACTTGTACTATAATTTTAGATATTGTTTTTATAAATCATGACTTGTGATACTGCAAAAAGGGTTTAGAATACTCTTAGACAAGCTTTCAAGGTAATGACAGGAGAAGACAAATGCAGGTTGTTAACCCCTCAAGAGAGAATTTGAACTTCTAAAAATGAATGAGAATGAAAACATTAAAAAAATATTAAGATATACTTTTAAATTTTGTCAACAAAATCAAACTCATTATAGAAGAGCTTCTAAATAGAATGATTGTGAAAAAAAAATATTTGGTAAGCCTACTTGAAAGGTTTAAAGCTAATATCTCTTTACTTGAAAATTCAAAGGATCTAATTCAAATTATTTTGGGGGAGTTAGTAAATATATTGCAAGCGCAAAAACAAAGAAGTGTTATTTAGAAAAAGGATGTCATAGAAGATATATATTGTTCAAGAAGGAGCCTTTTAAACAAATGACAATGACCAAAATTACCAAGATGGTAAAACAACAAAACAAGTATGCAACAAGAAGAATAAACAAATATTTTTAATTTATATTTGGAGGAAATTTAAGGAAACAACAAGGACAAATGTTAAACATGATAAAAAAAAAACAAAATAAAAAAAAGGTAAAACAAATTGTCTTCACTATTGATTTTTTTTTTTTTGGAAAAAGACTAAATAGAAAGAAAAAGTGTAAATGATAAATATTATGAGAATTCTAAAAAGGTAAATTGAGGGAAAAGTAAATAAATGAATGAATAATTATAAAAAAGTGTAAGAGGAAATAAAATTTAAAATATAGATTTTGGAACAATGAATAAACAAACATAAGAGTAGTAAAGAATATAATAAAAATAAAAAAGGAAAGAAAAATATTTAAAAAACATAGATTAAATTAAAGGGAAAATTTTCAATAATACAATATAGATTGAGGAGAAAATCAATAAATAAAAAGGGAAAACATGATGTAAATAAAAAAATATTATCAGTTTTAGTCATCTATGTTTGGTCCTATTATTTTGCTAATAAAACGATTAGTGTAATCATTGTGAGACAAACATTTACGAAGGAAAGTATTACAGGGTCAAATTTGGAAGACCAAAAAAGTGTCATTTTTCCAATGTCACATAATCAATTAAATTATAAGGGTAAATTACATCTACTATCTGGTAATTTGTAACAACTATCAATTAAACCCCAAAATTTGAAAAAATTATCAATATTTTCTTAAATTTGATAAATTCATAACATTTAGGGTGCGTTTGGACAAAGTATTTTTCTTTGCAAATGGAAAAAGTTGTATTGGAATGTGTGAAAATTTTGGTGGGTATTTGTTGATAGGAAAAATATTTTGGAGGGAAAAATAATTTTTAAAATTATGTGAGAGGGATTTGAGTGGGAAAATTTGAATTTTAAATTTTGAAATAAAAATGTGTTTGAATAGTTTGTTTTTGTTTGAAAATTTACTTATTTGTAAATGAAAATATGCTGTCCAAACGCACCCTTAGCCACTTACCTTTAGTTGACCAGTGACTTTTGACCAAGTCAATGGTGAATTTATTTGAAATTCTTAAACTACCCTTTAAATTGTAATATTTGAATTACATTTAACCCCTTGAGGTTTATTTAAATTACAAAATGAACCCTGAAATTTAAAAAAATAAGTCTCTTGCTACTTTTTTCTCATTTAATTAGTGATACGAAAATATTAATAACAACTACTAATAAACAAAATTTGGATATAATTTAGACAGTTCTCTACAAAATTTAATAATATAACATCTTACCAAAATAGATATAAAGTTTAGATTTTAAAATGTTTTATTATGCCTATTTTTTCATTTACATTCAAATAATTTAAGCTTAGTCTAATAAATATAATTCTTAGTTTTACGATTATTACATTAAATCATAATAACCAAAATAATTCTTAATTTTATGACTATTACATTAAATTCTAATAACTAAAAAAAATGCAAGAGATTTAAATAATTAATTATTTCTTAAAAGCTTTTAGAGAGACACAAATAATAAAAATAATCATTTAATCGTTTAATCATATAAAGGAACAGTAGTGAAAGATTAATATTGAAGGTATAATAATAAATTTAGAAAATAAAATTTTCAAATTTGAAGATGATGAAATAGTAATATTGTAAAAAAAAAATTAATTTTACTATTTAATTTTCAAAAATTCTAAAAGTACATATTGATATTATATTCTTATTACTTATTCAATTTATTGGTTTATGATATAAAATAAGATTATAAAATTATTCTTCATGAAAATAAAAGAAAAAAAATAATGTAAAATAAAGAGATAGAAGTTATTAAATTTTATTTAATAAAGTTTTAAAACTTTTACGGTCATTTTGTAATTTAAACAAACTTTAAGGGGTAAATGTTATTTTTTTAGATTAAATTTTTTGTCTTTTACTTATTTCATTAATTGACTTTAATAGTCGTTAGGTCAAAATGGGTATTAGTAGTTTTTCTAAATTTCGAGATTCGATTAATAATTTCTACAAATCACAAGAGTAGTGGATGTAATTTACCTAAATTATAAAATTTAGATGGGCCTCAAGGATTTCAATCATTTTAAGATCCAATTTTGCATGGGCTCTCACCAGGTCAGAAGAAAACTATTGGCAACCTAACCTCATCCAATCAAAACAGAGGCCCAATATCAGATCCATAAGAAAAATTCCTCCTTTCAACCCAACCCACCAAAAAAACAAAACACAAATCTTGGAAAATTCAGGAATTCCACATGAGGAATCATCATCAAATACAGACACAGAGACGAAACCCTCGCGTGGTGTAGATGTAGAACTGGGTTAAGAAAGATTAGAAAAAGAAGGAAGAAGCTCAGCAAATCGATATATAGCGGTAAAAAGGAATTACATTTGGAGTAATATATAATCACCATTGATATCGGAGTTTTAGAGGGTTATTTTTGTGCAAGAAGGAAGAAAATGGGGGAAGAAAAGAGAGAAATTGAATCAGCAGTACCACCGCAAATCCCTCCTCAGTACGACATGAATGCCAAATGGGATTACTGCATGGATTTGGGACTGCGGAGGGTTTTCTACTCCACCCTGGCCGGTTCTTTTACTGGGCTCCTTCTCTTCCGTAAGCCCCACTTTTTTTTTCTTTTTTTTTTTTTAATATGAATCCATTTTTGCAATTTTCCTTGTTTAGAGTGATTCTCTTTGCGGTTTAGGTTTCTTTTGTGGAATTTGAAGGATAAATCTTTGTTGGGCTCATGATTTTCTTTTTTTCGAAGATTTATTTCGTTGGGGGTTCGAGATTATGAACCCTTTTTTGGGTTATGTTAATAGCTTCTTAGTAAAAACTGTAAATGATTGTCGTGGTCCAATGGTTTAAGTTAGGGTGTGAAGTTTTTTGGTTTTTTGCCTTGTAAATAATAATTTTTGCTGTGAAGCTGATGAAATGAAGAAATGAGATGTTTGTAGTGCTAATTGCTTCATTGGGGTTGGCATGGAAATGAGATTTCTATTGCCTTTGGTGGGATACTCTCAGGAGGGTGAATGATCAATAATAGATGGTTGAGATCTCATTTAGGATGATTAAGGTTATGAAAGTGTAGAATTGTATTGATATGATTCTCTATAAGAATCTTCGGACTTGCCATTGATCTTAGCTATGTTAAGGGTAAGACATCACGGTAGAAGCACTTTGCCTTTGCTGGCCTTGGGGGAATGAAAGCACTTGTCATTTAGTTGGATTACTTTTGACTGATACTATCAACTTTTTTATTCAATTCAGTTGTGATTTTTTTTTTTTTAAAAAAAAGAAACTGTTCTTTGGTATGATGTTTGTGTAGTATCCACAGGGTCATCTTTTCAAAGCAATATCAATAAAATTAAAGGTCTTACCTTTCATGTGAACAGCTTTAAAAGATTTTTCCAGGACAAACGTTGAAATTATGTCTTTTTATTTGTAGATGATGACTGCTTTGTCTATCTGAGCACCCTCTTCTTTTACACTGCGTTTTTTACATTTTGTCTGGAAATTAAGAGCTCGAAATTATTAACTTCTTTAAGAAGAGAATTGTTTTTTCTTGTGCTAGTTATTAGTAAAGAGGACTAGCAAAAGAAAATACGTGCCACAAAAGTATAAAGTATTAGAAGGAGCTGGTGATTGGCCTTTGAAGTATTAATTAAGTATTTTGTTTTACATTCTAAAAGGAGTAGCGGGATACAAGCGTTGCATCGTCTAGAAATTTTAATGCAGCTGTCTGAGGCTGTGATTATGCTACAAGAATTGCAAAATATCTGAAAAATAGGTGAAACCTTATGCTTTACTGATTCAAGTATGTATTTCAGTTTGCTTGCCAGTAATCTTTTCTCTTTCTAATGGCAGCTTATAGTTTTCTGGTTGTGAATGCTTACTTTGTCATGGTGACTCTATGTGTTATCTTCTCACTAGTATGGGAGGTATTTCTTCTTTGTTTCCGTGGGAAAGAGACATAAAAAGTATTTTTTTGTGTGTGTTTGCATATTTTGTTTTATGCCCATTTTGCAAGTCTTGTTACTGATGCATTTAAGTGTATCTATATATGCTCACTTTTTAATACACTCTGTGCTGAACCCATAAAGCCAATATTGCTTGAGTGCTCTATTATGGGAAAATGATTTGCATTGATTTGTTACAGTATAAATTTGTTGGTTTAGTTAAAATTTAGTCTTAATCCGTAATGAATCATTGGTGTTAGGGAGCCCCGTCACCAGATGGGCATCAGTGGCATTTGCTGCTGGCATTGGTGTAGGTTCTGCATACTCAGACTGCTCCCACAAATTTGAGGGATCTCCGGCAAAATTAACACATAATGTTTCTGAGGCTCCTTTGTCTAAGGTGTGTTCACAGTCATGATCTATCTTAAAATTTATTGAATAAGATGGTTTAGTTATCATCATCAAGTTTAGTTACAGCAGAACTGAAAAATTGATTTTTGGTGATTATTTGTTCTTGCTTCTCTAAACTCGGAGTCATTTTGATAATTTTTTCCTGCAGATTTTCTAAGGCTTTGGGCTATAGTACAGATTGTGAATTTGATGTTGGTCTTTGAAGCATATTCATGCTACCACTTCTGATTTTTGTTTCCTCTTCTTAATTAAAAAAATTATATTTTTAGATTGAAATGATTGCTAAATTCTATTGATTAGCCAAGTGAAATCTGATTTAGACAAAAATTATTATCATTAGTAAAGCTTTTTCTGTAAGAATCTAAGATATTGACAGAATGACAGGATTCATATTGTGCTTGCTTATTAAATTCAATTGAGTAGATTCTCTTTTGTGTGTCTTGGAGTTGGGGGTGACAATGTTATTGTCTTGGACATTTTTCACTGTGAAATTTTAAAGTTAGGTAGGTTTATTGTTTCTTAGTACATTTTTGTTTTGATTTTTTTACTTCAGTTGCAAGTGAGTGGGCTTTGAAAGGGAACAAATGCAGGATATAGACAATGTCTTTTGGTGTTTTTAGTAGAAACCACTTGACATTTCCTAGTTCTTAAAATCCCTGGCAGTGATATTTAGTGGAGAATTCAATGCCAAAAAAGTGGAAAAGTGATTATTATTTTGGAGCATATAAATGAAATTTGAGATGAAATTAACTTGTGGGTCAATGTTGAACTGCATTTATATGTGCCTGTTACCCTTATTTCCTGAATACAGCTAACTGGAATTCCTGGTTGGCCCCGAATTAGTGTGTTGAGGTGGACATCAATGTTCATTTTACATTAACATATGCCAATCACATTTTTGAAGCTTCCTTAACTTGATCTTGTGGTCTGCAGTTTGAATGGATTATTTATTCTGCTGTTCTTTGTTTTGAAGACAAGTCCATAACATGTGACCTGTTGGTTCATCATTATTGACGCATTACACTTTAGTTTGTGATCACTTACATGTCTTTCTTCAACTTTCTCATCAAAGAGTGTCTTTTCTAGTTTGTAGAATTTTCGAGTTGGTTAAATGAAGCTATATATTGGTAACGCCAAAACTGGAGTTTATTTGAGGCCATCTTGTCGATCTCCTAATCTGAATTTGAACTGTCTGACCTTGTAACCCGACTTCACATCACATATTTATGGTTTATTATGTCATGATGTATGGATGCCTGCCACTCACCTCCAGTATACATGTGTGTGCTTATCTTTGTCTGCATTTTTTAATCTGAATGTGCATATGCATGGGATATTTTAAAAAATGAACTTCATTCATTTTAAATTTAAACATCATATGTTCTATTTTTATTTATATTTTTCCATTGCATGTTTGTCAGAAAATAACTGGTCAGTCATTCTGTTCTACTTGTTTGAGCCCAAGGATAATAGTTCTCAATTTTCATGTGTGGAAATCCTTATTTCTTCATTTATAGTCCCTTAATTTTCCCATGCTGCAGAGGAGGAAAAAAAGTGAAGGTCCATGGTTAGTTGATTAATCAGAGAAGAATTTTTTCCCTTTTATTTGACACATAATTTAGTTCTCTGTAAGTTTGTAACTTGTGCAATCTGTGGCTAGTGATTTACTCTATAACAATATACTGGCAGTCCAGCATTCCTCTCAGATCTGTGTTCTTTGTTGATGATACTTTGTGTGTTCCACCTGATTTAGTATTTCTACCCCTTGTTTTCCTTTGTTTTTTTTTCTTTAAAAAATGGGTGACTCGTTTGTCATGTACTTTAAATTCTTGGTAAAGGGTTCTCTAATTTGTATATTTGTGTCTATTTCAGGATGTGGAGTGAAGCAATTGCTAAAGATATTTGTTTCCAACTTAAAACCATTCATACACTTGTCTTCTTTAGCAGCTTTGCCTTTTGCGGTGCAAGATTGTTACATGGTTGATTATTTAGCAGTTGTATGCAACTTTTCGTATGAATTTGAATGCATTTTGTTTAACTGGACTATTAGAGACAAGGGAAGAGGAAAGAACATGGAAAAGCCAATAATTGCTATTGTTGTGGCATGCTCTGTATAGAGGATATTGGCCTCATTTTGCGATGAGCTTTATCATGGTGTACAATGCCCATGCACTTGAAAGAAATTGACATCCATAATGTTAAAACTTCAGTTTTGTAGTTTCTCAGTGGGGAGACTTGAGTACATTATGCATTTTGCCGTTATACTGGTTTATGGATTGTCAGAACATTGTCATTATCTTCCAGTAGATAATAAGGATGTCCGGATATCTGTGCATCAGCACTCAAACAGGTTTTAACCAGGCGTGTAATTGCCTTCATCTGCTACATATTACGTAGCTATTAGGTTGAATACTTCGATTGGGATTTTTAAGAAATGTGCTATCCACCAGGGTACCAGCAAGAGAGATGATAGGTATAAGACTTTCTGTGGGTCCACCATAGTTATTTTTGGCAGTTGCACATTTGAGAGAACTTCATTTATTATTCAATATCTCCAAGAAAAAGGAAACTGATCAGTTTTTGTTAACCATTTTAGGCAACAAAGTGGTCATTTGATTCTCCCATCATGATCAAGTGCTTACTTTCGCATTTGAATGCCTTGGATGGTGACAAGGGGATAAACGTTTGCCTTTGTTAGTAGGCTATGATCACGTTCTTTTATGCACATTTTGTGATGGATGCATCTGCCATACTCGGAACAGAACCAATGCTGGGTTTCCTCATCTTCCGCATGATCAAATACTGCTAACTTCAAAAACTACCAGTCTGTATAAGGATGTGCCCTCCTTTACTGAGCAATTTTAATGATTCTGTGGATATATTCAAGAACAAAGTTGGTGATTTTGATATGTTATTATGGGCTGTTTAAACAAACCAACAAAAGCAAATTCCACAAATT
Source organism: Gynochthodes officinalis (assembly GCA_020080225.1). Lineage (NCBI taxonomy): Eukaryota > Viridiplantae > Streptophyta > Magnoliopsida > Gentianales > Rubiaceae > Gynochthodes > Gynochthodes officinalis. The sequence continues at coordinate 17,666,180 of CM034620.1, forward strand.
GTCACTAAGCAAATTGGAATGTGGAACCTCCCACAAACTTAGGCATCATCTTCATCATCAAGTACAAGCATAACAAAATATGTTGTCATATCAGTCTCTGAATCATTATGTGCTTCTAAAATTTATTAAGACAAGCACTTGGGAATTCCCGTTTACACATATTCAGCAATGCATTCAAGATAGTAGTCATAACGACGCCCCAATAATTCATAACATTCCGTTATTACTTCAGTAATGTGCGTTACTCCACATTTACATGCAATTGATACATAATTGTAACATGAAACAAATTTACACAAATTGTAAATGTAATAAAATCTTTAATCAGAATCATCAATCAGCAAGCCTGAAGCTAGTCTAACCAATTTTAACAATGTCAAGATGCCTTGATCAGTGGCAAATCATTTTGAAGCGTCAGCATTGTGAGAATCTACTTGCTGCTGACTAGAGACAACGTGCTTAAACTTGGTCAACCAAATGTTTAATCTCCAGTATGCGAAACAAGTAAAGTCTAAAAGAAGTGCATTGGGGCCAACATTTTTCTGGCAAGTCTCGTCTTATGTCAAAGAATCAAAAGATGTAAAACTAGGTCTTAAAAAACAGATGAATTTCTGGATACTCTTTCTGAAGTTTGCAGATAAAAGCATATGCTAACAAAAGCGAACATTTAAGGCATATACAGCGGTATCCAAAGGTGCTATGGAGCGTAGTCAAACACTAGGCATTAGATTATGTGCCCCTCAAAGTACAGATACACGTACCTTTAAGAATTTGTATAACTGTACATCTCCAACCAATAGGTAGAGGTCAACCCCATGCCATGGAGCAAGCATAGTTCACCACCAATTTTCCATCGAAACCAAAATTCTGGAAAGTTAGGACTCAAGTTAAAGCTACAAACAACTGCATGAATCAATTCGAAAAGAGAGAAGAGATTATGCAGCCTATTTACTTCAGTCTGACAAAGTAGATAGTTGGATGCTCACAGAGCAACTTAATATATACTATCATAGAGAAAATTCTAGTTTCTTCTTACTGCTCGGCACTTCCAATACTCATACGTAACCCAAAATAAAAGGTTTGCCAAAAAGCATATGAACCAGCACTAAATTCAAGTGACATCACAAATTGTTGATTGAAAAGTGCTCCCCAGTTCAACACATTATTGTTGCATCAACTTGAAACATTAGGTTCCAAGGAAAAGCAAAACATCGTAACAAAATCGAAGCAACTTACATTATATAGGTCAGTAATCAACTCATCAGGATTTGGTGAGAAGGCACTGTTGACATACACAAACTGGAGAAACACAAAACACAAGTCGGTTATTTGTCATCAAAAGCGAGCATCTAAAAATAGCCAGAGGAGAAGTCAGTCACCAATGTCTCCCTATGAAGTTGGCGGCGCAAAAAATCAACTACTCTGAGAAACTTATCTGATCCAGCAATCTGCAGTAGAAGTGAGCAAAATGGGATCTTTTTATACAAATAAAACACAAAATGTTGTTCAAAAGCATTTTGCTGGATCGTCGTGAAGTCATAAATATGATATGACTTTTGAGTCTTCCTAACAATCACAAGCTGCAATAATGGACTAAGCTAAAAAGCTTTGGATAAGTCATAAACAATTAATCCTAAATTAGATTCCAAAATTTATATTAGCGTCCCATAAACTAAACATTGTAGATTTATCGAGCTAAAGCAACGAAGAGGGTAACGTTTAATTTGGGAAAAAAAAGTGTACTTTGGCTAATAATTCTCTTCCCACACACATCCTATAATATAAAAGATTTTTCAGCATTGACTTCGATTAAGTTGATCAAAATACATAATCTTTAAACAAACCCTAATCAAATTACTGCCAAAAATTCAAAAAAAAAAAAAGAAAGAAAGAAAACCTTGAATTTGGCTTGCTTGAGAATTGGGGCATCCCCAGTAGCTCTGAGATGAATCACAACTGCACGTTACTTTAAAACATCAAAACTTACTATTACCGGCAATAAAAAGGACCATTTTTCCCCCCAGAAAGTCACTATAACATCGATTCTTCTGGACAAAATTAAACGTTAAAAAAAAAAACTGACCTTTCCGAGGCTCCGAAGCCATGGGGTTTCTTCGTTTTACTCTGAACAAAAAGGATATGGATTTTGCTTCGAATTCAACTGTATACTTGATAATGGGCTGATAAAAATTTTCCACTTTGGGACCCCATTTTTCCTGAATTTATATATACGAAGATGGATGCAGGGGTGAAAGAGTTAGGCTGTGTGCGTGCACAAGCAGTTTTCATTTGGAAATGAAAAAAATTATATTAGAATATGTAAAAATTTTAATGAGTATTTTTTAATAAAAAAATATTTTAAAAAGAAAGAAATTTTTTTAAAATTATATAAAAAGAATTTGAGTAAGAAAATTTAAATTTTAAATTTTAAAATAAAAATGTAGTTTAAAAATATTCTTATTTGCAAATGAAAACAATCTGTCCACACGTAGCCTAACTCTTAGAATTTGTAAAATAGTCCCTCTAGTTTAATCGTTGAACTTAGAATTTGTAAAATAGTCCCTCTAGTTTAAATTTATTAAATGTTTGCCCTGTAGTCTAAACAATTGTATTACACCAGAATTTTTGCACTTCTCTATTTTTCGTCAGATGACTTATTAAAAAAAAAATTAACATTATTTTCTCACTCTTTGAAAAAGAGAATTATTAAGTTTAAGTTGTTTAGTAATAGGTTAATTTTTTATTTGGAATGTAAATACTCCCTTCTCTTCATTCTAAAAAGATGTCACTTTCAAACCGTTTTTATTTCCAAAAAGAAAATTTATTTTTAAATTAAATTTCTAAAATATTTTTATTTAACTATAAAGGACTCATAATACAAAAATAATAAAAGATGAAAAATTATAGTCAATTTGTTCTAAAAAAATAATTTACTTTTATTTTTTTATTTTAAAAGAGAGTTCACTTTTAATTAAAATTAAATTAAATTCTTATACTATTTTTACTAATTAGGACTATACATAATCTATGATTAAAAAGTAAGATAAAAATAAAAAATTTATATGTAGTAATGTATCAAATGTGTTGTAGTTTCTTACTTTTCTATTATATAAAAGGAAAAAGTTTGTTGGTTGATTTTAATATAATTATATCTATTAGTGTAACTTAAATTGTCTATTTAGTATTTTACTTAAATTGTTCTTTCAATGATTTTATATTTTCAGTCATTTAGTAATTTTATTAGGTAATTCACTAATTTTATAACTCTTAAAAGTATTATTCTTAGAGTTAAAGATAAGAAATAATTCAATATAATTATTATTATTCTTAATAATTCAATAATCTAAGTAGGATAAAGGTAGATACCTATTATAACTCTACAACTAAGGAGGCCGTAGAGCTAATTTTAACAGCACATTTTATCAAATCCAACACTTTCAATCCTACCCTTCTACCAAGAAAAATTCATTGAGGTAACTATTTTTTTTCTTTAAATAATAGAATCTTAAACTCATTTAAATTTCTGCTAAATGATAAATTCTGTAAATTTTAATTTCCTTTACTCAGTTGTATTTTTTTTTTTTAAATTCAACTATAGCTTCTTCAACTTTTTCTTTAATTTTTTTGAAAAATAATGATATATTTCCACTTTTCAGGTCTAAGAAAGCGAGGTTTTTGTTTTCGACGATTGATTAAAGCTTAATCCGCAACCCGATCTAGCAACTGCAACCCTTAAGTTTATTGTCTTCTTGATCACATGTTTGTTTGCAAAACAAATTTCGAAGTGATTCTCACAAATCTTGGAGTGGTTGAGAAATGCTCCGATGCCTAAGTCAAAGTCTCGATCTTAATTTTTCAAATCAAAGTGTTCTATCTAAAAAGAGATTTTTTTCTCCCTCCTTTACTTGACAGCTTAACTAAACACATATACCTTATCTCTGAGATTTATGGAATACGGATGTAACAATTGGTAATACGTTGTTACGGTTTTTCACAAATATCACATGATGTTATCCATTCATTGTTAGTATACTTTCTTTCAAGCCTAAGGATTGAGATCTAACAAACATACCAATTGCTAAATCTAATCTAGCAAACATACCAATTTGTGAGGTCCAGACGTATAACATATCGAGATCAAGGTCGTAACACGTATGTAGAGATCAATGTGTAAATCTAACTCAAAATGTTGAGATTCGTAAGTCTAACCTAGGATGTAAATATCAAAATGTAGAAATTCATAAATCTAACTTAGAATATAAAGATCCTATGAGTTTTTTCCAAAAATATTGTTAAAAATAAAAAAAATTAAAACAATATTGATGTTAAAAATTTTCTTCCAATTGTACTAAAGTCGATATCCCTGATATCGACTTCAAGGCAAATGAATAGTGACGAATTTTTTTTTGACTTATTTATTCCAATTTAAATAAATAATTATATATATATTTTAAATAATGAAGCCGATTCTTAGGAAATTGATTTTAAAGCGATAATTTGATTGATTTTAAATTTTAAAGTCGATTTTAAAAAAATCAACACACAAAATAAATTGTACTTGGATTATATATTTTTTAAATAATTTGAGAGATATTTAAATTTATCCTACATTTTACACCTTAGTTTTAGAGAAATTTAGATTTATCCCAACTTTTACAACTTATCAACAAGGTTGAATACATTAATTTGATACGTGAATTAAATTTCATTTTATTTGTATCATGTATATCAAAGTGGTATATGAACCAAATGATTTTCTTAATTAATTCAACTTATCTTAGTTTTAGAGAAATTTGGATTTATCCCAACTTTTACAACTTATCAACAAGGTCAAATATATTAATTTGATACATGAATTAATATATTTGAATTATCAACAATAAAATGGAATTATCTTTAATTCAACTTATCTTTGTATACATGAATTATCCTTGTTCCTTTTTCCATTTCCAATCAAAAGAATCACAAGTTGAATAGATGTTGTGAGGGATGCCAAGGGACTACTTTCTTGTCTCTATAATCCTTAGGCATGACTATTTATTTTAAAACAGCTTTTGCAAATTGTAGACTGATCAAAACCTCCCCAAAAAAATTCTACAATCTTTTGAAAACATTTTGGCTTCAAATGAATACATCATACTTTCTTTTTCTCTATTTCGTTGCCGTCCTCACTGATTTTATTAGTACTCATGTTATGGTGTAAAAGTTGGTTAGTTATTAAACTTTCAAAGCTCTGAAAGTGGAATTTCAAAACTCTGAAAGTTAGTTATTAAACCCTAAACCCTAAATCCAAAAACACACACCTTTTGCATAAATGTTGTAGACCCTACATTGATGCTTGTAATGCTGGGAAATTTTTTGCATAAAGTTAATGGAATTGTTAGAAAAATAGTGAAGGTCAAATATATGTAATTTTATTCATATACCACTTTGATATACATGATACAAATAAAATGGAATTTAATTCATGTATCAAATTAATATATTTGACCTTGTTGATAAGTTGTAAAATTTGGGATAAATCCAAATTTCTCTAAAACTAAGATAAGTTGAATTAATTAAGAAAATCATTTGGTTCATATACCACTTTGATATATATGATACAAATAAAATGGAATTTAATTCATGTATCAAATTAATATATTTGACCTTGTTGATAAGTTGTAAAAGTTGAGATAAATCCAAATTTCTCTAAAACTAAGGTGTAAAATGCAGGATAAATTTAAGTACCTCTCAAATTGTTTAAAAAATGTATAATCTAATTACAATTTATTTTGTGTGTTGATTTTTTAAAAATTGACTTTAAAATTTCAAATTGATCAAATTATCGGCTTTAAAATTGATTTCTTGATAATCGGCTTCATTATTTAAAAAAAAAATTAAAACATCATTATTTATTTAAATTGGAATAAATAAGTCAAAAAAGAAAATTCATTACTTTTCATTTGCCTTGAAGTCGATATCACGGATATCAATTTCGAAATCGATCTGTGATATCGACTTCAGTATTTCTGGAACTCCATTTGAATTATCAATAGTAATTTAATTTTTTTTAAAAAAAACAATATTCATCACTTTTACTTTAAAAAAAACAATATTCATCACTTTTACTCAAGATCCTATATATATCAACAATTATCATTTTATGTCTTTGAACTGTGGCTGTGTAAAAGTTTGTTTCAGTACATAAATTGTACATATAAATTTCTCCTCATAAATTTCTTTTATTCATCTTATGCGCACGACTGGGGTGCATAAATTTCTGAAGTCCTCGTGATTTTAGGACTTGAGATTTTTTATATTTTGCCCTTTTGACAAAGATTTAGCTTATTTATTTCTTCAGCTATCCTTTTTTATCTGAATTCTCAATTCTTTGTTATGATTATTTTTGCCTGCGTAGCATGATTGACTACTGTTTCTGCCTAAAATTTTGATTTTTATAGTGCTAGGTAGAAGAGGTGACTGATGTGAGGCAGAAAAAATAACTAGGGAGATAATTGAGTGTCAAAATTTTAACACTATTATATGTACCAGTCATAAATATGAAAATGGCTATATCAAAGAGCACAAGAAAGACTTATGCTTTATTGCTCTCAATACCATTTTGCCCTCTTTTTTAAGGTAAGGATTCGCAAGAGAAATGCAAGAAATATTCAGTTCACAAGATAAATATGAAAAATATACAAATATGATTATAGAAGAAGAAGAAGAAATTCAAACATTAGCCAAGAAGTCAAAAAATGATCAACAGCCAAAGAGTCAAGAAACAATTAACATCAATTCAAACTTAAGATAAGAAATTCATAAAATTTTAATTTATTATTTTCAAGTTAGACACGAATGTATTTATTTTAGTTTTAAAAAATTAAGATAGTAAGACAACTTATTATTATTAGAAATTAGGACCAACTACTATTATTAGTTGTAAAGAGATAGAACTAAGGAATTAGGAATTATAAATTGCAAATATTCTATATCACAAATAATATTCCACAATTTCTATTAATTTTTTGCACATACTTTAATTAATTTTATTCACAATTGTCACGGAGAATTATTTAAACAAAAAAAAAAAAAACCTCACAATGGCAACCCCGCACCTTGCTTTGGTACGCAACACTAATAACAAAAAAAAAAAAAAAAGTATCCATCACAATTGAAATTTTTTTCACGACAAATGGAGTATATTAAATGTATTAAATTTTGTAACTAAAAAACTATCAAAATGAAAATAGATAATCTCTTAATTTTTTTTTAGTAAAAAAAGAGGAGTAATTATTAGTATAAAAATAAGTATAATAATTGTTAGTAAAAAAATAACTTAAAAAATTAAAAGAAAAGAAAACTAATGCAGCAAAAGGGAGTACAATGTGGATAACGGTTCCTGTGAACGAAATCAAAACAAAAAAATCGGGGGAAAGTAAGGAAGGAAAGATATGAATCACTCTCATTTGCATGCATTTGCGCTCGCAAATCCTCCCTACTACTTTCACTACTCCTCTTCCTATTCTTCTGCTTCTGAATTCGGTAACAGTAGAAGAAGACCTCGTCGATTTGCCCCCCTTGCTGTAGCATCATCGGCGCCGCTGTTGGACCTCCCGCTTCTTCCTTTTCCTAAAGAACAGGTACTGCTTTATCTTAATTATTATTCCAATTTTCGTTCCTTGCTGCATTTTGTTGTACAATATTATTATGCATTTATAATTGCTTAAGTTTTTTTCTTAAGAATTTGGTAAATTATGATTTGTTAAATTTTTTGTAATTTTAGAGAAATAAAACTGTGTTTCTCTCTTGAATTTGCTGTTTAATATGAGGAAATTTTGAAGGGTTAATTTTTTAAAAAAATAAAAATATATATATGAGTGGAGGAGCTACTTTTTGTGGGTGAGCCGTGGTGTCTGAGTCAATTAGCCAATGCAGGTACATTTTAGGATCCGAATTGTATCGCTACTGTCCAGATCCTACCCACTTTATTCTCTTCTCAACCTATCACCTGTCCCTGCGAGCTTCCGTCCTCGAACTCTAACATCAGTTGTGAAAATGGTGGCTGAATCCAGTTCTTCGAAGAGACCCATGTGCCCGAAATGCTCTAAGCCAGCCCGGATTTGTCTCTGTACCCGGTTGAAGACCCCATGTCTCGAAAACTCTGTGGCCGTCACGATTCTCCAACACAGCCTGGAGAAAAAGCACCCCCTAAATTCTACAAGAATAGCTTCCCTTGGCCTCAGAAATCTCACTGTGGTTTCAGTTTCTGATGTTAATTTCCAAGCCCGCTTCGTAGTTCGCATACTCGACGCGGATCAGAAAATGGGTTCTAGTCATCTGGAGGAGAAAAGCAGCGATTTTGGTGCTTGTGGAAATAGTAAAAGAAAATGGAATTCTTTTGACGCCTCAACTTCCTGTAGTGGGTTAGTGGAAAGTTCTGATTTTGAAAAAATTTGTGAGCGCCTAAAAGAGAAAAAGAAATTTAACTCTGATGAGTCATTTAGTGAAAAAGCTGATTTTTGTAGCGCCACACGTAGAGAATTTTGCCAGGGTGATTTGGAGGTTATCCAGGATAGCTTAGATGGAGATTACGTTGAGGATGTGCCTGAGTGTTGTACCTCTGGTGAGGCCACTCCAGATTCCAAAAATGAATCTTTAATCACTAAAAACGTTGTGGGACCACTTTTGGGCCCCGCAGGAGCAGTTCCTGGAAGTGTTGAAGATGCTGGTATTGCTTTTACTATGGAAAAATTTGGTGCCATCAGCTCTTTCAGTAACCATGGGACATCAAAGTACCAATTTCAGAAACGGGATAATATTGATCAGTTATTGGCATCTATATTAGCTGTTAATGGTTTAGGAGAAGGGTTCAGTGTAAGTAAGTTTCAGAGACAGCAGTTGGATGGAAATGTTGATCATGAAGAATTTGAGGAGTTTGAAATCAAAGTTCGTCCTGGATCAGTGCTACTTTTTCCTAGTGAAAAATCAGTAGGAATTGAGGCTATAGATTTCAAGGTGACCAATGTTATTGTGTTGGATGGGACATGGGCTAAGGCGAGGAGAATGTACAATGAGAATCCCTGGTTGAAGCTGGTGCCACATTTGAGATTAGATTTAGCTGACATAAGTTTGTATAGGGAAGTGAGGCATCAGCCAAAGGCTGGCTGTCTGTCCACAATTGAAAGCATAGTTTATGCACTGAAGGCTTTGGGTGAAGATTCTGAGAAATTGGATAGCCTCCTGGAAGTTTTCAAGTCCATGGTTGGAGATCAGAGGCGGTGCAAAGATGAAAGGCTGAGCAAAATCTCTGCAAAGCCTCCACATTGTTGATCATAACAAGTTAATAACAGCATTGCATTCTTTTGAGAATTCTTTTGATGCTCATGTTAACTGCTCTTTTTCTATTGCCAAATCTTGTTGATTCTTTCCTGCTCTTCTTAGTTCTTTTTGCGAAATGAACTGTATCTTATTCGTGTGGTTAAATGAGAAAAAATAAATAAACAAATTTGGTTTTAATTTTATTTTTTATCATTTTGCAGGTACTTGTTCCATCTGAGTATAAAAAACTCCATTTGTACGAAGCAAGATATCTAGCCTTACTGGAAGAGGTATCCCATTATGTCATTTCTCTTGGCCCTTTTTTGGCATTATGGAAAGTAGCAGAGCATCTTTTATGAAAGTTTAGGATAAAAGGGAAAACTTATAATAATTTTGAAGCAATTATGAATAAAGGCTCTGTTTTCGCAACTTCCTTGGAGGGTCTTACTTACTATACTTACATTGTCAATATAGTCATTTGGCAACCATTACATGTTGGGTGAGTTGGCTAGGATCCTCTGGAGCCCCACAAGTCAGATCTTTGAGACCTGGGGCTTGCTTTTTTTGTTTTTGCTTTTTTGGGTGGCGCCTGGGGGGTGGGGGGTGTTGGGAGTGGCGCAGAGAGACGAGGTTCTCATTTAGCACCAAAAACGTCTTTGATACTATTATTGAAGTGCTTCCTTGTATCAGTGGATGTATGTGATTATTTGTCCAATATCTTATTTTTATTGTCTTGCTCAATGGAATTGCCATGATGGAATAATTTTTTATTTGGATCAATTCCTACGGATCATGGTTGCAGTCCTTGTTTAAGAACAAAAGCTTGTTTGTGCATTTCGTGTTGGACCCTATTGCTGTTAATGAAACATTTACAGAAGCATCCTTTCTTGCTCGATATGCCTGCTTGGTCTCCATTGAGAAAGTAAGCTCCCATCTCTGTTTCAAATAAAAAAGTACGTTCATCTTATGTATTCCAACAAAGTTCTTGATACCGAGCAGGTCGAGCGGCTGGATGTTGGTGCTTTGGTGTTTATAAGGGGCATAGGTCGTGTCAAGATTGTACAATTCGCACAGGTACAAATTCAAAGACTTTATTCTGGTTTCTGCAAGTTATTACTTGTAAATATCCTGTGTCAATATTTGTGCAGTAATCCTTTATTGTAAATGTGTCCATAGCATTATACCATGTTGGAGATTGGTGATGACTTGACTTTTACATTTAAGATTTATAATGCCAAGTGGCAGGTCTGGTTCTATTCTTTTGTTTACCAAGGTTATTGCGTTATTTCTTTCTTCCAACTTTTGATTTAAAACTAAAAGGTTATCTGGTAAAAATATCTTTTGGTTATATATCCTGATTTTTAGAGCTGTGATTATTTGGATGGATTTACAAGCTTTTGTGTAAGCATTGGTAAGTGATTATTTAATCTCATTGATATCCTGGCACATCTGAATTGAAATCACTTGCAGGAAGAACCTTTTTTACGTGGATCAGTCGTGCCGATAAAGGATCATGTACACCTTGACACCACAGAGTTGAATTCTAAAGTTTTTGAATTAAAAGAAGCTCTTCATAATTTGAACAGTCTTGAAATAAAGTTGAAGGTGCTTTGATCGGCTCTCTGTTTATTTGATTACTTTGTTGCAATACATATGAGTGTATGTGTCACTCAACTGCTGGTACTGCAGTATTTCATAAAAATCTTCTGGTCAATTTTGCATTGTAGTTATTCATTTTTCCTTTTTTATCTTCACTCATCAACCTGCAAAGGGGAGTTTAGGAACTCAAACTTCTTAATTGACTTTTGTTCTGTAATGTAATTAATTAGTGGATACCAAAGTGATATGGCAAGCTCTCTGTATTTCTAGCCAAGGTTCAGCGGTAACAAATGCCAGTGAGCAGTATTTTGTCCAAGTTTAAAGAGGTCTTAGATGTTGGTTAAAAACATTTTGTAAGACTGAGTTGCATTTTGTAATTGATGGATTTAACTAAAGCTCGGTTATACATTATTTAAGGCATATTGTTCAAGATTAGGAAATTGTCAAATTGAGATGAAAACAGTTAAAGAGAGAGGATTCAAAAGGAAGTCATTTGGTAGTGAGATGTGCGATTGAAATGGTTATTATTGTTTTCTGTTCTTTTGGTGATGTTAAAAATATTTACCCTGGCTATTTGGGAAGGCAAGAGTTGCATCGTGCCAATTGGGGCTGCTCATGTATTAGATATAGTTTGATTAGGTTCCTCAAAGTTAGATGCAATTACCTTGTTCTATTTAATTTCTGATTGAAAATCAACTAATTCTACATGGTAGGCTCCAGAGGAGGCCTTGCTGCAGACACAAACTGCAAATGCTTTAAAGTGGGCTGAAAAGACTTCGGCCATTGATTGTGACAAAGCTTTTGTTCCGTCACTTGCTGAACGTGTTTCTTTTGCCGCACTTCAGCCTGTTTCAGGTAAAATGTCATTTGTCCAATGTGAAAGTTTAAAGCTGGAGTGACTTTGGTACATTGAATTTGATTTCTTATGTACAATTGAAGGAGTTTTTCTTCTTCTTCTTCTTTTTTGTCCCCCTGGACCATGACGTATAATAATATACAAGAGGGTTGCTGAATATCTGTGAAAAAATTTGTCGCAGCATCTCAACTGATTGTTTTTGCATTATGATATATTTAGCCAGCTTTTGACTAAGTTTTGTATGCAATATTTTTGGGTGAATTTAATGTCAATCGCAATCTTGTTTGTCATATCATAAAAACCTCTATTTTTATGTTCACTACATGATAAAAAGAAGTAATCCAAATAGTTGGAATCACTCGATATATATGTGAAGAAGTTGTTTGAAATAGATTGCATCAGCATAACTTTTGCCAGGCATCAAACTCATTCAAGAATGTAACCAATGCTTTGGAAACTACAGTAGAAGATTATCATTGGAGAGTTCACATTGCATCTGGATACTTAAGTTGAAAAGTTAAAAAATTTTCTACCCAAGCAGACTTTTCCATCTTTGTGAAAATTTTCTCTGTACTGGGGCAGTATGAGGGTTCAATTTCCACTTTTCAGAAGTCTATTGTCTGGTGAAGTACTCCAAAAGTTTTCTAGCACTTTAAATATCTCAAATTCGTGTTGACCTGCATAGCTTCTCATAATGGGGTATTGTAATTTGCATTTTCCTTTTTCATGTTGTGATTGTAGGATCAATGCAGTCAGAATTGTTGAATTTGCAAAAAGAAAAGTTAAGAGCCATGGATGTCAAAGATACCTTGGAAAGACTAGGGAACTCTGTGGGCTTTGTTAAAAATAATATTTCTACAGTTGCCGCTAAACTTGCTCTTCAATCTTTAAAGATCAAATGAGCAAGAAATGACCGATGTCTGCTTCATGTATTGTATGAAAGTAAGTGGAACAGAGATAGTTAGATTCAACGTATATTTGGTTCGGGCATAATACTTGAATGACATTGGTGAAGCGCAAGTCATATTGATGAATGGTGACTTCTGGCCATGATGGAAGTTCATGGAATTTGTACAGACACACAATACAGATGGTTTACTCTCTTCGACTGCCACATGGTATAACAAAATTCACAGCCTTCCGGGTAGAAGCTCAGATCTTCACTTTTTGATACACTAAGCATAGATACTAAACAGCATCCATGTAACGGGATGATGAATTTGTTATGTGTAGCAACACTCCATTCTAATAACAGAAGCCATTCAAAGTGTTAAGCTATTGTGATATTTTGGCTTTAGTCAGTTGATTTTGCAGAAAGCTTTTTTAAATATTTTTGGCATCTTTCTTTGTTTGTTCTCCCCTCCACCCTACTGAGCATTGTGGTTTGCCAAGAAACATATGTTCCAAGCATGAGATGAAAAATTATAAGAAAAAATTTGCCTCTACAGATGATACTGATTTTGGTACTCCCCTGAATTATTTAAATGGTTTTCTAAGCTAATACTTATGTTCAAGCTGAAAGCCTTCTCTTTCTTGGTATGCTAGAAGTTTAAAGTTTTTGGACCAGGGCTTGTCAAACTTGCTTTGATACAAGTCTTACAAAGGATCCGATGAAGCTTCGTATTGCCTCTTTAGACGGATGCTTGTCTTTTTGCATTTGCAGGAGCGTAATATCCTCAAATGATTGCATGTTTACCTGATATATACTAGCTTTGCTGCCTCCTTTGCAAAGCCATCACTTGCAGCTAGACATCGGCTGGGTTTCCAGAAGAAATATCCGTAGGAGTGAAGTATGTGTTCAGGTATAATAGGAGTTTCTTTTGCTAGCTGTCTCTTCAGGCTTACTCTTTTCGCTATGCTATATTTCTTCTGATGAAGCGTTTTGTAATGTCTGTATGCTTTATTCTCAATTTCATTCAGTTTTCTGTTGTTGGAACATTGAGTTTTTGCCCCAATTCTTCTTTGCCTTTCGAAACTGGAATAGCATAGACAATAATGACCGGCAATCACAAGAATGAAACAAAATAGCCAAGTCATTTGTATGACCGAACAGCATTCAAAATTTTCATATTATGGATCTTGCGACCGAAGTTCATAACTAATTCCTTTTTATTTTCCCTAGAAAACACATGGTTTTTGTTTCGTTGATGTGAATCCTTCATTCTCGAATCCAGAAATTCAACCCTCTTGTGGCCATGTTTCAATAGATTTGGGGTACTCATTCATGCTCTTCCACCATTTTTTTTGGATTAAGGATCCCACAACATGATTGGATCCCCGATTCCATGACACTTCGAGACGTTACCAATTTAACTAAACTTTTGGGCATTCTGGATTTTCACTAATTCCAGTGACCTACAGAATTATCTTATTGTTTCTAAAATCATACCAAAATCACAAAAACATTCAATAATGTAGAAAAGCCAAATAATTCTAAAAATATTTAATGAAGAGGAATGGATAAGCCAAATAGTAATTCTTACTTAAGTAGTGTTTCGGCAATATCTATAATAAAGTAAACAAGTTCTGCTAGCAAATTAAACCTACCCAACCTAAAATAAAAAAAACAAGTAGAAATTATCCATCTACTTGGGCAAAGGCTCATTTCCCTTTGTAAACCTCTTCCAAAACCAGTGCTTTGTCCAGATTACGGCCATGTCTTCAATAGGTATCTCCTTGGTTTCAGGCAACAAAAACCAGACGTAGAGTGTCATAATAACCACCCAACACCCAAAGAACACGAACAGCAAGTACTTCATGGTGCATAGCATTCTGAGAAATACTTCAGCAACAATAAATGTGAAGATCATGTTTACACCCACAGTGACACTGTATGCAGCTGACCTGATCTCCAAGGGGCAGATCTCACTTGGAACCAGCCATCCCAGAGGACCCCAAGAATATGCAAATGAAGCAACGAATATGCACATGCACACTACAACTCCCATGGCATATGGCTTTGGCAAGCTTTCCACTTGTCCTGACCATCCGAATTTTATCCCAATTAGAGCTGCTACAGCAGCCTGCAACCAACAACAGTTGATAAGGTTTCCACGCCAACAAGAAGAAGAAAATTTTCATGGAAAAACTGCATTGCATTTAGGATTAATATGGATATAATTAATAGTTTTATTTACCTGGAAAATTATCATGAAGATACCACCACTCAAAAATAGAGGCCTTCGTCCCCATTTATCAGTACCATAGATGGAGATAAACGTAGCCAAGGTATTGACAACACCAGTAATAACGGCTGACATTAGGGATGCATTGCCTCCAAATCCCAGAGTTTTAAACAGCACAGGAGCATAAAACATCACCACATTTATGCCAGTAAATTGCTGAAAGAATGGAAGCAATAAGGACATGCAAAACTGAGGCCTGTACTGCCTCTTAAAAAGGTTTCTCCAGGGATCCTTGACCTGTTTTGCTTCCTCACTGGCACGTACTATGTCTGCAAACTCATCATCAACGTTTTCGATTCCTCGAACGAGTTTAAGGACTGATTTGGCCTCGGCTTCATTGCCTCTAGCTAAGAGGGAGTTGGGGCTGTCTTTGAGAAAGAAGAGCGTTGGAACCCCCATTATAAGGGCCGGAACAGCAGCGAGGCCTAAGCTTAATCGCCATCCATTGTTGGGCATATATTTCCCTGTCAAATAGTTCACTATGTTTGCAGCTAATATTCCAACTGTGATAAACAACTGGAAACAAACGTTGAATCTTCCACGGAGTTTCGGTGGAGTTATTTCTGATAGATAAATTGGCACTGACTGCAAAATTAATTCAAATCAATTCAATGTAGAATTGCACCAAAAAAAAAAAAACACACACACACACACACAGAGACTAGTTTGGTATATTAAGGTGCTAAAGTATAGTATTACCTGATTGGCAAAACCAATCCCCAAACCCAAAAGAATACGACCAATAATGAGCATGCTAACGTGTTGAGCGAGGCCGTTCAAGGCTGCACCAACCAAGAAAACAACAGAACCAACAAACATGGATAGCCGCCGGCCAAATTTCTTGGTCATCTTCGACGCAAAAGACGATGAAAGGAGGGCAGCTAGGTAAAGGGATGAAGTGAAGACGGTCAACAGTTGGTTGTCAAACTTGCAGTATTGGCTTGTGGAATGATCCAACTCCTCCTTCCGATACACCGATGGGAAGAATTTCTTCAAGAATGGATTCATGGAGGTCACCCCACCTACATCATTGTTGTTTATTTTAATTAATTATTTTATACTAATAAATAACACTTTTTTTTTTTTTGGAATAACTAATATTGAGACAAATTAATTAATATCGTACGCTATATAACTATAAATTCCATCTGGAATTTTTTTTTAAAAAAAAATCTACAAATCCCATCTGAATTTTTTTTAAAAAAAAACCCCTATAAAGCCAGTTTTGTCAGTACAATTTGGCTTCCTGCAGCGTAAATAATTTGCATTTGTTCCAATCATATTAAGTAAGAAAAGAAAAAAGGAAGAAGGGTTTCTTATTGAACTGTACAATCAACAATAACTTAAAACAGAGAAAAATATTAATATTTATGTCTAAACTTAATCTACCATCCTATATTTTTTTGTTTTAAAAAAAAAAAAAGTGTGACTACGAAGATTAAAATTTATGAGTAATACATAATTACACTTTGAACTTCAATTGTAAAATCTACTGTATAGTGCAAAATTTTACCCAAATTTTTTTTTTTTACCAAATTTGATCATGCATGCAGTACGTACTTTTATAGTTCTATGATGCAAAATCAACGTAGCAAAGCATAGTCTCATCACCTGAAATTCCAATATCGTATCCAAAGATGAGACCTCCCGAGGCGGCTATAATCGCAGCGAGAATCACATACCACGTTACTTTGTAGGGAAAATCTCGTGTCGCACCACCAGCACCGCCACCGAAACCACCGCCCGCCATTATTTATTTATGGCTCACTACTAAATTAGATTATAAGACAAACAAGAAAAAGAAAAAAAAAACCCCCACAAAATATTGCTAAACAGAAAAATATTGTTCAAAGGGAATTTTACACGAGTATATATTTATAGAAAGGGAAGAAACCAATTTGATGTGATCCATTACAGTTGACAAGATTATAAGACATACAATTGTACGTGAATTCTGTCGTGTAGAATTTGTTTTTACATACGTAGCTGATTTAGGAATGATATTTAGCCTAATTTGAGCAAATTTTGAGGTTATTTTTGTACTTAAAAACGTTTAATATGAATCTGATTTCAACGTTGTAATTGTCGCTATTTTTGGTAGAATTCTACTTGTATGTGTTTTTTGTTTTTATTATTGCTAATCAATATAGAATTGCATTGTATTGTAATTCTAATACTTTCTTATCGTTAAATATTTAATTATATCTAACACGTTTCGCTTCAATAAAAAGTTTTTTTTTTCGGTCTTTACAATACAAATACAATTTCAATTTGGCTTTCTTTATACCACAACAATTATCCACAATTTTACTTTTAGTATAACACGGTTCATCTAAAAGCATAAGTGTGGACATTAATAACATGAATGCTCAATGCTTTCCAAAAATAGCTTCACAAGTAAAATAATGAACAGACAATTATTTAAATCAAATTCTCAAGAGGATATTGATAAATTTGGTGGGCTAAATTACAAGTCCAAATTAACCTGTTAACAATTTCACGAAATGTGAGCACTCCATGAGATTGATTAATTAGGCTAATGGTCAATCCGAAGCTACAATTGCTCATTGAGCGTGATGGATTCCATGAATTTGATGAGTCTATATATGAAGGGTAGAGCATATGGGACAGAAATAAAATTGAAAAAGACTTATTTCACGATCAATTTCAATTATATTGTTGCGATAATCAAACACTCGATCCCTTGTATGATTGAAAATTGAGGTCAGTTTTTTAAATTGAAACTTTTTCATTAGTTGAGAAATTTGTATTTCAAACGTAGTATTTAGTTACATTTGAGAGTCGAGGGTATACAGTTTTTTCTAATAACATAATACTCCATTCATCTCAAAAATAAGAATTTTCTTTATATTGAGTATAATTTTTTTTAGGTTATTAGATACAATACTTTCAATACATTATTAAATATATAATTTCATATTTTTATCTTTATTTTTTTTATTGTGGCCATGTATAATTACTAATCTTTCGTTCCAAAAAAAAAAAAAGTTTAATTTTAAAAATTTTGTTGGTTTAAAAAAAAGTTTACTTTTAGTGTGAAATTTTTGTACTACATTCACCAATAATGACAATATATAACTTAGGTTAAAAAATAAGAATAAGAATATAAATGTATGTATTTAATTGTGCATAAAATATTTTATTGCTTGTAACTTTAAAAAAATAATACTAAATTGAAAATGAATTTTTTTTTTTTAGAACGAAATGAGTATTAGTAAGAATTTTTATTTTAAAATTGGACTTTTTTAAAGTAAAAAATTGATATTGAAAGTGAATGTTTTTCTTTTAAACATTTGCTCTTTTTATTCATTTTTAAAACTTCTACTGCCCTAATTCAAAATTTCCCCTTTCTTAAATATAGACAATATTCTAAAAAACCATTTTTAGAAAAGAAAAATTCCAAAAGCCAATGCAGGTCCATTTTCAACCCATCACGTAACCCCTCGATTGTGAAAATGGTGGCCGAATCGAGTTCTCCGAAGAGACGCATTTGCCCGAAATGCTCTAAACCTGCCAGGATTTGTCTATGTGCCCGGTTGAAGACCCACGTCTTGAAAACTCGGAGCGTCAACGATTTTCCAACAAGGACCCCTTAAAATCTTAGCGTGGTTTCAGTTTCTGATGTTAATTTCCAAGCCCGCTTCGTAGTTGGCATACTCGATCCGGATCAGAAAATGGGTTCTGGTCACTGGGAGTAGAAAAGGCTGAAAAGCAGCGATATTGGTGCTTATGGAAATAGTAAAATGAAGTGGTATTCTTTTGACGGCTCTTCCTGTTGTGGGTTAGTGGAAAGTTCTGATTTTGAAAACAGTTCGATGCGCCCAGAAGAGAAAAAGAAACTGTGGGCATGTTAATGAAAGAGCTGATTTTTGTAGAAAATTTTGCAAGGATGATTCAGGATAGCTTAGATAGAGATTACGTAGAGGATGTGCCTAGGTGTTGCACCTCATGTGAGGCCATTCCAGATAGCAAAAATGAAGCTTTAGGACCATTTTTGGGTTGGGTCCAATAGGAGCAAGTCCTGGAAGTGTTGAAGATGCTGCTATTGCTTTTTACTAATACCATGGAAAAGTATGGGGCCATCAGCTATTTCAGTAATCATAGGACCAATTTCAATTGGGAATGTGAGCCAAATTGTGATTTACAGTTTAGACTTGGAACCCTAGTGTCAATTGGGAATGTGAACCATAATTTAGACATGGAGCAATCATCAATTCTATCATATATCATCAAGCCTCCAGCTTACCTACTTCTCGCAAAGCAGATAGATTTAGGACGGATTATGCATAGGGTTATTGGCATTTCATTTTGAGTAAATGACTAGCCTGAAAATTTAGTATTGATTATTATTTTTGTTTGATCGAAATGTAAAAATTTGTATTAATCAAAAAGGTACAATTTCACCGGGCATTCTAGGAGATACAGAATCACCAAATGACTAGAAACACAGGAATAAGATATTAAGGCTTAGGTGCCTAAAGAATCTTATATACCTGGGTCTTGATTCTTTTAACAATATTAGCTAAACATGGTACCATGCAATTAAATATCAACCGATTTTTAGTAATCCAAATGTAGTATAAAGTACACAGAAAAGCCAGTCTCTTAAGGCGGCTTGGAAAAGAGGTACCCCAATTCTCCTTCTTTAGCCATCGAAGGCCATTATAAATTGTTCCCATCTCTCATTGAATCCCGCACCATTCTTTAATGTGCATCCACAAAGCACGCGTGAATGGACATTGGAAGAAAAAATGTGCCTTTGTTTCTTGTGTGGCTCCACAGAAAGTACATGAGCTATCAATACCCAAAAAATTGTAGGCAGTCATTTGTCAACAATCGATCTTGCACAACTAGCTATAATATGAATGACATCTTTGGTGGATTCAAACCATTCCAGATTATTTTTCCCCACTGAACTCTTGCTGCCTGTGTTTGAAAATATTCATATGCAACCGCAACATTAAATCTGCCCATCGAGTTCCAAGTGTCCATTACTTGCACAGCCCGGACAATGAGTTTTTCCTTTTCAATCAGTGCATCTCGGATAGCTAGCAACTTTTTGAGGAGTGCAGACATATCCTTATGAACTTGGAGTGTCCAGATGCTCTCCCTTTTGAGATATACATGATCTAGTTACTTTAACCAAAGGGAGTCTTTTTTGTTGTGAATATTCCAAAGAACTTTGGCTAATAGTGTATTATTCCAAGCTTTTACGTCTCGCACACCTAAGCCTTCTTCCTCTTTCAGTGTAGCTGTAACCTTCCATGAGACAAAATGTTTACTAGAGTTCCACATAAAGTTTCAGCACAATCTAACCACAGATTATTCACAATTAGTAGTGGTGATTTAATTTCAATTGATAGTTAGAGGGAATTTAAACGTCAACAGTCAACAGTGCAAAGTAATTTTACAGAAGATTTACCCATACTGCAGTAGAACTAGTGCATACCTAAACAGCCAAAAAATATTCGGGTATTGATTTGTGCTCTTAACATCAAACATTGATTTCTGTTCTTAACTTCAAATTTTTTTTTAGGGTTTTACGATTTTTCCCTCTAACTTCATAGCACATGGCTATTATGATGTGCTTCATAAGCCTACGTCAGCCTTACAATGATATTAAGGAGAAATTTTTTTCATGTGGTGAACAATAAACTGAAAAAGTTACACAAATGAAGTTTCAAATAGTAACTACAAAACCCACTATGAATCTGTGCTGTAGAATATAAGCTAAGACAAAATTTGCCTGCAGTCAATTTAACGATACATCCACCAAAAGTCTATCCCAAACATAACAACATTCAGAAAAGCAGTAAAAGATGAGTAACAAAAATCAGTTCCAACAAAATTCAGACACATCCTCTAAAAGATAAGCTCATGTGGTTTGTCCCCTGATTTAAGAGAGAACCGTGCACATAAATAGGACTTCAAATCTGTAACACCCTCGATAGCTATAATCAGCTGTGCATCAATAGCTTTCTGGTCATCCTTCTTGTCTTGTGGGAGTACATTCTTTGCCTAAAATTTAAGTTAAACAAGTGAGAAGCTGGGAAAAGTGAGAGAGAGACTAGATATAACATGTATTCCGCATTTATAACAAACCTCTTTCTCTGCCTCAAAGAACTCGCCCTCTCCTTTCTTCTTCTTTTTCTCAACTTGCTTTGCGAAGTACTTGTCATCAAATTTGTCAAGGCCAGCCCCAGAGATGTCAATCTTGGTTGAAGTAGCAATAACATAAGACTGATTAACTCTCCTCAGAGGAACACCATTAATCTTGAATGGTCCTACAGTGGAAGCAGCAGGAAGGCAACTCAAACTTAAGAGAGTATTTACAAGCTGAACCACTGGAAAAACAAATATGGTGGGAAGAAGGTGACGAAGTAAAAACTTTTTTTTTGTTTGTCCAATTGACATAATCAGAAAAATTATTATTACCTACTCCCAATGACTAAAGCAAACAGACAATCAACATAATTCTACTAACAGATACAATGCCCATGCACTAGAGAAATGTATTGACAAAATCATATATGATCAATCAAAAGTAAAAAATATCAAATTAAATCAATCTTTTCGCTAACTTTTAGATGCATTAATCATTCCTGATGGACTTTGGAAAGAAAATTTTATAGGCTACACATTCTCTTTTTCTCAGTCCAATTGCAGGGCAGTGTCTGGACTATCATTTCCCAGTAATTCTATCCACACTTGGCCACTTGCCTCTTCTCTTCATTATCTTGGTTTAGAGTCAATTAGACAAGAAGGCTTCACAGACACACACAGAATAATTAGCATTACACAAAGTTGAGGTTATATCACAAACTTAAATTAGCAGCTCACAAGCTCCACCAGAACAATTAAATTTTCACATTCCATGTGTAAATGACTTTCGTCACCATTTCCCATCATGGAGTCTAACTAATTGATCAACCTAGCTTTGACTTGTACTTTAAATGAAAGTTAGACATAGCATAAGATGGAAAACACCCATATAACAGAATTTAAGAGTTCAAATAGAAATTTTCCCATCTCATTCCACAGGTGTTCAGCAAACAACCCTAGTACTTCCTGCATCCATTCATACTATCTTCCTACTCCAACATGGTGGCCAGTGGCCACACGACCTTTTATAGTTTAGTTATATTAATATTATTGAGTTTGGTTAGACGAAGCAAAAATGCAAACAGACTGCCATTATAAGATTAAATAAATCTTATTCACATCAACAAAACATAAGAACAACAAATTATGCCAGCCAATCTAACTTGGGTTGTTTAAGATGATTCTTATTCACTTTTTACTTTTGAATCTAAGTAATGAAAAACTACAGGTAATCACTCATCTCATTATTTAAAAGCATTAATCTAAAATCAATTCAAACAAAATTACACCATACACTATGAAATCCCTATATCTGTCGCCCACAATTCTAAATCAACAGCAAAAACTAACGAGCCCCAAAATTCCCCCAAACAAACAGTAACAAATACCCAAAAAATAACAACAAAAAAATCAAATTATTGTAAATGACATTTCTACACGACATTTCTTTCTTACCAGTAACGAGAAGCAATCCAGAGGCAAGTTGCTTCAAGAAAACAACCCTTTTCCCCTTAAATCTCCCAGTCAAAATAATCAACACAGTCCCAGGTGTAATACTTGCCCTAACCACAGAAACCAACACATAAAAATTATCAGAAAAAATAAACTTCAGATATTAAAACACCACTACCCAAAAGGGCAGTCGAAAATGGGAAGTTTATAACCTGAGCTTGGTGGGTCTCGCCTTGCGCTTATTGGCCAGCGGCTTCTTGACATCATCAGCTGGGTAGAACTTAACGGGCTTCACAGCGGCGGGTTTTGTCTCTTCAGCGGCTTTCTTGGCGTGGGTGGGCAGAATGCCGCCATTTTTGGCCTTGATGGCCCATAAACCTCTCTTGTGATACATCTTGGAGCGAGAGAATTTACCCACACCCCTGATTAGATCAGGGTTTCTGCAGACCTTCTTCTGCTTTGCCGCCATTGCCGAATTCTGAGAATCCCTGAGCGTGTGTGCGCGAGAAAGATGGAGAGAGAGGGGCTAGCACAATACCGCTGCTGCGATAGGCTTATATATCACTTACCCGATAAAACCCTAGCAAAATCGTAGGGAAAATGGGCCAACCGATGAGTACGCATGGAGAAATTGTCTCTTGGGCTTCTTGAATTATGATGGATTAATGAACCCAATTGTTTCTTGGGCTTGGTCTAGAGGGAGGTTGCAAAATAATTAGGGGAAAAAGCAAAAGTCAAAAGTTAATTACTATAAAAGTTAGTGATTAGGCCTTAAGTTTTTTTTAGAGTAAACTATACTCCAAAATAGTCTCTTACATATTGGCGAATAATCTTTTTAGTCTCTCGCTTTTAAAATGGGAACAAATAATCCCTGGCATTTCATGAATGTACTATGTTAGTCATCTATTACTATTTCGTCACTATTCTGACAGAAAAATAAACGGAATAGTGACGGAGAATCGAAATGATTTATTCATGAAATGTGATGGACCGTTTATTTCCATTTTAAAAGTAAGGGACTAAAAAGATCATTCGCCAATATGTGAGGGACCATTTTGGGGGTTATCTCAAACTATATTTTCGCTCATCATACTTTTTGTTTGTTCCAACTTTGATTACCATACTTTTTTTTGTCTCACTTTTAGTCATTGAATTCCTAAAAATGTTCCAAAATTAGTCATTTCGTCTATTTTCCCAGTTAAGTGAGACAGAAATGCAATCACACGTGACACACGCCCTTATGCTATAGACAAAAACGTAATTCCATTCCCTTATGTGCGAATTTATCTTTCTTCCAACGAATGTAATTTCTCTCTCTTCCAATGAATTATTTAAATTTACATTAGGACATTCAAAATTGGTTTTTGTGCGTCCAATATAATGTCACATTCATCATGTTCAAGTAACCGAACCCCTACGGCATATTGTGCACATTCATTTATTCTTCTTCTCTCTCCCTCTTTTTTAAATTCACTTTTAATTTTTTTAAAATCTAATTTAAATTTTTTTTTATATTATCATTATTACTAATAATTGATGACATGAAATTAAAAAGTCAAGTTTTTAAATTGAAAAAATACGTATTTAACAATATATTAAATGTGTTATGCTTTACAAGTAAATAAAATAATTTTTTTTTGTGATGGAGTAATTAATAGTCTTTGAGATCTAAAATCAATTAATAATTTCACATCAATAATTATAATATTTAGCATGAATTTTCAATCACTAATGTGACGTACTAGATATTAGAAATAATTTATATTTGGTGACTTTCACCCTTACTAAATATTAGTAGATATTTAGAATAATTTGTATTTCGAAACTCCTACCGTGTAATATCACAGTAATAACAAAAATAAACTCAAAATTTAAAAAAATATTTCTCAATAAATTGAGGGAATAAAAATGAAAAGGAAAAGGTTGGCTTAGCTGCAAACTCTTCAAATGCGAAGATGGACCAAAACCTCACATCTGGGCCAGGTAATTGGCAAGTGGCAAGTGGCAATTGCAACATCCAATCAATTTGCACCATATCCATATGAAGAGTCTCACATGGCATCACCATCATATCTTCCAAAGGAATGAGATATTTTCATGCATTCTCACTTAAGAGATGTTTACCTTGTAGCCATTTTTGGTATCTAACTTTGGACTACTAATAATGGGGTGGGGTGCTTCAATTCCATTGCTCTGGGCTCTTCCAACACCTCAATGTGCTAGAAGCAGCAGCAGCAGCAGCTTCTTCAAGAAAATATCATTGCGGGCATTGCCAGCTTTTGCATCAGCTCATCAACTTCCCGTTTCTGTACGTTTTGATTTCTTAGATGCTTTGATTGCCTTTGCCCTGAACATGGCTTGTTTTCGCTAGTCTTGCTTTAATAATTGCATTAGTTATTCATCTTTAGTTTTACTATTCACTATCTGAAAGGCCAGTTGGAGTCAATTTGAGGTGTTACGGTTTAGGGAAGGAGATTGGTGATAGATTGAACCAATTGGATATTGAAACATTAAGCAATAATACATGAAATCGATTTCAAAAGCCCACGAAGGAAAAGTGACTATATGAAATAACCAGCGAGGTCTCAATAGAATCGA
This sequence comes from Gynochthodes officinalis, assembly GCA_020080225.1. Lineage (NCBI taxonomy): Eukaryota > Viridiplantae > Streptophyta > Magnoliopsida > Gentianales > Rubiaceae > Gynochthodes > Gynochthodes officinalis. The sequence continues at coordinate 17,691,296 of CM034620.1, forward strand.
GATATATGGACTGTTTCCTGAATTGTGAACAATTTAACTAAAGACGAGAAGCCGCGGCATTAATTCTGGTATCAATTTTCTAGTCGTCGAAGTGACTCGGATATGAGATTTGGTGTCACGGAAGGTGTGCATTTGATTACTTAATACATGTTGTGCTCTTGTGCACTTTGCTTTTGAATTCCACATTGTTTATTTATAGCCAGCACTAACAAATATTAGCATCTTTCTGTATAATTTGAAACTGAAGCTTTTGTTCTGCTATAGTAATTAGTATCCATATGTTTAATCTTATACCATCCTTAATTTAATCTAAGATGAATTATAGGCGGCTTCTGACTGTGATGCTTCAGTTATTATCCAGAGAAGCAGTATAAGTTGTTTGAGGTTCTTCTTGCTTTCTAAAAAGAACAAGAAGAGTAGCATATCTGCCAATCAATTGGAAGTGGATGATGTCACAGAAGACGAGGCTTGCGAACTTGTGAATGGAGAGGAGCTCTTGATTGGAGAGGGAGATGATGAAATTAGTGCTTATCTGTTAAAGGCAGTGAAGAACAATAATGGGACTGGCATTTTACTCTTGTCTGACGTATTTGGTTTTGAAGATTCAGCCACAAGAGATTTTGCTTACCGTGTTGCTTGCAATGGTTACAAGTAAGCCTTCTCAGCTTCAAAATGGTTTGCTTCAACTTGAAGAATGATTGGGATAAGTTTCTGTGTATTTGGGTGCACCATTTTCATTTAGTCTCTCATACTTAAAACAATGATGAATGAAATCCCATGAAAACTGCAAGAGCGTTTCATGAAAGAAAAGAGCCACTAGTATCTTTCCTCCCTTTCTTGTGTTACTTTGAAGATTGTTACACCGATCAACATCTCATATACTGATTCATCAGTTTATTGTAATTCCAAGTTTTTTGCTATGAAATAACTACAATGCCCAATTTATCTTCCCTTTCTAAGGGAAAATGAATTGAGAAGTTACATAAACAAGCTAATCCTAATACAAACTGATCATGTGTCCAAGTAGGTTTTCATTATTCTTGGTCAAATTTTTGCTCCTTATTTACTTGCATACTTGATGTCGGATTGTTTGCTAATTGCGAAAATGTATGAGCATGAAACTGTTGCTCAGAGATGAGTTAATTTCCTTTGTACTAAATGGACCAGACCTTGTGAAGCCTGCAGTTTTTGAACCTGTAATTTGTCAGGGTTATGTACAGTATTCACTATATTACACATTTATAAGAATTATTCCACATTAATAATTATTTATGGAGTTATGAACATAAGCTGATTGCAGTGGTCAGTGACTCAATATTGATGCTTTTCATTGTGAGGACATTTAAGTTTTTATATTGCTATATAGGAAGGTAAAGCACCCATTGTCTTCCAGCCTCTCCCCGCTTTAGCTCCTGCTTTATATTATCACATTCTGTTTGCACTTCATGATTAATATACACTAATAAATCAATAATCTTTAAGTAGAATTCTTGTTTGGTAGCATGAGTGATTTCTGTTGGGAGTACTGCTGTTGGATACTTCCGGTTTACAAAAATTTTCCGCTGCTTTTAATATATTCTGCAGTGTTCTAGTACCAGACCTTTTTCGTGGGGATCCATGGACAAAAGAGAGGCCTAAATCTCTCTTCGAAGAATGGCGTGCCAGACAAAATCCAGAACGAGTTGCAAAAGACATATTTGCTTCAGCAAATTGGATGATCAACGAATTTCTTGCTGCAGGAATCTCAAAGAAGCTAGGCATCATTGGATTTTGTTTTGGGGGTGGTCAAGTGATAGATATTTTAGCACAAGACGAGGTCGGATGTTTTGGGATTGGTATGTCATTCTACGGAACAAGAATTGACACCTCTGTTGCAGCTAATGTAAAGGTACCAGTACTGCTCATTGCAGGAGACAATGACCCACTATGTCCAATGCATACTTTAAAAGATACCAAAAAACAAATTGACCAATGCAAAGTTGTAATATTTGAGGGAAGAGGCCATGGATTTGCCCACAGGCCTGAGTCTCCTGAGGAAGATGAAGATGCAGAGAAGGCTTTTGTTTTAATGAGAAATTGGCTACATGATGGACTGGACATTGAATCCTAATATGCCAGCTTTTCTATAGATAAGATAATGTCTATGCTGTTTGTACTTTCACATAGTGTCATACTACTATATTAGTACTATCTAGCTAGAATCTATGGTGTGTAGTTACCATAATAGTAGAGCTCCACGAATTCTATTTTGTTCCATGTATAGGTGAATAAACATCTATTTGGCTATATATGTACAGTCTAGTCTATATAGCAGTTCTTATGTTTGCCTTAGGGATGTGGTTATCCCAGGTAGTATCTATCCCTTGTTCATTCTTGGACATTGAGTCTTGGTATCTGCCAAACAAATCCACTACATCGCTTAGCAATGCCGCTGCGTGGCTGAGCCCACATTGAAGAGCTTCTCAGTCTCCCATCTAAAGAGGCTGCTTCAATTTTGATCGATTTTTCTTGGAGTTTTGGGGATGAATTTCTAATATGTTGTCACTGAGGTGGTGGAAAATCTGGTTCTGTTCGTTTCTCAGTTCGTCTATGGTAAGGTGATACTCCGCTGAGACCAAATTTCTGCTTAATAGATTTTAAGCTCTCAATTTCCAGGGCAACAAAATTTCCAGGGCAACAAAACAAACTAGCAGTTACTAATCCAGTTGCATGTCTCTCAGTCTCAGATTAAGAGTATTGTTACCAGTTAGCACGTGGTAGCATTCATACTTGCCTTAAAGACTCAAAAGGAGGGGATTAAGAGGGCAGATTCATTCAATTACAGCTTGTGTTTCTTGAGGCTGTGACTTGCTTGCCATATTCATAATGACATGCTAGCCTGTGGTCCAGACTATGAATTTTCTTTACAAAGGAAATTTTTTACGGGTATAACTTCCCATGAAAAACCATTTAAATTGACAATTTGCCCACGAACACAGGAGCAATTTGCACACTGAACAATGAATGTATTGGTTTACTGAAATATCAAGAAATAAAGCAATCAATATCAAGAAATAAAGCAAAAATGGTTGCATTAAGAATCTTCAAGATTATGCATTAGGGATAAAGCGTGGATAGTAGGAGAGACAGAAAAGGGGGAGGGTAATTATAATGAGGCCAACGGTACAAGCACATGAGAAAAACAAACAAAAGAACAGGGTGCAGGACAGATAAAGTAGTTTTATAGATGGAAATAAAGTCAAAACAGAAACCATCCGAATAGGCCTTTCTCATGGTGCAGGCCAAGCATTGTCAGATGCCTACTACTACTACTTGAAGTCAGCTAATTGTAGTTGCAGAGATATTAGATCTTTACAAACTGAAACTTGGAGAGAGTTAACCAGATAACTAAGTAGTTAATGCTTCAAAGAAGTTTGAAGTCACAAAATGACTTAGTACGATGGATGAAATGAACAACTCAGAACTCAAAAGATGGGTTTTGATTATTCCATGTGCACCTTTTTCATCTTCCTCTTCATCTCTTCATCCAGATGGCAGCCATATGGAGACATCATCAATTGTGGTCTGAAAAGATGATTAGAAGAGATTCATTAACAAACTTATAATTTCCTACGATAAGAGAGAATAGAAATATCTTAGCAAGACAATATGCACTCAAAATAAATAAAACAACAAAAGGAAAGAACCACCACCTTTCAGATGATCCTGGTGCCAACCAGAAAATTGGTCCTCTAATTGGATATGGTGCATCGAAGGGAGGAAATGGCCCAATGTAGTGTTTTGCATAATGATAAATGCCTGCAAGATGTTTTACATGGGGATATACTTGTCGTGATTGTATTCCTGAGGGAAGTCATCAGCAAAGTAAATAGTACGAGGGATCAAATGAGGATGCCGAGTTGTTGATAAGCAAAAAGAGTGATTGAAACCCAAGAAAATCACACGGTTACTGAGACAGTTCAAGTATTCCAAACTTTCCCCAGCAAAATCAACTTTATAAACATCGTACCTCTGTGCCCCGTATTTAAACACTTTCTCTTTATACACATTCTCAAAATTTTTTTTTACCATGACGGGAACATGAGTCGGCATATCATCATCATAATACTTGACAACTAAAAGAAGATCCCCTGATGGCTCATCCACCACTAAAAAAGTTTTGTTCTTGCAATTTCTCCGCAATAGCTTTTCGGACTCGCTAAGCTCAGAAGGAAGGGGAATCGATTTAGATATAAATTGGGCCTTTCTGGGGCTACTAGGATCAGAGAAATTTCAAGCTTCAATGCCTCCAAAACAAGTTGACAATGCATAAAAGGTTGATTGAGGTTCTGAGTACACCAACTGTTCACAGCAAGGATTTGAACCATGCAAGATAGTCCAGTCACTTCCATCTATTCCAGGTCTGCAATAAGCAAGCTTTGGGTTAAATTCCTCAAGAACTGCCATCAATATGCAGCTACCCTCATCGGGTTCCGCCCGACAGAACCAAATTTCTAACGGACATTTGGAATCCCATATGCTCGGGACCTCCAGTTACAAAGGCAACCGAGGGGATCGCAGGAAGTCGTATAACATCCTTCACATAGTCATCCAGCGGCGGTCTATGAAGATGCAATGACCGTCATTCGGAACAAGTAGACCTAGCCATCCCCTGTTAGAAGCCAAACATGTTAATAGGAAAAACGGTTTAAAATGCCCACAAAATTGGACGAATTCAGCATTGGTGAAGTGAAAACTGTTGTCCAAGAACTTAGCAAGCTGGGGATTGGTATGTTGGCTAAGGCCGCACAATGGTGGATTCACGGTATAGGTGACCGGTTTCACGGAAACTGCGCATAATCTACGCCTCACGTCCATGATGGTCTCATTTTGAACATTGGCTGCGAGCGAGCCAAGTGAAGAGAAGATCCACCTCTGCCCAGAGCCATCTTCTGTTACAACCCCTGATCCTCCTTCGTCCTACGTGCTGAAGGAATGCTGCGGTGGAATTTATACTTGATTCGCAGAACTGTACGGACAGCAAAACCCTGTCAGGAAAGATGGGCAGAGGGAAAGGAGGATTAGCGAAGGATTCATCGTTGTGTCGATCAGTACGTATGACCATGCATTTAAATAGCCTCATGCTCGATCATTATATCATAGTTACAACAGTAGTTACAAAATACGCAGTTCTATTGACTCAACTATGCATAGGAAGATCCGAATGAGTATGGACTGTATTTTAAAGTTTATTTTTGCGATTTTTAAAACAATTTTTATATAAAAAAAAAAGAAGGAAAAAAGGAGAGGAAAAAAAAAGTAAGAGGGAAAAAAAACACAAGGAAAAAAAAACAAAAAAACAAATAAAAAAAAAAGAGAGAGACAAAAAATAAAGAAAGAGGAAGCAGCTAAAGGTGACTGTGGTAAACTTGGTTATAAATACTCTTGGTGTGGTCGAATGCTACAAATGTTTTAGGGATTACATACGCTTCCTTGATTGGTTAGAGGTATTTTCCTCCAAGAAAGGCTTTTAAAATTCTTTGGGAAGGAATGCCTCTTTTGCTTTCTGTCACCCCATCTATGTTCTCAGCTATTTTCACATTCTGGTCCACTTTCTGGTTTACTCTTGGGCTACTCACTCCTAGCTGTCAAGTCTCCAATGTTCTCAGTTTTCTAACCCTTGGATTTTAACTATTCTCTTTTTCTAATCTCAAAATTCTGTTTACTCAAAGCCGGATAGTCCTGCTAGTTTGAAGATTTTTACTCTGAAGTTTCTGACCCCTGGTCACAAATGCTGCTAGGAAGATTTTTAACTCAACTTCCTGATCTGAAATTTCTACAATCTATTTATCAATGCTGCTGTTTTATTGCTGCTGGTTTCATTCATTAACACAGGTTCTTTTCTGCTGGGCTTTACTATGATTGGACTGCTATATGTTGTAGTTTCATTCTCACTGGACTTTTTACTTGTTCGGACTGATTATTTTTAGCAAGTCTGAACTCCTTTTGAAGACCGGAAATGGGATCATGATTCTGAGTTGAAGAAGGGTAGCATGATGCTTTTGGAGTTTCCTAATGGTCCATTTCCTACCTAGGTTTTTGCGATTTCTCTTATGTAATAGTTACACAAAATGTGTATATGGATTGCAATTGATGTTCAAGATATATTGTCCAAACTTAGTCATTTAGTTGAAGTTAGCCATACACTATATCTCAAAACATCAATCTTTTGGCAATCCTTTTGATAGTGTAGTTTCTTTCCATAGTTTATGATAGATTTATTGTTAGCTAGCACTATGCAAAAGCTAACTTTCCATTGTAACTAATGGGATAATGGCAACCCCAATCCATTATACCATTTTCCTCCTTGGCTAATAACTTAGACCAAAGAGATCATTTAGCCTCTTTGGGCTAATATCTATAAAGATCTTATTCTTCAATCAATGAAATTGCTATCGTTCCACAAAAAAAAAATTAATTTTTATATTTTTTATTTTACAATTTTTATATAAAAAATGTAAATATGCAATCTCACAACTTTTACTTAATACATCTTGAAATGCAATATTATTAAAGTATTATGCCACTTATGTCCCCTCTATTGGTTTCAAAAAATAATATAAACTCAAACTTAAAAAGTAATGATAAAAAAAATTATGTATTTAGTTAATATATTAAATATATTATGTTATATATATTTAAAGTTGTAATATGTTTTAATTTTAATATGTTAGTGTTAATTAAATAATTAATTGAATTAACTTTATATCTACTATTTAAAGTTACACATACTAAACAAATTTTTATATACCCTTAATAGAATATTTAAAATAAAATAAAATAACATGTTACATGATATTTTAACTAACAATATAATTATATAAATTACTATTAAATTAACTAAAAACGAACTTATAGTTCATAAATATAATAAAATAAATTAAAATATAAATTATATATTTTAAAAACTAAATAAAATTTTTCTTAAAAAATTAATATTTACTAAATTTTAAAATATCATTGAGCACACTCCATGCTTGTGTGGGTTAAAAAACTAGTCTGTACTCTAAAAGAGAGACTTTAGTGGCGACTTGCTGTCGATAGGTTTCTTCCAAGTTGCAAGTTGCTCTTGTATAATTTTGTAAAGTTTTGTGACTATTTTTTCAATAATTTTATGAGTTTTAATTTATTTTAAAAGTTTTTATATTACTTCCTTTAATTTAACATAAAAATTATTAATATTTATTTAAATTTTACTTTCAAATTTAATCAATAGTCACAATGTAAAGTAAATCAAACATTTTTTTTTTGTTATGCATGGGGATTTATTTTTTAATTTATATCATCATATAATTTTTGTTAATTTTAGACACACACAAATGTATATTAAAAAAATTGTGTTATCATAAGTTAAAATGTAATTTTGATCATAAACATTAAAAATAATATAAATTGTTTTTTACTTATCATTTAAAGCATTTTAACTTAAAATACCAGTACTATTTCAAAATATTGTATAAAATCATATCAATTGTTATTAGTCAAAGTTACAATATGATTTATATGCAAAGAGTTTATAATTTAGAGTTTTATATTTTATACTTTTTTTAAAAAAATTATAATCATTATTTAATAGTTTTATTTTAAAATACTTTTCTTATCACAGATTATAAATTTATACATTTTTATTCAACAAATATTATTTCATACTTTTATTAATTTTAATTGTTTGAGAATTTCTCTTTAACATTTTTAAATATTTGTTTTCTTTAAACTTTTAGCAATATGTATTAAACAAATTATTGACAAAATTATGAGCATCTCATGCCTTGCATGGGAGTCCTGCACTAGTAACTAGTAACATATCTAATTATTAGAATTTTATAGCCTATCATACTAAATTCAAATGTTCCAATCACAGTTACCTTCTTATGTGGTATTAATTTTTATATATATTAGTTATTAGCAACAATTTTTTTTTCAAAAAAGAACTTATCAATATTTCAATTAGCACTATTATTATAAAGTTTGTGTTACTTTTAAATTATTTTAACAAAATAATTATATAGTAGAAGTATAAATTAAAAATATTTTAAGTAATAATAATTATATATATATATATATATAAATATAAAAAAATTATAATTTTTTAATATATACTACTAACTAAAATTTTTTAATATTAGAATAAAACATTTAAGAATATATATAAAAGAAATATATAAGTGTACATGAATTACAAAATTTAAATAGTAATAAAAATTAGAAAAAAAATCCCATATAGAATAAAAATTTTGATTAATTTTAGATTACAACTAATTATACTTGAAAGTAAAATTTAAATTGATAATACAAAAATAAAATAATAAAAACTTTTAAAGTAAATTAATATACTAAAAGTATACAAAAATAGTTTTAAAATTTCAACAAATTACATTTTTACCAAAGTGTAACCTGTAATTTGGAGGAAATCTATTGACAGTAAGCCACCACTAAATCTCTCTTTTAGAATATAGACTAGGTTTTAAAATTTAATTAATATTTTTAATAAATTGTTTTTGATTTTTAATTTATTTTATTATATTTATGAACTATAAAGTTCTTTTTCAGTTAATTTAATACGAGTTTATATAATTATATTGCTAGCTAAAGTATCATGTTTTCTCCTATTTCTTAAAAAAATTCTATTAAGGGCATATAAGAATTTGTTTAATATCTATAACTTTAAATAGAGTATGAGTTTAATTTAATAAGTAGCAATTATTGAAGATAATATTTATAAAATATTTAAATAAGGATATGTGTGCATTTTTTTTTCTGTGGATAAATATACCAATTATTTGTAGTGTTAATAATTTACTTAAATAATTATGCATTATAATAATTTTAAATAATTTTTTGAATTAGTATTATTTTTTAGTCAAAATATTTAAACTAATAAATGGAGATCAAGTTAAATTATTTTAAATATTTATTTCTATATTTTTAAAATATATTCTACTAAGCAAATTTTTTGAATATGAAAATAAATATTTAAGAATATATATAAAAGAAACATGTAAGTGTAGGTGAGTTACAAAATTTATATGGTAATAAAAATTGAAAAATCCCATGTATAATAAAAAATTTGATTAATTTTAGATTACAACTAATTGTACTTGAAAGTAAAATTTAAATTGATAATAAAGAAAATATAATAAGAAAAATTTTTAAAGTAAATTAATATACTAAAAATATACAAAATAGTCACAAAATTTCACAAAATTATATTTATACCAAAGTAAAATCTACAATCTGGACGAAACCTATTGACAAAAGATAACCATCACTCTCCCTCTTATATATACTAGTTTTTTAACCCCATGCAATGCGTGGGATGTGTCCAATGATATTTTAAAATTTAATAAATATTTGTTTGGTTTTTAAAATATATAATTTATATTTTTAATTTAATTTATTATATTTATGAACTATAAGTTCTTTTTTAGTTAATTTAACACTAATTTTTATAATTATATTGTTAGTTAAAGTATCATGCAACATGTTTTTCTAAGTTTTTAAAGAAAATATTTTATTAAGGGCACATAAAAATTTGTTTAGTATTTGTAACTATAAATAGTATATATAAAGTTAATTCAATTAAGTATTTAATTAACAGTACCATATTGAAATTAAAATACATTACACCTTTAAATATATATAACTATTTATTTATTATTATGATGTAAATTAATTTATATAAAAGTATATTTAGTTAATTTAATAAGTAGAAATAATTGAAGGTAATAGTTATAAAATATTTAAATAAAGATATGTAAATATAGAGTATGAATTTTTTTCTAAAGATAAATATGCCAATTATTTGTAATCATAGTGTTAATAATTTATTTAAATAATTATACAATATAATAATTTTAAATAATATTTTGAATTAGTATTGATATTTTTCTAGTCAAAGTATTTAAAATAATAAATGGGGATCAAGTTAAATTATTTAAACATTTATTTCTATAATTTTTTAATATATACGACTAACTAAACTTTTTTAATATTGGTATAAAACATTTAAGAACATATATATAAAAGAAATATATAAGCGTACATGAGTTACAAAATTTATATGGTAATAAAAATTGAAAAAAAAATACCATGTACAATAAAATTTTTGATTAATTTTAGATTACAACTAATTGTACTTGAAAGTAAAATTTAAATTGATAATAAAAAAAATATAATAATAATAACTTTTAAAGTAAATTAATATACTAAAAGTATACAAAAAAAGTTTCGAAATTTCAATAAATTACACTTTTACCAAAATACAACTTGTAATTTAGAAGAAATCTATTGACAATAGATTACCACTAAATCTCCCTTTTAAAGTATAGATATATATATTGGAAGGTGTATTTGTTACAACCATTATATCTCCAATCCTCATATTGTCTTTCAATGACCTATAATTTGATGTCTAAGTTAATGACCCAACAGTTGTACATGCATTGAATTAACAATGGGTATACCGTTATCTCTTCTTTAATTTAGAAAAAATATTACATATATTTATTATATTCTTATTTTTAATGTAATAAAATAATCATATAATTTTTTTACCCCTTATCATATAAATAGGCGGTCTCTCATAATATATCAGGTGTCTCTCTAATTATATATGATTACATAATTTTACGTTATATAACGAATGTATAAAATATTTTTTCTTTAAATTAAGTTTTGAAATGAATTTGATTCTTACTTTCAAAAGCTTTAATTTTGTTTTTCAACTTTTCAATTTTATTTTAATTAGTCTTTTAGGTAAAATTAGGCCAAAACAAGGCACAACTTCACATCTTTTGACATATTAAATAAATAGAAATAAAAATTAGTTAATGATTTTCGTTATTGGTATCCTTTGAGGAGTTATTTTGCAGAATATTATTTAAAAAAAAATATTAATATTGTGGGGGGAGTGCCAATAATACTGAAGTCGATATCCGAGATATCGACTTTGAAGTTGATATCCAGCCGGTATCTCAGATATTGACTTTAATGTAATATTTTTTAAATTTTTTAAATTTAAGACTTGTTTTGTGCCATTTTTTTATTAAAAAAATTTGAAATTAATGAAATTTTGAACAATATTTTTGCTGTAATTAACTTGTGTATAATAATATTATGGATGATTTTAATTTATATATTTGGATGCATAAGGAAATTATAAATTAAAAAAATATAATTATATATTTTTATTTCATAATAAAACAAATTAATTTTTCGTACATACTTTTTATAATTTTGTTTTTTAATATTATTTAGGGTTTAGGATTTACGAGTGTTATGCGCTGCCCATCCCCTCTTCTCCCTAACTCTGATGCATAGCCATTCAAAAGGTCATATTTAGGAATCGACTTCTTATTGCAATTCAGATTAGATTATCTCTCATTATTTTTTCGATTTTGGCATTTTTAGGAGAAATCGAAAGAAAAAGATGTTGAAGAATACTTCAAAAGATGTATATCTAAATATTGATTGAATTATATGATTGCATTTAACATCGTATTATTGCAAGTGTTATAGTAAAAATTGGAAATCTTCCATTGCATTAGTAATTATTATTAATATCTCTTTTAGTTTTGTTAGTAATAGAATCAGACCTAATAAATCTAGTTAGCTAGTTAAGTTTTCTTTCATTTTGTAAGATGCTATTTATGTGATAAATGTAATCCATTGAATAAAAATAAAAGTTGTTTCTCATTATCGTATTGTTAACTTTGTTGTAAAAATATAATACTACGTTACTAAAACAACGTTATGTTACAATTTTAAGGTAGTAAAACAACACCATTTTAGAAGTATAAGATAGTGTGAGATAATCTAATCAGAATTGCCATATTTAGGAAATTGACTTCGATAATTGAATAAAAAGTTAAATGTGCGAACATGATCATGGAAAACAAGCTGAAATAGCAAAAAGTTCTACGTTTGCATAAATTAAAAAAAGAAAATAAAAAATAATCAAGTTTCAAAGCGAGGCTATCTAATATTCCTACGTGACTGTCACCTAGGGATTAGGGTTGGGGCTATGAATTTTCATTGGATTGGCCTTGCGTTTCCGATGAGTCTAGATCAAAAGGAATGGATTGATCTATATGTGCTTGTAGACGAGGATGCCTTCAACGCTCATAGACCAAATTATATGGAGGCATTTGAGATGACGTATTAGTGTGGCCTTGCGATGAATGTTCCATCTCAGGTGTCTCCTCATATAGCTCACCGGACTGATGAAGAAACATACAAGTATTAAATATCCGATCATCATCATCAACATTACGACGACGGGAAGTAGTTGGACGACCAGAAGTAGATGGACGACCGGATGTAGACGGAAGAGCGACGTAGATAGACGACCATGCGATTGTTGAATGTCACATTGGTCTTCAAAACTTGCACTTGTCATTTGTATCCGGCGACTTTCCCAAACTATCGTCAATGCACGAGAAGAAATATCATGTACGTTTAATAATCGAACTCTCGAATCTATCTCTAAATTGGTCAAAGCATCACGTGACAAATCAAACACTTACTCCCAACATTCACCCTGCATATAAAAAAATGCTCACCCTTTAAATTTTCTATACTATGCTAAATATTGAAAATTTAAAATTCATATACATACCCAATACTCGACAATCGATGCAGTTGAGTGGATACTTTAGGCAGGACGATGCACGAGATTACCTATCAGAATCCGAGTAATCCAACGATACCAAACTATGTATTCTGAGAAATACTGCATTGGGCCACTTAAAGGCAAGTCATTCACAATTCTCTCTCTTCGGCTGTTCCACCCGTCAATATAAGGTGCATGTTGTGTCATCCAATTTACTCTCTTCTTGCCTTGCCGATCCAGTCGATACAACCTCAAATCCGTGTCAACGGCAGCAGGAATCGTCTAAATATAGCCAAACTACTACATAACTCGCTCAGATAAATATAGTCCAACAACATCAAAGTTGAGTAGAGACACAGTTGCACACCAAATATCATGACCTCATAAGCAATAATCTGGCAACTGGTACAAATCTTATGCTACATACGGTTGCCAGATAAACTGTGAAATAAAGAAAGTTAACACATTAGTATTTCAACTAAATTTAGTTTTAACGAGCCAAAAGTTACGAAACATTAAGAAACATATTACTTACATCATCATCGGACATATAGTCCAAACAATCCCGATACATACGCAACACATGACAATTGACATCTACGAAACTCAAACCCGTGTTCCACTTGCGATGATTATAATACGACAATCAAGAATATTAGACACAATTTAGGATAAACCAAATGTGCCATTAAAAAGAAAAGTGGGAAACACGTACATACTCGAGGCTCAATAGGCATGTTTGGATAATTCAAGATAGGTTCTTCTCTCACATTTCGGTATTGCGGACTAATTCTCGAGAGTCTCTCCCACATCCACACCTGCAATAAGTTTAGTGGTCCACATATGCTGGCCGTATCTCCCATTGTCGCCCGACATAGTGCCCTATATAACGCTGCTAGAACGGTGCTACCCTAACTATATCTCGATATCGTTGCTACATCTCTCAATATAAGTAGGTACATCAATTTGATTTTTATACCTGACTTGTCCCTCATAATAGACCCTATAAGTTGCATAATCCGACATCTGGCATGCTGTAACACCTCATCATTAGTGGACTCGAGAAGTAGAGAACGCGTCTGCAGATGCATGGAGATACTCCTCAATTTCAAGCGATCTCCATCAAAATGATTGGGTGCCGGCATGTAACCCATCAGCTCCTGACATATATTATGCCACTCCTCAACCGTATGGCTCGAATCTGGACCAACCACCGCATCTCTATCGATCGGTAAACCCCAAAGTACCTTGACATCTTGTAATGTCACAGTGGCTTCACCGACTGGAAGGTGGAATGTGTGCGTCTCTTGTCGTCATCTCTCAACCAGTGTCGTGATCAAGGAATGATCTACTTGTATACATCCTGCCATGTATATACCATAAAAGCCACTTGAAAAAGTACATGTTGAACTCTAATATCGAGTGGGGTAGTCTTCCAGAAGTCGACATCTAACCTATGCACTTTCAAAGGCTCAATTTTGAGGTCATTCCAAACAAGTTCCGATCGATAACTGGACTGTAATGTTAGTACATCCGACTGCCTTGGACCTGGAGTTAAATTTGTAAACCTTGATGTCGTGTCTTCTGACTCCATAACCTGAATATATTGATTGTAAATTTACCATATTATTTTCAAATATAATTTCGATTGCATAAAGTATTAGCCAAAACAAATGTTGGGGCTTTTTTGCACATGAAAAATCACAATTCAATAAGCACACAAAGTGGCTCACACGTGATATCAAATATTATATAAACTAATTACGAACAGTCGAAATGCAAATATTACAACCAACCCTGCAATGTTATATTACATAAAACATTAGCATATAAGACTACTATCCATTTATCTCTCCAAACTTACCTTCACGAATGCATGACTGCCCTATTTTTAAGTCACTCTATGTTAGGGCATGATTTTCTATTGTGACCAATTGCTCCACATGCCTTACACCTTTGCCGTTGCGCTCGATCTATTTAGTTCCTTATATGGGTAGATCTTGGACGGCCCGGCCGATCATTGATCCACGCATTATTGGCCACTAAGTGAAAAAGTGCAAGGGGGCAATAGTCCTCATGAAGCGTGGGATAAAAATGATTTGAATATGTTTCTACCATTTTTTTCACATTGTACGCCGCATCTACTAGGGCCAAAGTGACCGGTCCCATTTGTGTGTAGACTTTTTGAGCGTGGGAGTAAGGAATCTTATAAATTCCAAACTTCCCACAAGTGCATATACGGTTGTTAAGATGTACGGTATACACGTTGCCTCCTTTATCACCATGGACCTCTATGGTGACTTGATATAATCCTTTTTTCCGCACAAAGGCCGTGACCTGGTGATATTTAGATTGGTGCTCATTCCTAAGGAATTTTTCAAGCACATTAGGTGGCCACGAATTTTGATTAGCAACGTGTTTGTGGGTTTCGGTGAGGTGCGAATCAAAGTATTTTACCAGCCGATAAAAAGTCGCACGCACACATGTTGTCATCGGCAATTTCCTCGCACCTTTCAACACTTCATTGAATGATTCGGAACAATTCGCTGTTATTATACAATATCGAACCCCACTTTCACAGCACAAAGCCCATTTTTTGAGAGGGATATCTATCAACCATTTATGAGCTTCTTCATCCATTTCTCAGATTTTTTCCATTATTTGCGCAAATTTACTCTGTTGATGTGAGCAAGTAGTGCGGTGCATTAATTCTGTCAAGACATTATTTTTGAAACGCCCACTAAAATTAGCTATGACATGGCGCACGCAATATCTATGGTGAACAAACGGTGGTTGTAATGCAGGGTTGTTCTCAACCGCTCGTAATATTCCCTTTGCTTGATCAGAAATCAAACAAACACCTTGCCGCCCACAAATCACATGACAAGATAAGTTATACAAAAACCAAAACCAATTAGCTAAACTTTCCTTGTCAATAATGGCAAAAGTTAGGGGAAGAATATGCCCAGCAGCATCAGCACCGACTGCAATAAGAATTTTTTTCTTATATTTTTCGTATTGAAATGTTCTATTGATACTAATTATGGGATGACAGTGTTGAAAACCATCAATACAAGGTCTAAATGCCCAGAATAAGGAATTGAAGATGTTGTAATCTCCAATACTATCTTTGGTGTGCCGCCATTCAACAATTGTACCGGAATTACAAGATTGAAAGGCAAGTAAAAACTTTGGTAATATGGTGTATGACGACTCCCAATTACCATACACCATTTCAATAGCTTTTGTTTTGCCCAACAATGCCTTCTTGTATGATATATTCACCCTAAAAGCGTAGACATCTTCAACTATATCAAGGACTTTGTATGAAGCATTTTTCTTAATATTGTTTCAAACCATCCGTCCAACCATCCCATGATCTAAATTTGGGTGGTCCTCTGGCTGTATCTCAGGGAAGCATGTGTGTTTCAGGTGCATTTTTGTGATCTCTCAAAAGTTATGTTTCTTCCTCAACTTTGCTTGAACCCTCTATAAACAATTATTGTCCGCATAATAAAGACAGCGGATAAACCAGCTTGTAGGAGTACTTTCGTGCACTTTGAAGTACCTATGTGCACGAATGGACCAACATTTAACTGCATGTTACACCCCTTCTTTGGTCCGAAATACCATTCCAACTTCTAACTCCAAAATTTGATCATCAACCCAAACGGGTCGTTTATAGTCATCGAACTTGTCTATCATAGAATACTTTGCATCACCAATGTCTGAAAAAAATGGAATATCAGCGACAACGTTATCCATATTAGCATTAACCAGTGGATTCGAAGTCTCCCCTTCATGTTGCCCACCACCCACGTCCTCCTCCTCTTCACTACTCTCAGATAATTCTTCTCCACCATTGTCTACCCATGCATCTAGGGGATCACCGCGAATGCTTACATCTTGACTTGTGCTCCTAAGTGTCAACCTATTTACTGCTAGGCCAGTTGGCTCTAGAGTGAGAAGTTGTTCATCTAGGGTGGTATGACTTGGTCCTTCATTAAAAGGGCCATGACTTGGTCCCTCAAGCAAATTGCCACTACTTGGTCCCTCAGTAAAAAGGCCACGACTTGGTCTCTCATTAAAAGGTCCACGACTTGGTCCCTCATTAAAATTGCCACCACTTGGTCCCTCAGTAAAATGACTCCGACTTGGACTATCGTGGACAAACCTAGGGTCCGATACGACCATAGGTCGTTGCAACGACACATCATTCGATATGAAAGCACCATAAGAAAACCACTGATCATTAAGAAGCCCTTCTCTCTCTCTACTATGTAAAAGTTGTGTGAATGACCCAGCACTTGTTTGAGGAACAAATGATATATTGTCCTTAGAATGAAAGTAATCTGGAACGGATTTGTGACTTATGTACAATTCAACCGCATTAAGAGACGGACATGTTATTGGAATACATAACATCTCCCTCACCATAGCATCGTCATCCACTGGAACATGTATGTATGCAATTGAATTACCAACGATACTAATAGGATAACGGCACATTAGCTTTAAAGTAAATTGATTTCTATCCATTCTAGTCACTCGATGCAAAATTCCCAAAAATTCTGCCAAGCTAATATTTTGATCAACAACAATAAACCGTTTTGGACTATTATTGTATTGGGAGCCGTTCGGACCACTAATTATTTCTCCATCCCAGTATAATACGAGCCTTACTTGATCCTTCACCATTTCTATATTGTATATGCCATCAATAATAACATAAAGTGGGCATTATTATTGGCATCAAAGTTATTAAAGTAATGGGGACTTCAAAGTTTATGGAATCCATATTTCAAATAACAAAAGGAATTTATTAACTTTTGGAACACTAAAATTGATGATACAATTGATGTATATAATAGTGAAATTTTTTTTTTCATAATGATGACATTAGAAATGAAGGACATAAACATTCGCATAAACTTTCGTGCACTAACTAATTAATTAATATTAGTTATTATAATTAATACTAATTAATTAACTAATACTAATATTAATTATTATAATTAATATAAATTAAATTATTAAGCCACTTATTATTATTTTGTAATAATAAATTAACTAATTAAGATTAAACTATATTTAAACTTTAATTAACTTAGTAGCTAAATTCTTTCTTTTTTTTTGCATGGTAAAATAAATAAATATATATAATTCTAACTCTTATTCACTTATAAAATTACACTTTCACCCTCTCGATAGAGTTATTGTACTTAATATCCTTTTGTGTAGTTGACCACTACACAAAAGTAAACAACTAACATTTTCCCATATATTTATAACCATACATTTTCCCAACAACATTTACAATTATAGTCATCAAATCCAACCACAATTCTTTAATGATCATCAGCAATACCACTATTCACAGCTTATTATTCCAATAATCGCAAATTCAGTGAATAAATTTAGTAATCAATCCAAATCAATCAAATCACTCCAAATCAATCCAATTAGCATACTTTATTCATAACGAAATGCCCAACATCAATTCAAATAATTCTATCAATAATATAATATTCATAACGTATTTTCAAATTAAAATAATGTCAATTCACAAATCAAATTATATATACCTTCGCCTCTTTCGGTTTTTTTTCGCTCCTCCAAAATATAGAATTTCTTCGCTCAACGTATTTCCCTTTTCGCTACAAAATAAAATTTTTATCAGTATAGGATAACTAATTCACAAATTTTAATAAATTAAAATTAACAAACAAATTTGACCAGTATAAAAATTAACAAACAAATGTTATCAATATAAAAATTAACAAATTAAAAAATTTCATGAATTAAAAATTAATTCACTTTTGAAAAAAAAAATCTGCACTCAATTTTTTTTGGGGGGAGGTTTGCAGCAAAGGGGGGTTGGTTATTCCAAAAAAAAAAAAATTTGGTATAGGGTGGCGAGTATGCGGGGAGTGCAGGAAGAGGAGGGGGGTAGCCGTGGTGGGGTGGGGGAGGGAAATGGGTCTGGAAATGGGGGCAGAAAGGATGGGGAAAAGAGAGAGGAGGCAGCGGCAGCAAGGAGTACGTTTCTGGGAGAGGGAAAAAATTTGAAGGTTGGGCTGGGACTAGAGCTGAAATGGCAAAGAAAGAAGCTAAAACGGGAATAAGAGTGAAGTTTTTTTTTTTTTTTTAACATTTGAACGGAAGTCGATATCCATAAAAATGTAACGAAAATTTTAACATCAATATTGATTTAAATTCTTTTTTTTTTTAATAGTTCTTGTGGAAAAAACTCATCCTTTGAGTATGATTGGTGAATTTTTTTAAACTACTGCTTTTTCCTTACATTTCATTAGAGATTTAACATATTAATTAATGACACTTTCTAGAGAATACTTACAAATCCACATCTTTTGTCAAATTCATGTGATGAAATTAAAACTTCTAACACACGTATCAATCAACAACTTTTCTTCACACGTTATGTTTTTTTCCAAATAATCATGTAAATAGTCTTCACATGATCATTTTCAGGGGCAGAATAAATAATGGGTGATAGTGCGAAAAAGTAATAGTTTGAGGAGGTTCTTACAATTGACAATATGGTAGTATTTTGAAAAATGAGAATAATTGAGGGGGTATTTTGCAATTTGACCTTAACCTTAGGAGCATTGTATTCCTCCCGTCAAAGACCTGAGGGGATGGTTCGGTGTTGAATTTTGGATGGAAATATTATCAGAAGTTGAGTATTTTTTTCGGTGTTGAATTTCGTTATTTTAAAATTCAACCATGTTTAGATTCGTCATCAATAGGACAATGCTCTTTTCAGCCCTAAGAAGGTCAACTGCAGTAGCCCACGAAGAACTCCATTTTCTTCTTGAAGTTTACCGGCCATTTTCATCATCATCCATCACGAATGCTTCAAATGAGTACCCAATGGCAGTTTCTTACATGATAAATTCATGTGGGCTCTCTCGAGAAATAGCCCTTTTGGCTTCTAAATATGTAAGATTTGAAACCCCCAAAATGCAGACTCTGTTCTTGCATTTTGAAGAATCACGAATTCACCGATGCCCAGATCTCATTTGTCATAGGGCAACGTCCACAATTCCTCTTGTCCAATCCTGACAAGACCTTTCTCCCCAAGATTCAATTTTTGCAATCCATTGGTCTCTCGAGCTCGGACATTCCCAAGTTAATATGTAAATCACCACCTATTCTTGTTACTAGCTTGAAACATAACCTCTTACCAGGTTATGATTTCTTGAAGAACATGCTTTGTTAAGATGAAGAATCTCTGAAGGTTATTGAGCAATTTCCAGAGATTTTAACTAAAAATTTTAGGACCAAAATCGCACCTAAGATCGAGATTTTACGAGAGGCTGGTGTGGATGAATCTGGTATCCTCTACTGTCTGGCTCATAAGCAGAAAGTACTAACGAGAACTTCTTATAGATTTAGAGAATGTGTGGAAAGAGTTAAGAGAATGGGTTTTAATCCTCAAACACAAGCATTTGTTGATGGAGTTTACGCTATGGCATAACAGCTACGACAACTTGGAATCACAGGATAGGTGTATAAGAAATGCGGTTGGTCTGATGAAGAGCTGCTGGCAGCTTTCAAGAGGCATCCGCGGTGTATGTTGACAGCAGAAAGTAAGATCATGGAGGTTTTCAATCTTTTGGTAGGAAAGATGGGATATGATTCTTCAGTTTTAGTAAGAAGACCAAAGATCATCACTTTGAGCATGAAGAAAACAATTTCTCCAAGGTGTTCAGTTTATCAAGCTCTGCTCTCAAAAGGTTTACCAAAAAACAAGTGTAGTCCGAGACAGTGGTTGGACTGCCCAGAAAAGCGTTTCCTGGAGAGGTTTGTGAAGCGCTTGAAGAGGAAGCTCCTGAGCTGTTGAACTTGTATCAGGAAAAAAATGCAGTTTCTAAAATGACCAGCATAGAGCTGACTATTAATGGAGGTAGTACTCGTTTTCTTTTTTGGTTGTTGATACTTGATAGTGTTTTAGATAATGTAATTTTTATTTTGTGTATTACCTGTTTAGTTAGTTTAAAACGTCATCTCTGATTCTGTTAACTTGCTCACTGGATCCATGTTTGAAAATGTCTGTACAATCCTTTATGATGTGGTCATGTATAATTTCTGCTCCATGATTTTCCTTCCTTGATTTTAGCATGGACGTTAGCTCCTGCTTCTAGTTTCCCATTGCCATATATTAGTCTTTTACCTTCTATTTGATTACAAAATATAAACATACTGAAAACTGCAAAACTTAGCTGGTCGTTTTAGGATCAAACCCGACTCCTCTATCCATGTGATGGCAAGAACATGCTTCTGCTGAACTGTAACATTTTACTTAATGAGGTTGCTCAGGTTGGAGCATTCCTACGTTATTGCCTAAAACTTTTTGTATAATTTACATAATTGTACCTTTTGAATTTTGTCTTGACCAGAAATTGCAGAATGAATGAATGAGTGGTTACGTGTGGCCTGAGATGGTTTTAAGTGGTTTGTGGATTAGCGAATATCTATTTCGCTTGTTTTCAAGATGGAGTTGGAGGATTGACCTAAAAGAGAGCATGCATAGAGGAGTTCAACTGAATCCTTATGAAGTTGTTATTTCTAGCGTACTATAAGTGTAATTACATCTATTTGGTCATGTACAGGCATGGATATTTTGCTATCTTTTTGAATTAGATTCTGAGATGATATATAAAAAGTATGGTTTATGTGGAAATGCAGAAGCAGCAGCAATCATCTGGGTTTTTTCAGGACTGTTCATTTTGTTGTTCTAGTTATTTCAGCATGGAGAACATAGGGCTTGCAACACCTCTATTTTCCTATGCACAACCTTGTTCCTGAAATGCACACTTAGAACCTAAGATCGTTCCCTATTGATGGAATACTAAGAATATCTCAGCCCACCACTCGAGTTATTATTGTTATGATTGTTCATTCACCATTTACGTTTTCATGATGGTATGAGCTTGATGTTGACTCCCACCTTAGATTCCAAAACGGACCAAGCAAAAAGTAAGTGCCGGGATCCCCAGGTAGGTCACAATGAAAATGCCAGGGTTAGTGATGAGGAGCCATACGTTGCAGGGAAAGCTTGAATATTTTGGTTATTGAAAGTCTCGAGGCATGTTTGTCTTTGGGGAATAAAATTGGATGATTAAGGTGTCAAGTTCCAATTATGATCTTTAACTTTTTCTTTTTTTTCTTTTCTTTTTTGTGGGTGTCTAAATTCATTCACGTTCATTCTGAAGAATTCTAAGTTGAGGAAAACCCCATTCATGAAAAGTCATTTCTTTCCCCATACAGGAATTAGGTCCTAACAAGAGAAGTCTGAGTTGAGGGAGCATCTCAAGTGTTTTAATGGAATCTTCATCAATTTTGTTTCCTTCAAAACTCAACCCAACAAGGTTTTGTAACAAGCAGGTTCATACTTTGGAAACTTGCTCATTTTCACCAATAGCCCCAGGAGAACAAGC
This sequence comes from Gynochthodes officinalis, assembly GCA_020080225.1. NCBI lineage: Eukaryota > Viridiplantae > Streptophyta > Magnoliopsida > Gentianales > Rubiaceae > Gynochthodes > Gynochthodes officinalis. Next base: position 17,713,409 of record CM034620.1, read on the forward strand.
TTACTACACATTAGAAGCTTCCTTAGTAGAACATACCCTCCATTCAATCTTGCATCTAAATCACAGCCATCAATATAGAGACCTACATGCTTTAACTTTAGCCATTTCAAATAGATGTAATCAGTGATGGCCTTAAGGCTAGCGTTGTCACAAATTCTTGCCATAAGGTTTTGCAGATTTAACAAATTGGGAAGATTAGAAACTTCATCAGTCATACTCTCAAGTCCACATAGTATCTTCGGCTCATTCAAACCATGCAGTTTCAATTTCCCATTTTTAGTATAACGTTCATCGGTAAAGAGATACAAATGCTTTAGTTTTTTCATCTTCCAAAGAACATTTGGTACTTTTATTTCATTGTTTACCTGTACATGAAGAGTATGCAGGAATTGCAACTAGGCTACTGATGATGGCAGTTCATCCAATTTGCAGTTGTTTACATAGAAATACCTCAGGTGGATCAATTTTCCTACGTCTACAGGCAATTTCTTCCCTTGAAAATCATAACCTTAAAATTGTATAGTTCGAAGAGATATTGAGTCCTGCAAATTGACTAATCCTTTTGGCCAAATCATTTCCTTCCGACAAAGTTTGCTGTTAAGATTTAGGCAGTGAAGAGATCGAAGTTGTTGACACTTCTCTTGTTTTAATTAAGTTTTTTTTTTAATCCAATTTTTCATTGAAAACCAAACTCACTCATAATGAGTTCTCAACAAACTAATTGGTCTAGTCCGATTTTAACAACATAAAGAATAAATAGTAAGAGGTCAACCTAACTTAACCTAAGAAGTTTTAACCCTTTCGAATTCTTTCACCTCTAAAGTATTTTAAGTTTTTTTTTAACTTTTTAGAATTTGAACATAAGACCGTATATATAAATTTAATAGTATCAGTTAATGTTAAAGATACTATAAAACAACAAGGCAAGAAAAGTTGTGGCTGTAAAAATTCAATGTTTCAATTCTTAAAAACAAGGAATGCAATTTTTTTTTTCACCCAAAAGAAAAAAAGAAAAAGGTATCATAAATATTTACATTTAGGGGCTATAAATGTTATAGCATTAAAAAGTAGGAACGCTAATCCTCCCAAATAGAGTTGAACAGGGCGGTCTACAGAAATTGAAGCAACATGTTGAATTTTGCCATAATCATCACCTTTTCGACCATCTATGTCTTTGATCTTGATCCTGTTACAAAATTTGACAGGCATTTCATAAATTACCAATTCTTCAAGGCTCACAACAAATTTCAATCCCTCAGGAATCATCTCTAGTTTTTGACAACCTAAGATCATCAAAGAACCTAAATTTGGCATTGCACCTTTTTCCACCTTCCAACATTCCAAATTGGATAGCCTGAAAACCCGAAGAATTCTAAGTTGAGGAAAACCCCATTCATGAAAAGTCATGTCTTTCCCCATATAACAATCAGGCCCTAAAAAGAGAAGTCTCAATTGAGGGAGCATCTCAAGTGTTTCAGTGGGATCTTCCTCAATTTTATTTCCTTCCAAACATAACCCAAAAAGTTTTTGCAACAAGCCAGGTTCATACCTTGGAAACTTGTTGATTTTTACCGATAGCCCCAAGCCCTGTAGTTTATCACACATTAGAAACTTCCTCAAAAGAATGTTCCCTTCAGTCAAACTAACAAAATCACAACCCTCAATAGAAATCGATGCCATCTCCAATTTTAGCCCTTTGGTATTAATGTAATCAATGATAGAGTGAAGGCTAGTGTTATCACAAACTCTTGCCAAAAGTTTTTGTAGATTCAACAATTTGGGAAGATCAGAAATTTCATCAGTCCTACTATCGACCCCACATAGTATCTCAAGTTCATCCAAACCATGTAGCCGCAGTTTACCTTTTCCTGTATAACGTCCATTGGTAAAGAGAGACAAATGCCTTAGCTGTTTCATCTTCCAAATAACATTAGGTACTTTTATTTCATTGTTTACCTGTACAAGAAGGATATGCAAGAATGGCAACTCGGCTATTGATGATGGTAGTTCATCTAATTTGCAGTTGTTTACATTCAAATACCTCAGGTGGATCAATTTTCGTAAATCCACAGGCAATTTCTTCCCTTGAAAATCATAACCTTCAAACTGTAGTACTCGAAGTGATTTTGAGTCATCCCAATTCACTATTCCTTGCTGCCAAACCATTTCTTTTCGCCAAAGTTTCCTATCCAAATTCCGGCACCGAAGAGATCGAAGTTGTTTACACTTCTCCTGTGCACCAGTTCTTGCTTTAACATCACTCTCAATATCCATGTGGATCACTAATCTGCAGGAAAAATTAGTAGAAGAGGATGGATCCAATGAAGACTGCCTTACACCTCGAAAATCTATAACCTTACTGAACTCTTCCTCCCTCCCTTTCTCTAAACACAAGTCTCGCATCATGTCATGAAGGGAACACGAATGGAATTTTCTACCTATCGCAAAGTCATTTGGTTTCACTTGAATCATAGACCTTTGTGCCAATTCATTCAAATATCGTTCTGTTACATCTAATAATCCCTCCTCACTTCTTTGATGTTGTGACAAAATTATACCTTCTGCCTCCCAAAACAAATGAAGATGTGCAACTTCTATCTCTTCATCTTCCTGAAAACTGCCCAGGTAGAGGAAACATGGTTTCAAATAATATGGCAAGTCATCATAGCCCAAAGACAAAACTCGGGCCACTACTCCTCCCTCCTCTGGATCATCTTCCACGTTACTAAGATAAGAGCTAATGCATTTATTCACCATTTGCCATTCTGCTAAGGAATTCTTGTCATTCAAAATTCCGCCAAGCACAGAGATTGCTAATGGTAGACCCCCACACTTGTGAACCATTTCAATCCCAATATCTTCTAGTTTTTGTTCAGTCTTGAAGTCTAAAAAAAACCCAAAAATGAGTTGTAAAACACAATACTATTGGCATTGATATCTCTATTTAAATTCTTTAGTACAAAAAAATTCATGTCATAAAATCTGAAAAAGAGAATGTAAACACAAGTTTTCAACATATCTATGCTTAAGGACATGATTGCAGATTTAAACAGCTAGAAATCTTCCTCCTTTTTTTCATTGTCAAAACAAGAAATAATTTTGCCCTATGTCATTCACAAATTGTCAGTTTTACTCTTTTTTTTTTTTTACACTTCGTAGAAATTCTTCCCGTTTGGAATATATTTGATTTTATTGTATACTAAAAGGAATTTGTTAATAATCCAAAAGCAAGCTATGATAGTTATGGGGGCAAATAAAATCTTAAAAACTATGTTTTCTCGCCTTAAATTCAGTCCAATTTTTGTGATTCCTTAACGTTTTGTCAACATTCAGTTGAACATAATATAGGTGTATCCACTTAACTCAAAAATGAATAAATGCAAAAGTAATGTAAGACCATAATTTATGCAACCAAATTAATGGAGATGTAAATTCTTACCTTCAACATTTTTTCTCGGGAAAGCTATTTTTTGAAGTAATTCCCAGCTTTCCTTTTCAGTCAAGCACCTTAGAGCATAAGGAAATCCAATTTCTGCTATCTTCTTATTACGAGTGGTGAGTAATATCTTGCTATCCCCTTCAGCAATTGGAAATGCAGCAACTAGGCTTTTCCAATCCTCTAGCTTCCAGATATCATCTAGAACAACTAGGCACTTTGTCACTTTCTGCACTTGATATATTTGTTGAACCAATTCCCTGTTTCCCATGCAATTCACCCCTGTCCTTTTTTCGGGGGCAAGTTGCATCAAAATGTCTTGTAGAATGACATTAATTCGGCAATGTTGTGTTGTACAAACCCAAGCCAAACGCCCAAAACATTGCTGAACATCCCTGGTCTTGAAAATCTTTCTAGCTAGAGTTGTCTTGCCAAGCCCACCCATCCCCCATATGGAAATCACACGATGGGATTTGTTATCATCAAGAACAAGGGATAACAAATTCTTCATATCTTCCTCCATCCCAACAAAGTGTTCCTCAACCTGATGGGCAAAAGTTTGTCTTTCCCACCATTGGCTTTCATTTCCTGCACTTGAACTTTTCCCTGCTCCAATGGCTTTTATATCATACCTCTGGAGACTAGAAGTGATCTTATTTATATCCGTTTTAGCCTTTTCAATTTCTAGGCTAAGATTACGGAGTGTTTTAGCCTCACGAACTATGCAAGCAAATCTCTTGAGAACTTTCTTGGCACCCCCTCTTCTCTTGGAAGCAACTCCAACTGCAAATGTCTCCACGATGTCTTCAACCCTGTAAGCAAGAAGCCTAATTTCCCTTAACCAGTGGCGAACACTTCCATCTTTGTGATTTCTTGAATCAGCATCTTTTAAGAACAATTGCATTCTCTTTAACTCTGCAGTAATTTCCTCAACCTGATCGCTCACTCCTGTCAAAATTCCTACATTTTCTGCAACTAGAGTACTAAGTGTTTGGAGAGCAATCGAAAGCACAGCGTCAGCCATGTGTTATTTCTTTTCCTGCAGAGTTCACTATAACAATAGGAGCTCTGAAGGAATTGAAGATCGCCAAAAAAAACTAGGAGAAGTGTGGCTACTACTTCATTACCTAGTAGTCAATGACGACTTCTTGTAGTGTGGAAAATCTGGAAAAAAAAATTAAGGGTGCATATGGACACATTTTAAAAGGCGTACTACATTTTCAAAACAACTTCTATCCTACCATCATTATCTTAGAAAGCGAAATATAATCCATGGACACCCTTTCAATAAGGGTATCAATCTTGGTATTTTGATGTGAAACAGATTTCAAAGAAGCCATTACAAATATCTGACCAATGGTGTTTACTTTTCAGATGTGAAAACTAGAAAAATTTGTAAGCAGAGCCCACTTGGTCCTAATTATTTATCATGCAAAATTGAACCTTATCGCGCACGATTAAGTCAATCTTGTCAACTGAACCCAACTTTTAAAGTCACAAGTTGTGACTTTGTATCTCATGGAACGGAGTTGTTCACGTCTAAAATTTGTTGCATAATATAGTAATCCCTTAAAAGACCAAATCTTATTAATTTTGCTCCTTCCAAATTTCAGTCCTGATCAAATGATTAGTGTTTTCAATCAAATGATCAAAATGATTAGTGTTTTTCAGTATAAGTGGTGGTAACAAAAATGTATTACTGACAAGGGAAAATTGCAGTTTCCAAACAATTTTGTATAATATTTGTTGTCCTTAGACTTCATCTCAATGCCAAAATTAGTGCCTCTAATAGGGAATTACAAGTCAAGCTAACTATTTTTTTCGGTCAAAGGCCATTTAAATTCACCCAAATAAAAACCCCTTTTTAACTTACGAGAGAGAGAAAGAGAATTTGGAACCTTTCTCTTGAATCTCCTTTAGTAGGAGTTTCAAAATCCCAAAAGAATTACAAAATTAAAACTTCAAAAAATTACTTTTGAATCTGATGTGGGAGAATTGCTGTTATTTTTGTCTTCCAAAAAAAACAAAAAATGAGAAGGGAGTATGATACAACCAGTTGCTTTTAGTTGGCAGAAGATGAAAAAAAAATGGCCAAAAAAAGGAAGAAGAAAAGGGGAAGAAAGTGAAGAAAAAGAAAATTTGATATACATACACCTCGTCTCGAGGATAAAGATGAGAAAAAAACAAAAGAAGATAGAACAAATATAAATTAAAGATTAAAAAAAAGAAGTTTTTATTTGGATGAATTACAAAAAAAAAGTATTAATAGTTTTAGACAAAAAATGTTTTTTTTTCTTTCTAATTAAAAAAAAAATGTACATATCAATCTTAATTTTTTTTTCATTTGAGCTATATATGAATGATGTTGCAATCATGTAAAACTCGAAGTGACTTAAGATGAAGAAAATTCCATTTCGATTCTTGCCCGAGTTAGATTGGAATGAAAATGTGGTTATGTTTGGATTGCTTTCTATTTGAAAATTTTATATTGAAATATGTGAAAAAAAAAATTAAAAAAATTAAAAAAAATAGATTGGAGTGGACGTCTTGATCTATGGATCGAATCAATCTAGCTAATTTGCTATGATTCTATTTAAAATTTTAGATCCTATGGGATCAATTTTGTATTTGAAGAAGGATCAAATTAGATTGGACTTTATCTGAATTGATCTAGTGAAAAACTAAAAAAAATTATAGCTTTTTTTCTCAAAAAATGACTAAGATTAGTTATAAAATGTAAATTATTATAGTTTTTGATACTCTAAATAATTTTTTAATTAAAGTTAGTCAATTTTGTGACAAAAAAAATTAAAATATTTACATGAAAATATAAAAATTAATTTTTATAAAAATACACAAATTAAAATATTTGTATAAAAATTATTTATTACCTTTACATAAAAAAGTAGACAATTTTTTATATTAAAGTATTGGTTTCAAATTAATATTGTATATGAAGAGAAAGAAAGAGGTTTCATATCAAATTGGATCAAAACTAATTTAACTCAGAATTTGATCCAATTCAATCAAAACATTTTGAACCAATTTCGGATCATGATCCATACATTCCGATTCAAATCGGATCAAATGTTTTAAGTATCCCTACAGAAATTGTCCATAAAAATGAGACTAATAGCTATGGCATCTAACACTCTTTAGTCTTTCAGAACTTCTTTTTTCAAAAAAATTTCTACAAAAAAGGGACTATATTTGCAAATTTCCCCTATTTTTTTAGTAGAAGTCTAATTGCCTTTGATTGTGACCATATTGGCCTGTAATTGATGTTGCTTCCAAAATTAGCCCATTTTCTATTCAACAGCTTTATCTTTGAAAATGGCCACGTATACTTGTGATTTAATTTTTTTAAGCCAAACTGACTTGATTCATGAAAGGACACAGACTATTTTGTGCAAACAAATAAATGAGTGATCAAAGGACAAAAATTTTGAAATTTGTGTGACTATTTGCCGATTTCCTGACAAGTGAATGCAAATTTATCTATTCAGTATTACTCCTTCGGTTTTATAAAAAGAGTTTACTTTAAATTTTTTTATTGTTTTAAAAAAATTTATTTTTAAATTAAATTCTTAAAATATCTTTATTAACAATAATAATGTATACTTAAAATTAAAAAATAAGAATAAAATTATAAAATTATATATTTAATGGTACATTAAATAAGTTATACCTAATAACTAATAAAAAATTGTACCTTAATTAAAGTGAACTCTTTTTTTAGATGGAGAGAGTATTACTTTTCTCAGAGAATATCGATTAAAAAATTTTGATTTAACACTCTAAATTTTGTATATTTTAACCAAAAAAAAAAAGAAGAAGAATAATGTTAGACAATCAAACTTTTAAAGTTCATGTTGCTTCTCTTTTGTCTTTATTGTTGAGGCTTTAGTAGCAAAAGATAGTAATATGCTGCAACTTTCCTCTTTTTGTTTCTTGTCAAATTTATTATTACTGATACTCTTATATTAATATGTACAATTTAGGAGTTCAAAATTATTACTTTTTTTATACAAAAATTTATTCTATTATGCATAGAATAAATTCATATATAAGGTAAAATTCCATAGTTTTATTTTAACCTTCAAAAAGCACAATTGATGATTTATATATAGGGGCTAAAGAGGCTATAGAATTATAAGTGAAAATTGTTGATTATCCCAAATTGAAGTAAAGAGGTCACTCTGCAAAATATTTATCTATTATTTGATTGAAATTTTATTATTTATTTGTGTAAATAAGATATATGGAATCTGATTATTTTGTAAATATGCTAAATGCGAATTTTTATTTATTTAATGATAATATCATTAGAGTAATTTCAATTTTATTTTTAAGTGTCCCTATTTGTAATATTAACAATAACAAGGATGTTTTTAATACAGTTAAAATAGCATATCTAGTGATATATGAATAAATTATTAGAAGAACAATTTCATTAGATTGATTTGCATAGAGAATTCAACAAGGTAAACTCTTTAAGTGTCAATGAAATATTCTCTACGTGACAGTAGTTTAAATGATCATTAAACTAGAGATAATAAAAATATCTTAAGGGTGTATTATTGTATTTTGACTCTATTTGGCCATAACTATAATAGGTTATATGTACAATAAAAGTTGGGCATAATGAGAAACACGGGTAGATGGTAATGATCAATAAATGATTCACAATTTTCAATAATAAGAAGAGTATATCCTAAATATGGCCACTTGTTGAAATTTCAGTTTAAAATGTTTGCAAATAAGGAAGTAAATCTAGAATAGTTTAAAATTTATTTTAATGGAATTGAGCTGTGAAAATAAGAAAATTAATTAGTACATCAAGAGCTGACATTTATGTCTTACTCTTGTACTAATTAGGGATATAAAGTGGCGTAAAAATATTAATTGCATGAAATTTTATTCATGGATAGATGAAGCCAATCACTTAACTTTTCCTAACACTTGCGTGGTGATATCTGGCTATAGTCCAATATTGGTCTATAAATATAAATCAATGATAAATTAAAATTGTTTAATTTAACAAATCTCATGATTAAATTGACTTGAGTCCAAATAGAAGTTCGTTAGTTTTGTACTAAATCCTATTAATTTTATATTTATTACCAAATGATTAGGAATCTAAAAGGTCATATATAATAAGAACTAACTGTCAGATTGAAATGATTAGAATAATTATGTGATAATTATTGAATTACTCCCTCCGTCCCAAAAGAAGAGTCAACTTTGGTTAAAGTACAACTTTTTATTAATTATTAGGTACAACTCATTTAATGCACCACTAAATGTATAATTTCACATTTGTATCCTTACTTTTTGATTTTGAGTATATATAATTATTATTAGCAAGGATATTTTAGAAATTTGGTTTAAAAGTGGACTCTTTTTTTGGAAAAATAAAAATTTTTCAAATTGGACTCTTTTTTTTTTTTTGGACGAAGGGAGTAATTTATAAAGTGATTAATTCTAAAGACTCATTAATGATAAGGGCAATTTGTGTAACATAAGAAATAGACTATAATCCCTTCTTGATAGAGTTTTATAGTTTGGTAAAATATCTCTTATCACATAAGAGATGGTCTTTGCTCTACACTCGAAGTTCTTGTATGACAAGACTTCTTGCTTGTGAAATGAGAGAAACCGCCTATTAATGAGGTATAGTACCAATCTTGAGAGATATATGTTAGAAAAATTACAAACACCAAAATAAGTTTTTTGCCTTTTTTCAAAACCCTAAATTTTAGTGTTCTTGTATAAAACGTGTCTTAATCAAGAGGAACTAGCATATTAACCTAGTATTGAACAATTCTAGTGAGGATCCTAGTATTGGTCAATCTTTGTGAGAATTTTTAGGCGTTTGAGGATCCTGGTATTGGTCAATCCTGTTGAGAATTTTGAGGAGGTGTTCATGTGGATATTTTAGAGAACAGATGCCTCTACAGTTATTTATCGATTCAACCTCCATAACTTTAAGTGTTTGATTCAAACAAAGGCACGATTGTGGATACTTTAGAGGTTGAATGTGCGTGTGGCTATTGATCTATACAACCTCCAATGTTTAATTCAAACAAAGGATACTTTTATCTATGCTTTAATATAGATTGTTAACGTGATCCTAATTGGAAATCATGTAAGTGTTCCTGAGTGGAAATTAGGGGTGGTAATCAGGTAGTGTTACGGGTTCACATATCGTGTTAAAACATAGGTGTTATAGATCGCGAAAGAGTAAAAGATTTGTGTATTTTAGAGTTTTATTTTTTTGTGGGAAAAATGCATTTTGAAAATCATTTGAAAACATGTTTTTGGAAAATGCTGGACATACAATATTTTTTTGAGAAATACTGAGCATGCTATTTTATGCATTGGAAAACGTGTATGAGATAAAAATAAAAATATATATTTGTACAAAGCCTAATTTTGCGCAAGAAAACAATGCATGTTTCAAATCCCAAATTTTAATTTCATTTATTAGGTTGGGACTTTACTTAAAGAATAGATAGATTACATTTTAAAACGCTTTTTTTTGAAGTAAATATTCTAAAATATAAACTATTTTGGGATTGTAAAAAAGTTCAAAAATATATTTTTTAATATACAATCCATACACACTTATATTGATTTTTTGGTTGTTAGTTTAGCTAATCAAGACATGGTTTTTAACTCATCTATGTATATGGTTTTTAACTCAACTATGTATATGTTTGTAATGTGTGCTATGTGATAATTTAAAATTAAATAAAATTAAGTGAAAAATTAGGTTGGGGAAATTTTTTTGAAATGATGTGGGTAGAATTTTGATAGAAAATTAAAATTAAAATTAAAATTTAAAAATTAAATAATTTTTTAAAATATTATATTTTTTGTTAAAATTTAAAAATTAAATAATTTTTTAAAATATTATATTTTTTGTGACAAAAAATTAAACTTTTCTAAAATAACATTGAATCCAAACATAGCCTAAATAGTTTGTTCGTGTCTGCACTTGATGAAGTTGTTAACTCATCCCCTTTCTCTCATGCCTTTAACCTCTGCCATTTTTTCAGGGCAAGTTGCATCACAATATCCTGTAAAATACTTCTGATCTGACCATGTTTTGTTACACAAGCCCGAGCAAAACCTTCAAAACTTGGTTGAACATCTTTGTGCTTGTAAATTCTTCTAGCTAGAGTCATCTTGCCAAGTCCACCCATTCCCAATATGGAAATCACACGATGGCATTTGTTATCATTAAGAACAAGGGATAACAATTTCTTCATATCTTCCTCCATCCCAACAAAGTGTTCCTTAACCTAATGGGCAAAAGTTTGCCTTTCCTACCATTGGTTTTCATTTCCTGAACTTGAACTTGTTCTTGCTTCAATGGCTTTTACATCATACCTTTGGAGACTAGAAATAGCTTTTACGTCGTACATTTGAAGACAAAAAGTGATCTAATCTTATTTATATCCATTTTAGCCTTCTCAATTTCTAGGCCAAGCTCGCGAGGTGGTTAAGATGCTCTTATTCAGGTCCAAAATTTGTTTGCATAATATAGTAATCCTTTAAAAAGACCATATCTTATTAATTTTGCACCTACATCCGATTCGATCCAACTAGACTTTGAGATTTAAAAATTGCAATTCGAAACCGATTTGAATCGCTTGGATCGGATTGGTTTGACTCGATTTCAAATATTCACAGGGTAAAACACTGATCAGATATCCAATTCGACTCAACCTAAAATAATAAATATTCCATAAACTATCCGATCCAACCCAATTCAATCCAATCGGATTAGTTTTACGAATATTGCGATTTTGAGGGTAAAATTAGGCATCCCTACCAAATTTCAGTCCAATCAAGTGATCAAATGATTAGCGTTTTTCAATATAAGTGGGGATAACAAAAATGTATTATTAACAAGGAAAAATTACACTTTTAGTTTCTAAACTAAACTTATGATTGTGACACTTTTAGTCTTTAAACAGTTTGGTGTAATATTTTTGGTTCTTAAACTTTATTTCAATGCCAAAATTAGTACCTCTAATCGATAATTAGAAGCCAAGTTCACTACTTAATCGGTCAAAGGTCGTTTAAATTCACCCAAATAAAAAACCCCTTTTAATCATTTTTTCAACTTAAGAGAGAGAAAGAGAATTTGGATCCTTTCTCTCGAGTCTTTTTAAGTAGGAGTTCCAAAAATCCAAAAATAATTACAAAATTAAAACTTCAAAAAATTACTTTTGAATCCAATGTGGGTGTTTTTTTTTTTTTTTTTTGTGTCTTCCAAAAGAAGACAAGAAAAATGTGAGGAGAGAGTTTGACACAACCACTTGGTTTTAGTTGGCATAAGATGAAAAAGGAAAAAATTGGCAAAATAAAGGAAGAACAAACGGGGAAAAAAATGAAGAAAAAGAAATTTTGATATACATACACCTTGTCTAGAGGATAAAGATGAGGACAAGGGAAAAAAAAACGGAAGAAGGAGAAGGAAACAAGCCGAAATAAAGATTGAAAAAAAAAGTTTTTATTTAGATCAATTTAAAAAAATAGAGTATTAATAGTTTCCGACAAAAAGAGCTTTTTTTTAAATTTCTATTAAAATTTTAAAAAAAGAACACGTGCTTATCAATCTTAATTTTCTTTTTTTTCATTTAAACTATATACGAATGAGATTGCAATCATGTAAAACTCCACGTTGGTTAAGATCAAGAAAAATCCATTTCGATTCTTGTCGGAGTTAGATTGGAATGGAAACGTTTGACCCGTGGATTTGGAAATCCGAGAGACGCACTGCTAGTGTTGACTTTTCGTCAGTGATATTGGAAGTTCAAATTGCTCTTGATTCAACTGAAATTAGTATTTCGTCAATCATAATGATTTTCATTTTGTTGATCTAACTAATTATCCATTTTAAAAAATTGTTGGCTGAATAGAGGTAATAATTGGTATTTTGAAATTGCAATATGCCTTTGCAAATCAAGGTAAACATTAGAAAGAGTGACTGTAATTTATCCATAAATATTAAGTACCGTAATTTTTTTTATACCCTAAATTTTGTATATCTTGACCAAAAAAATTACACTTCTAGTTTTGAATTACTCATATCAACGTTGTAGGCTTTGGTAGCAAAAGATAGCGATATTTACAATTTTCCTTTTTTTCCAAATTTAGTAAAGAGTACAATTTAGGGGGTGAAAAATTATTATTTTTTAATTGATTTATTGTACTAAAACTAAAAATACAGTTATTGTACTCAATATTTACTTGATTAGTTGGGATGAAAGAACACTTACATATTATAGTTGATGTTAAGAATGTGGTTCCAAGACCACAAGTCTGTAATGGTATAGATTTTTACCATAATTCAACGTTTCAACTTATTGTGCAATTTGTTTGGAGATTTTAGATTTTCTTATATTCCTTTACAAATTATAAGGAATGAAGTTTTAATTTTGCTCATTGGATCTCTATTAGTACTAATGAAATTGTATAGTTGTTGGGCTATTATGCACAGAATAAATTCATATAGGATAAAATTCTATAGTTTTATGTTTGGATTGTGATTTATTTGAGAAATTTTGTATTAGAAAGTGTGAAAATTTTGGTGGGATTTTTTGTAAGGAAAAGTATTTTCAAGGGAGAATAAATTTGTATTGGAGGGATAATTTTTTTAATTATATAAGGAGAATTTAGAAGGGAAATTTTAAATTTTCAAATAAAAATATGTTTAGATTTTTTATTTATTTTGTGAGAAAAAATAACTTTTCTGTATGTAAGATATAACCAAACATAAATATATAGTACTTGCATAACTAATGATTTATTTTGACCCTAAAAAAGCATAACTAATGATTTATATATAGGGTCTAAAAAGGCAATGGAATTATAAGTGAAGAATATTGATCATACCAAACTGAATTGAAGGGGCTCGTTTACGAAATAGAAGGAACATGTCAGATTTTATCGTTAGGGCATCCACACCAATCCATTTTGGGGCTGGCCGTACCTACCAAGGCCACGCCACATCAGCACAGCAGCTCATGTGGTGTGGCCTTAAAATTGCATGGTCGTGTAACAGCCGCTATGCTAACACCTATCATACCTTGGCCTTGCAATTTTTTCTTTTGTTTTTCAGGAGGAAAAATGACGCCATACGGTGTCGTTGTTGCTTTCTATTCCTTTTTTTGCACTGACGCGCCTATTAGCTGTTGCATGTTCTTTTTTTTTCTTTTTGCAAAATGGCAAAACGACGCCATTTGGCATCAAAGCAGCATCGTTTCTGCCTTTTTTTTTTTTTTGTAGCTCGCGCCTGCCAATTGCAAACATGACGTGCGCTTATTGGGCACGCGCCACGTGTAAGATCCATTGTAAACAAAACAGTGGTTTGCAACGATCATTTCACTTTTTTTTTAAAACAAAAAACAAAAATACCAATAGACAGAAAATATTTTTCTCTATAAATTGATATATATTTTGCCTATTTTTGGTACAAAATATGATATTCATAAATGTATTATTAAATTTTAATTTTAATTTAATGTAAAATTATTATAGGCTTGGCCTCTACTATTCACACAACCATCATCCAAAATTGCCCACACTAATGGTTTGGCCTTAAAATCCACATCACCAATTTCTCTTTTCTCTATCTACTTTTTCACTATTTATTTAATATATGTAATACTTCTTATTTAAGTTAATAATTATTTAAAATATTATATATTTTTCATTTATCAAATTCAATATATATTAATAATACAACTTATAATTTGTTATTATCATATATGAAATAATTAAAAACAATTAATGGAAAATAATTTTACATTACATTAAAATTAAAATTTAATAATACACTTAAAACATGAAATTAAATACTCATAATTAAACATAAAATACTTAAAAATTAAACATTCAACACTAAAATATAATAAACTATACATTGCTTCCGTGATCATATGTCATTTTCACCAAAACACTGCCATATGTGCTCAATTAAGTCATTTTTCAACGCATTGTGGACATTTCTGTTGCGAAGTTGATCCCTGTTAATCAAATAATTATTCATGTCAATAAATCTTCCTGTCAAGTATTTCAGTGTAGTATTATCTCCTTCCGCTCTGTTGTTGCTTTTTGGTTGCTCCGAAATGAATGTTGAAGGATCAATGTAATGTTGATAGTTAATTCGTTCATCCTCGATGATCATGTTGTGCATTATAATACTTGCATTCATGATACGGTGCAATATATCTTTATCCCATACGAGTGCTGGATTTTTAATTATCGGCCAACGTGCTTGCAACACTCCAAATGCCTGTTCAACATCCTTGCGAGTAGCTTCTTGGAATTGGGAAAACAGTTTATGTTTATTTGTTTGTGGTATTGGGATTGATTGGATGAATGATGCCTATTTTGGGTATATACCATTCGTTGGGTAGTATTCCATGTCATATTCGTGGCCATTAACCGTATATTGAACGGCCGGTGTCCTACCATGCAATACATCATTAAACATAGGGGAACGATAAAGCATATTAAGATCATTATACGTACTTGGAGTACCGAATAATGCATGCCAAATCCATAAGTCTTGGGAAAGCTATAACCTCGAGTATTAATATAGCTATGCCATCACGCCCTTGATACATCCCCTTTAATGCCGTTGGACAATTTTTCCACTCTCAATGCATGCAGCAAATGCTTCCAATCATGCCTGGGAATCCACAAATTTCACCAATATGCAATAGCCTTCTCATATCTGTCGGGTTGGCCTTCTCATGTATTCAGCACCAAACACATTGATAATTCCTTGACAGAAATTGAAAATGCACTGTCTGGATGTACTTGCACCAATGCGCAAGTACTCATCAATTGAATCCGCAGA
This sequence comes from Gynochthodes officinalis, assembly GCA_020080225.1. Taxonomy (NCBI): domain Eukaryota; kingdom Viridiplantae; phylum Streptophyta; class Magnoliopsida; order Gentianales; family Rubiaceae; genus Gynochthodes; species Gynochthodes officinalis. The sequence continues at coordinate 17,728,726 of CM034620.1, forward strand.
ATTTCTGTAGGCTAACATTCATAATGCAACTGTGCATTTTTGTAAGGTTGTGAAACCCATTCTACCAATTGCATTAGGATGTTGTTGAAAGTAGTGAAGAGTTTGTAGCCCTTCCACTATATGTAAGAAGAGACTTTTATCCATTCTGAAACGAGTTATGAATAACCTATCATTGTAGATAGGACATTCGGCAAAGTAGTCATTCCAAAGACAGGTTTTACCAGTTTTCTAATCCCTATCACAACGACGATCGGGATCCTTGTTTCGTTTATGCCTTTTTTTGCTCCTTGTATTACATTCTGTATTCTCCACATTCACATTATCTTCTATGATTTGAATGAAAGTTTCTTTGAACAACTTGTCCATTTTTGCATCGAACTAGTCGCTTTTGTCAAATGCTGAATACTGATTTCGTGATGATGACATTCTTAACTAATTTGAGTTCAAAGATTTTTCTAATATGATGCAAAAACAATGAAAACTATATAGTTTAAATACACATTTTTGGTGATAATAGAGCATGATATTGATAATACGTGAATTATTTGTTCAGATTTTTTCGATAATGCAGCATGATGTTGAAAATACTTGAATTATTTGTATAGATTTTTAGTGATAATAAAGCATGGTGTTGACAATACGTGAATAATTTGTTCAGATTTTTTTGATAATGGAGCATGATGTTGAGAACACATGCATTATTTAAAATATATCATAAATTTAAATTCATCATGGCATTTTTTATATCATTTTGGATGTTTAACTTGAATTCAAACTTTATTATATTTAATAATTAACCTAATAATAAATTTATTGTTTCTTTAATTCTTCTATAAAATTTAAATTTATTTTACAATTAAAATCCTTTAAAAAATTTAACATTCTTTATCAATTAATTACAAAAAAATTCTTTTTCATTTAGACAAACGTGATTATTTCTTTAATTTTGCAATCCATTTTGCAACAAAATTATTTGTGTTTTTTAACTATAAATAGATATAATTTTTAATCATCACATTTGAATAATTTCATACAAAATTATATTTAAAAAAATTAACCAAACTTTTTTGTAATTATTAAATAAGTATAAATAATTTTACATTATATTAAAATTAAAATTTAATAATACATTTAAGAATATCAAATTTCGCACCAAAAATAGGCAAAATGCATGTCAATTTATAAAGAAAAATATTTTCTGCTCGTTGGCGATTTTTTTTTTTAAAAGGTGAAATGACCGTTGCAAACCAGTGTTTGGTTTGTAATGGGGCATCACACGTGGCGTGCTCCCATTGGACAAGTGTCAAGTTTGCAGTTGACAAGCGCTGACATACCTGTCAGCTGTAGATTTTTTTTTAAAAAAAAGGGAAAAAACGACGTCGTTTTTGTGCTTTGCAAAAGGAAAAAAAACAAAGACGGATGACAACTAACAAGCACTGACACGCTTGTCAGCTGTTAGATCCGAAATGGAAATACAAAATAGTTGTTTTGATGCCTAGAAAGCAACAACAAAAAAAAAAACCAAGTTCAATCCGTGGCAGGCATTAACGCAAAGGCCACAACCAAAGGATATACAATTTTAAGGCTATACCACATCAACAACTGTGCTGATGTGTTGTGGCCTTGGCAGGCACGGCTAACCCCAAAAGGGGCTATTGTGGATGCCCTCATCATAAAAATCTTTGTGTTCCATAGAAACCATGTGGTCTAGAATTTTATAGAAACCATATATTTAACTGGATACTTTATGTTACATACAAATTCTTACATTTTTACATTCTATTTATGATTAAGACTAGACATAATCAGATTTATTTTTTCTCTCTCTTTTTATTTGGAAATCAACTTTTACCCCTTTGAATTTCTTTTCAATTGAGAAATAAAGATCAATAAAGACCTTTTTGACTCATACAATTTTAATTACAATTTTCGATTATAATGTGTGTATGTACATAATATAAATTTCTACATTATTCTATTCTATTTATAATTAAGAATCGGCATAGGCATAACTAGAATTGTTTATGATTTTAATTACAATTATCGATTGCAATGTGTGTATATGCCTCACACAATATGGATTCTATAAGAGAGAGGGAGAATGTCACAAGGTTATAACTCAACTAAAAAATTAATGTTCACAAAATTGGAAAACATGGAATAATCATTAGTCCACTACTCATCAACAATAAATATTTGGTGAAAGATGGACCATTAGGGTCCTGGAAAACTTAGTCAATTTTGACTTAAATGAAAGGAAATTTTCACAGCTATTTGTTCATAGAGACTAAAAGTTTCGTCTGCAAATTACAGGGAATTATATACAGGGGATAAAAAAAGTTACAATACTATGAGGGATGATACTCCCAAATAGAATTGAAGAGAACGGTCAATGGAGATTAAAGGAACATGTTGAATTTTATGATAATCCTCACCTTTTTTGACCATTTGTGTCTTCTTTCAACCTATTACAAATTTGACAGGCATTTCACAAATTACCAATTCTCCAAAGTTCACAACAAATTTCAATCCTTTTGGAATCATCTCTAGTTTTGGACAACCCAAGATCATCAAAGAACATAATTTAGGCATTGCATCTTTTTCTACGATATATTTATTATTAGATAACTGATAGAACAAACTCAATGACTAACTACTTAATTTTAACTTTACCATTGCAAGGTGCAGTTAAAAAGATTAGCAATATCCTAAGTGTTTGCGGATTTTCATTATAATTTAGAAAGCAAACAAACCTTTTAAGAATGGGACATTTGATTATAAGCCTTGAAGTATTGTTACCAATTCTCTACAAGCTATGTATTCTAATAATTTTCAATCTAACTTTTTTTTTCCTAGGGTCCCTTATTAATGTTATTATTACGATTATTATTATTGAAGCTATTATAAGGCCTTGACACTTGACAGTAACGTTGATGTATGGTTAGGGAGTGGCTAATGATTCGCTTGCATGGCTCGTGCCGTTGCTTAGAAGCATTTTGTGACATATGTTTATGACAATGATGATAACGTGGTTGACCCAAAAAACATAACAAACAACATAAGGAAGAAAATTGGAATCATGCAATTGTTGACAGACTGCATCCAATCCTTTCATCACTTCACTTCGTGCTACAACCTTGGCCAAGATTCCCTGTTGCAGATTTGTCAATTACAGGCTCACCTAGAAGAATCCGAAGTCATTAAGATACTACGATCCTAGGCATACGTGCTACTTCTTTAGCTGTAATAACTTGGATACACACACTGAATCTCTAGAATCAATAACCTATGCAATACAATCTAAGAATAAACGTCCCAAAGGTTACACCCACCGATAAGCAATACAATCTAAGAACAAACGTTCCAAAGGTTACTCCCAAAGTGAAGTTCTATATGCACATATGTACTTTTAACTATCCACTGGAAATAGCAACCAAAAAGCAATGAATATTTTTTTCCTGCAGTCCAGAGAAATTTGGAGAAACAAGAAAGCACTAGCACGAGGAGATTAACTACTCAAATTCCGGATTATGTCTTCGACTGTTTCAGAACATATTAGTTGCCCAGCAGAAAATTCCTTAGTGAATCCAAGCAGTTAAAATAAGCAATTAAGCAATATAAACAATATACTGGAACCTGAAAAGCAAGCAAGTGAATGTCTTTCTTCTTCACTCTGATGTCAGGGAAAAAAACGAGGAGGAACAATACAACAAAAACCAACCAAAAAACCAGGGGTGTTATGTAGTTCAGTCACAAAATTAACCCCTTGGACCTCCAACATTGATTTTCTTTTGTAGTCTATAGTGTTATCACATAAGAGCACTTTTGGTGCAACATTACATCTAGAAAAATCACACTCAGTAACAAGAATGTTGCTTCTGGCAAAAAGAAGAATTAAATATTCATGCTCATATTACAAGAGTACTAATCCAAGCTCTGATGCCCTTAACACATGTCTTATTCGGTAGTTGTAGAGATAGTAATGCAGTTTTCCATCACCTGGGCCAAATTTCAATTCTTTCAAGAACATATCATTATGCATGACATCTAAAGCATTGAAGACATCAAAATCTTTCTGCTTTGCCACAATGAGAGCATCATTCATCAGCTGAGTTAATGGAGTTTTTGTAGACACATTGTAATAAGAATAGGCAGCCTTTAGAATAGAGTAATTCTGGCTACCTAGTATAGAAGAGGGCAGTGTGTAAAAGCTGCAAAAGTCAGTAATCTCATGAGTCTCTGGGCTTTCAACTAGGAAACTATCCACAACATTTTCCTTTGGGAGAAGCCAATGCTCTATGTCATTTTCATCCAAGTCCGGAGAAACAACAAACTGCTTCAAATAATTCCGGAGTAACCGAGTAACTGCAGGAACATCATGAGGCTCCATCTTTCTAAAGCCAGGAGTTGCAGTTTGATCTGGTAACTTGTACAGTTTTATTGTCCGGCTCATTGTCATCCTTGCACCCAGCCTAGAAAAACCCACATCAATGAGCTTCTTTGGATTTAAAGATCTATGCCAGTACTGACAAGTAGTTATGGGTGTAGGAAGCACCACCCCTGCAGTGTATGCAGCTTGCCAGATATTCTCCAAATGAACCCTCCGTGTTACTTCTTTGATCATTACTGGAGCGAGCCGTTTCGACCTAAGTTTCTTATGCACACAGAGAAAATTAATTTCTGCCATGTTTACTACAGTTTCACGAACCCGGATTCTTGCTGGAATGCCAGTGATAAAAGCAACCAGCTTTTTGGAAACCTTCACTCTCACTCCAATGTGCCAACTCCTGTAGTAACCTGGAGGATGAAGTGCCCATTGGAGAAACTCCTTTGAGTAGTTGAACCTGAACATGTTTTCATCATCCTCCACATAATTATTAGTTAAGAGATTATACACCTCATTACACATCTCTTCAGAGTCCATATCACAGGTAATCCATTCATATTGATTTGGAAGGTTATAAGGCTCTTGTTTGACTTCAGACAGGGGTGTTGGTGACTCAATTGCGCCTTCAGGAAGGCTAGAATCCCCAAGATCTTTAAACTGGCCTACAGGTTGGGTCTCCCAAAACTTATGCCTCTTAGCAAGAGAGAGAGATTCTTGAACTTTTCGTGCCAGGGAATCAATCGATATCTCGGACTCATTCCCAGAAGTTATATTAGCATCAGAAGTAGGGGTAGGGTTCTCTGTTGCTTTTTCATTGTCATCCATTTCAACTAACTTAATACAGGACTCTGAAACAGAGATGTAGAAATATCATTGGAAGACTCTCCGGAAATTAATGCAGCTTAAGATAAAAGAACAAAAGCACATGGCAAGACAAAATTCAAGCACAGGAAAAAATATTACCACCTTTAAGTTGCAATACAAATTTCAGAACAAAAGGGGATGGAATAGGGAGGGGGTGAAAAATGTACGGGAGTAGGTTGATAAAATCATTGAGAACACGAAGAAGAAAAGGCAAGAAAAAGTACCACTCGCCGCAGTGGGGAATGTAAAGACAAAATTTTAAACAGGAAACTAGCAAGCCATTTAAAGCAGATTGGAAGTATATGGCAAAGCCAGAGGGGTCAAGCGCAATTACCCAACCAAGACAATCTTTAAAAATCAAATGACATCGCAAATCAACAAAAGTATTATCTAGGAAACAACTTTAATGATGGAGAAAAGCATTATTGATTCTTCATATCATTTTCCATGGCATAAACTAATACATCTGTATCTTAATATTTCATCATCATTCACCTGCCTAAAGCAACAAAAGTAGCCTACCTCCAAACTAACCAACTCTTGGATCCTACCATATCCAAAGAATGAAAAAGGTAATGGGAAAATGTCCAAACTTATAGAAACAAAGGATATCAGGAAAAAAAAAAAGGTAAACAGGTGGATCCTCGGTTTAGGCTAAAATAGCAGGTTGGGACACAATGACATTTTCGTATACAAACCACCCAAACTCAGTCCGAGTCGTCATAGTTTATACAAACAAATACCACAGAGATGAAATTCTTAGCACCAACATCTCAAAGCAGTAGCACGATAAAAATGATAATCCAGTTACAACCCTTTATTCGAACAAATTAACTAATAGTGCCGTATTTCAGAATCTCGAGTATAAGAATGTTAATCATAATTTTCTAGTAGCTCATGAAATTCCGCAGCGAAACTGACCGCAAACATAGATAAAATGACGCAAATTCAATGGGACCAAGGAAAATAGACATGTAATTATCTAAGACCAAAGTCGCAGCCTTTTTAGTTCGCCCATGAATTTTCAGCAGCCCATAGCTTCATGCATTCTCGGTATATTTCATCTTGTACATAAATCCCGAGTCATAGGTCATAACTCCACATTTCGAGCAAAAAATTTCATGCATTTCCTATACAAATACCAAAACACACAACCTCCACAATCATGAATAATTCCTGCCAGATTTATACTCCGATTTTATCCCTTCATTAATTATAGATATTATTATCACCTTAAAAAAAATGAAACTTTATCCAGCTTCAGTGAATAAACTCCGACCCAAATCCCAAAACAATCCGAAAATTGAATCAATACAGGAAACGAAGATAATCAATTCAAACAACATCGTCAAACATTAATCGAGGAAATATTCCCCTAATCTGAATAAAGGCTAAGATTTTAAAGACCTCAAAAGAAAAATAGAAATTGAACTTAAGGAGTGAATGAAGAAAAGATTTAGATCCAAAAATGGTGGGTGGGAATGAGAGAGGGGAAGGGGCGGGGCGGCGATTCGGGTGGCGGAAAGGACTTACCGCCGCCGGGACGGTGATGTGTCGATTACGGCAGTTGACGGCAATGACGAGAATTGAGACTCAGGTTTAGGGATTTCAGATTTATTTCTATTATTAGTAGTTTATTACAAACTCTCTCTCTCTCTCTCCGTCTGTCCTTTGGAGTGACCCTCCAAATTTTTTATTTTTATTTGTTCCAATTTTTAATCAGTCCATAGTAAGATCACAAAATAGTAACTTCACACCAAAAAAATAAAAAACTTGCCTCAATATTTCATGGCAAATTCTTCCAGAATAAAATAGCAACAAATAGGGAAAATTTAATATTTGACTTAAGTTTGAGATTAGATTGATGATATTAATACTCAATTTTTTTTTGGTCACGAATTGTGTTTTATACCAAAAAAAATGGTAATGTCAATAATAAAAAGCTAATTAATAATGATGCTGCAATTCTTTTGATAATTAATGCTAAGTTAATATTCTTTCCGTTTAAAAAAAAAGTTTTATTTTGAATTAAATACAATATACTTAATACATTAAATATATAATTTTATAATTTTATATTTATTTTTTAATTGTGTATACACAAAAGTTTGGATGTTGAACTTTTTTTTGAAATGAATAAAGTATAACTTTTGATTTTAAATAACTTTAATTTGAGTAAAAACGTACAACATATTTAATGCATAATTGAATATATATTTTTATATTTTATCTTTATTTTTTAATTTAAATTATGCATTATTAAAAGGTCCAATATGAGCGAGTTTAGTAGTTGAAATTTGACATATTTTCACCTCCATTTTATGTAAAAATTTAGTTAACAAAACTACAATTTTTTTCTTAAATTACAAAGGATCCAGATGATCGGAGAAATTATTACTTCAAATAAATGAATTAACATGATTTAATTTTTAGATTATTTGACAATGAAATTTAAATGCACTCAACAATTAACCGTTAAATTGTATATAAAAATTTAAACGCTAAAATTTAACTTATTATTTAATACCACTTAATGCACCACCTTTTCAACAATTTATATCCAATATTCAAAATTACCATCGTTCTTTACCTTCTTTAACAAATTCATTTATTTTTTCCTTAGTAACAAATAGCCATATTCTTAAATTTTCTTAAATAATCTTCTTTTTCTTCCTCTTATTACATTGCTTCAAAGGTGGTGTTGCTTTCATTTTTTTGTTTATGGGGATATTTAATAAATTTTAATTAATTTATTTTGCGATTTCATTTTTTGTATTCAACATTAATTTTGATAAGATGCATCTTTTATATACATTTATGAATAGTAATTGATAATTAATTGTAAAAATTAATATTTGTAAAAGTTAATATTATATATAGGTACAAAAAATTAAATAGAATTATAAAATAATCTGAGTATAAATAATTCATCATTCTAATTAAAACCTTCAAAATTAAATTTTAAAGATTTGAATTTTTAATAACTTAATTATTTTAACATTCAATATTCATATTTTGACATTTAATTTAATTTAATCAAATATGCTCTCGTAATATTTCACCCTTTCATCCTCAACATGAAACGTATATATAATTGCGTGATCTGCATTAATTTTTGTGGTTTTAAATCTTTACTATTTCACAAAATTTTATACCAGTATTTACTTGCAATAGCTATTTGTAAAATGCCATTTATGAATTAAGAACAAGAATCCATCATTAACCAAAATTATTAATAACAATAGTTTGTTAAATGTTAATTGAAAGAAATATAATATATATATAGAGAGAGAGAAAGCATGAGAAGTAGATAGAAAACAATGTCCATATATAATTGTGTCAAATATACAATTCAATAAATTAAAATTTTGATGTGAATTTAATATGTATTTATATATTTCATAAGTTAATAATTAAACTTTTGAAATCATATATATTTTAGTAGACTTTAAATAAAATCTGAATTTCATAGTATTATCCAAACTTAACATTTATATTTACCTAAATATTCAATCGTATTATTTAAATAAAACTTTAATTTATAATATAAATTCTCTATAAAATTAATAACTATTCATGTTATTTGACTTTAACAAAAAATAATAACATTATTCAATTACAATAATAAATTATAGTTTTCAATTATATTTTTTTTCCCAACAACTAAGTAAGAAAATAAAAGAAAATCTTCGAGAAACTTGAGTGAAAATTGAAAAATAAATAAACATACAGCCAAAAACGCCCATGGAAACTCGCACGTAGCAGGGGCCGCACCGTCGATGTTGTTTCCTTGGGCAGTTAATCATGGCATTGGAGTGAGAGGCCGATAAGATATAAAAATAATTGGAAAATATCCACCCTCTTCAAAGCTGAAAGCGAGATCCTTGTCTTTTCTTCATATTGAAAACGGAAGAAAAAGACCAAAAATTGGGATGGACGGGCCAACCGAGAACGATTTCTGTTCAATATGTCACTGCAACTTTCATCTTCCTTCCCAAGCTAATTGTTCTCACTGGTTTTGCTGTAAGTCTGACCATCCCTTTTGTTTTTATCCGTTTTCGGAGATGGGTTCTGTGTTTTGTTCCATTTCACGGAAATTAGAGTATAGAAAGGATTTTGTGTGAAATTTTCTTGAATTGTTTGCTTAATTAGTGGTGTGCTCATTGATATGATGTGGGATTATGTGTGTTTTTGGTTGGATTTATATAGTAGGAATATGGTCATGAATGGGTGGATTGAGTCACACACACGTACTGCAGAGCTTGTTCTGAATGGGATAAACCATTGAATTCATTGTCATGGCATTATTAAAAGTTCTGGGATGACCTCATTACTCATTTAAGTTAGTCTTATTTGGATAACAATTTGGGTTCCAGACCAATTTGAGACTGGAGCATCATCCTTTTCTTCCGCAGTTTTTAGGGCATTTTATTGCAACATCAATTGTTCAGTTTTGTCTTCCTCTTTGTGAAATTTTAACTGTTTTGTATTCACTCCATGCATTTAAGATCTTTATTCAACTAATCTTTTCATAATATGGTTCCAAATTCAAATTCTTTCTTCTGCATTTTTCTTGGAGTGCATGAAACTATTGGCTTTAATTGGGGCATCTCATTATGAGTTTGGGTATAAGATTTTGTAAACTACAACCATGTGACCTTAACTTATAATCTCTAAATATGTGCTTCTTGTTTGGATTATCGAGATACACTTAATTGATTTATTTTTATTTCAGCCAATTGCATTTTACAAGTTTGGAATCATGGACCTGCTTTGCAGCCATGCAAATGTCCTTTATGTCGCCGTCCAATTACCTTATTGATTCCTAGCGAGTCAACATCAAGGCAGCGGAATAGTGTTGAGGTTTCTGAGATTCTTCAGAGGATTGAATCGTATAACCGTCTATTTGGAGAACGCACAGATAGCCTTGTTCAGGTATCTGGTTTTGTTCAGAGAATTTTGCATGTATAAAAATATTAAATTTGAGCCATATCAGTTTCAAGTGGTGAAAGCTTTTATTTGAGAATTCCATTCCGCAAATTTTTTCTCAATTATTTTTTAATTGCAGCATCATTTTTGCAGTAGGATGACTCATTTTGTGACATACACAGTTACTGTTTGACAGAAGATAATGTGATTGCTAAATATTTCCTCTGTTACTTACATGTTTTAGTTACAATGTGGTTGCTAATGATGCTGGTTTGATTTCTGTTATTTTATTTAAATATTTGCTGTCAGTATAAATAGGATAACTTGGTTTGCACTCTGTCTCTGCTACTTTTATATACCATCTTTATTGTAGCTGGTTTATTCTAATGCTGAATGAGGCCTTTGATACCAAGAATTAATAAACAAGTCATGAAGGATATAAAAAACAATCAAACATACCTCGTCTTCCAAATCTTCTTCTTTTTTTTTTCCTGTTGTCCACATCCTTTGCTCATACTCCGGAAGGAATTTATTTCTTTTGCTATTGTGCCTTGTTTTATTTCAACATTCCTTTGCATAAATTTGAATTGTTGCAAATAAATTTTACTAGTATTTTAAAATTGTATTCTTTGCATGTACTGATTAAGTGTCAGTTGATATGGTTTCTGTATTTTGCTGGAGTAACAAAAATGAGTAATGGATCTCAATTGTCAGATTTGGTTTCTTTCTTTGGGATCTATAGTAAGCATATATGATTATCACATAATCTCAGCCTTTTCACCTGCTTTTGATGTTGGCTATGGAGTTTTCTCTTTACTTTTTCCATTTTTGTCAGTTCAGTGCATCAGATATTAGATATTAGATATTACCAACTTTGTAGTTATTGAGACTGACCAATTACTAAATGCCTAAACAACTTTCAGTTTACTTTTTCTCTTACACAAGAATCAAAAGGCATTTAAGGCATGTAGACACATAGATGTTTTAGTTGCTTATGCTTAATCTATGTGTATTTATACATTGATATAGATTCTAATTGTATATTTGTTCGTTGCATTAGGTTGGTTGTTTGTTTTATTTTGTTTTGAAGTTATACACACGGACCATAACTCTATTTTCATTACTCAAGAAATAGGCATCAAATATTAACACCCAAGCAACCAAACTAAAGGTCAGCCAGTTTAATTGGGTCATTCTTCATATTCCTGGCTATGGATGCAGTAAGGCAGATTTATTAGATATGAGGGGAATTCTAGCCTTTTGAAGCTTTGTTTTAATTAAAAGGATAAAAACTGTCAGGTACAGAATAAGAAGCACAACGCTTTGAATTCTCAAGGTTTCCATGATGTGTTGGTGCCATATGTGTATCCTATATCTATTGTTGTGGTCCATATTTCACGACCACATGACTGTTCTGCTACATGCTTGGTCCAGTTGAGTGCAATTGGTATAGACAAGTACGTGGCGATGAATGAGAAACAGGAATTTGCTATATTGGGTAATGTATAACTATACCCTTGTAGTGCTTAGCTCCAAATGACATAGTTCATTTATGAAAATTTTAAAAAAAAAAGAGAAAGAGAGAGAGAGAGAGAGAGAGAGAGAGAGAGAGACCAAATTGCTAGATAAACTGTAAAATGAATATAAGGGGGAGGGGGGGGGGGGTCGGGGTGTAAGCAGCCTTAAAGGACCTGTACAGTCAGCTTTACCTTTGCACAAGTTGGGGTGGACACAGTACACAAGAAAATTTTGTATAATTTTATCTCTGAAGACTCAATAATATCATTTAACAAAAACATTGTCCTTTTATTGAGTGGACAAACTATGAATGCTTATTAACTGATATTTGATTAAGGGCCTGATACTTTTCTCTTGTAAAACCAATTGGGTATTGAGCTGCATGGTTTTGTTCTTTGCAGTTCATCAAGCTTGATTTGTGTATGAAATGAAGTCAAGAAATTAGTGTTTGAAACTACTCTGTCTATTGGTATTTGTGTATTCCCTTTTAAATTGTTTTGCCATATCTTTTCCACAACCACAGTCCTTTTGCATCCTTTTTCCTTGTCAATAGAACACTTGGGAAATTGCTATTTTTATGCACCAGCAATTACCTAGTTCTTGCATAAAAGGACAAAGTAGACCGACAGTTATGAAATAAGATAATAGAACTGGTACAGTAGAGTACGCTGTCAAATTTTTGCTGTAGTGTTAGATTGTTTGTTTGTCCATAATCTTCCATCAATTACTCAAGCACATTGTCAAATCATCAAGATAAATGAAACTGAAGTTGACGCAGGAAATTAGGTGTTAGATGAAAATTAGAAAGCTTTTCAATTTGGGAAGTCTAGTTGAGTCCTGAGTCTTTTGGTTATTTCTGAATTAGGTTTGTATTTGGAGTAGGGAACAAGTTGTTTAAGCAGAAATAATAGTAGCTTTTGATGTGTTTTGGAGCCTACAACTGTTTTCTTGTTCATTCTCTAATTGTAGCTTTATAGCTTTTGTTCCGTCAGAACTGCATCCAATCATTTAATTTATCAAATGCTTTGGAAAGTTAAATGAGAACTGAACTACTACTAGTTGAAATTAATCAATGCTCCAGTAGTGCTGAATTTCAACATTTGGACATTTTTTGTTAGCACCCTCTTCTTGTCAGGTGTTTTTTTTTTGTAGTACTATGGAACAATCATATTTATGATTGTACTTTATCCTAGTGGCAACGGTTTGATTTTCCATTTTAAATAAATTGCAAAAGGGTATATTGTGTGTCAAAAACTGACAGAAGATACTTGCTTTGGCAGAGAGTACAAGACCTACCTTTTCTCCTTAGGAGGTTGTTGCGAGATATCATGGATCCCCAAAGATCTATTCCACTGGTCATCCGGGCTCGGGTTTATTTGGCAGTTAAGTATATAATACCATTAAATGCACCCTACAGTACATTTGGCTGTACAATTTTTGTTGCGCCAGTATTATATTCATATTTTCAGTAGCTTGAATTCACTTAACCTCTACATGTTGCTCGATATATGCCATAATGCTTTGGCTAGATTTTGAATTCTTCCGAAATGAACATGTTTTTTCATTGACGAATTCTTAATTCTTTTCTGCATGTGCAGACCATACTAAGCGCTATCTATGTTCTCAGTCCTGTGGATATTATTCCAGAAGGTATATCTTCAGAATGGTTTTGTTTTTCTGACTCCCCCTCTCGAATTTCTTTGGGAACTGCAATTTACATATTTTCTTTATTCACAGGGATAATGGGTCTAATAGGTCTTCTGGATGATTTCCTTATATTGTTCTTGTGCTTTATGCATGTTGCTGCCCTTTATCGGTCTGTCCTCCTTAATCGGCATGGTGGCTCTTAATTGATTCTGTAGGTTGAGTTGTGAGCAGTCATTAGAGCAAACGCTTAAAGGAAAGAATATCTTGTATAAATTACGCCTTACAAATCTTTTTTTCCCCTTTCTAATCCTCTCAATTCGCAACGATGAATTTGTGCAAAAATTTGTGTAAGCTTTTTAGCTGGGCTCAAAAGCCACCTGTTTTTTATGACATTGTTAGAAATGGGAGGGGGAAATCAGACCGTTCTGATAGTTTTAGTTATGTTGGCCACAATGATATTTGTTCCTTTTCGATGGTATTAGATACCATTGGAGAGTGGTGCATACTCTGGCATTGAGACATTCTTGTAAGTAACCACACATGCACTCGCTGTGTAAAGGAGATCAGCAGGTATTACACAAACGGTCCATTGATTTGTGCATACCAAACTAGCTAATAAAAATAGGATGCTAATTAGTAATTATACAACAGTTCATAATAATTTCTATAATTACATATCCTATTTGATTTATGAGCGAATATGCAATCATTATTTATTGGTAGCGAGATTTTCTTATGGAGCAAACTTGTTTAAGTAATTACAATGAAATTTCCCAATATACCTTAAAATAAATAAAAAACGAAGGATTATTGGGGGAAAAAAGAGGAAAGCAATGACTTCTGAGTGATTTAAGAGCACTTACAACTTTAACCTCAGGGTGGAGAGTGAGTGATTCAAGAGTCTACCAACAACTTTAACCTCTGGGTGGAGAGGGAATGTTAACCGGTATTACCATTTAAAAGGGCAAGACATTTTTATTTGTAAATGGAAAAAATTATATTAAAATGTGCAAAAAATTTTGTAAATATTTTTTTTATAAAAATCGTATTTTGGAGGGAAAAACAAGATGAATTTTTTTTTAAAATTATGTTAAAAAAATTTGAGTGAAAAAAATTTAATTCTAAATTTTGAAATAAAAATAAATTTAGATAATTTATTTTTGTTTAAAAATTTTCTTATTTGCAAATAAAAAAAGTTTGTCTACACAGAAAAACATAAAAACCAAGACAGTTCAAATTCAGCCCAAGGCTGGCCGTGCCTGTAATAATGCCTCGTTAATGGCATCAGCCCATCAACCAAATCATTCCAAAACCATGGCCTCTGAAGAAGAATTATTTTCTTATTATTATTTTTTTGCCAATGGTCTTCAATTAGGTCTCCAACATCTCTTGATTGACAAAGTATACGCACATACATAGAGTTTCAAGGTTTATCAGCAGTTAATGCAAAATCAATTGGAAAGGTCTTGGCGCATCTATTCCAGCTATAATAACATTAATTATTCCAATAGAATCCAATCAACAACTTTTGTAGAATGTCAACATTGAAAACAAAAACCAACCAATGATGATCTTGGCAACATCAATCAGTAAAATGTTTCAGAATGCAGTCTCTGGAATCTGCAAGAAACAGCTCCCTCCCTGGAAAAATTTTACCTCCTATATTCCCAAATGTTTCTTCTCAGTATCAGGTGTCATGGTTGCATGGTAACAAAATCCTTGCTTCTTTCCCTCAACATATTCTCCATTTTATAAAAAAAAGGGGCTGAACTTTGGTTTCTCATCAGCCCTCCTGTACCACTAGCACTGAGACATATATAAACTTTGAATCTCCTTTCTGCCCTTGAGATTCTGCTTTCAGCAGCATCCAGTTTCTCTCCAAATGTAAATTAAATACTATACTAGCAGTTGGCAGCACTCTTATAAAGAATGCTCAACCATCTTATAAGACGCGCAACATGCAATTTTGTTTCATGTTCCTATTAACTCTTGATGATTCATCCAACATGATCATGATCCCACCGATAATATAGGCAGTCAAAACTCAGTCAAACGTCAGATATGAACCAAAGACAGTTGAAAATTTTAGCAAATACTTAAGAAATATGTAAAATGTAACCAAAAAATAATAATGCTAGCTCTGTCATACAAGGGAAAGCATGGCACAATTGGAAAAGAAATCTTCATAAGGTAGGTGAATACACATATTTCAACTGAGAACCATCATATTACTATAGTCCCTTGTGCTCCCAATTTTATTATCCACATTTCCTTTATAGGTTGTCCTAAAAGTACTGTCCTGTACAATAAACAAAGATCATTTATGGCAATACCATCTAGAAAACCCTTCTGTTTTCTCATGAAGAGGTCCCAAAAACCATCATTGTCAAAACATACAAGGGAATAATGTTCAAACAGATGCACTAGTCATTAACTTCATGAAAAATAGGGGCACCAATTCATGTACCGAAACCTAATAAAATAGAATAAAACTTCTATTGACAAAACAATAAAAAAAAAAAAAAAACTGTTTGAAAAGGTTTCACCTTTTTGGTATATGAAGCTTAGCATCGAGTTGCTGGCTTAATCCATTGACTTGCAAATGTTGAACGTGCTGGAGAACATGACTTTGCAGTGGTTGCTCAATACCAACCCCGGCATTGCTCCTCTTCTCATTGAACCTAATCATTGAATTCAACTATCGAATATACATCCCTATTTTGTCAACATTGACTATATTCATCAGCCAGACAATCACATATTTCAGTACCCTACAAAAATATGGCAGTCAACATTGAGCACTGTGGCTACTCTCGTTTTTCCATATGCAGAAACAAGTTATTTCCTAAAAGAGAGTAACTATACACCTGATTGCATCAACATACCACATAAAAACAAAGCAACCATAAAAGCACAATCATATGTGTTGGCAGCATCTGGTATAAAGCTTTCATAGGATATAACTCAAAAGAAAGTAATCATAATACATCAAGCAATGAAAACAAGATAGACATAACAAAATTCAGTGATCAGACAAAAATGAAGGACAAGAATAGCAGATGATTTAAGAAAGCTAGTAAGTGGAAAGGCTCTAGTCTGTACACCAGATTGATTGTAACCCCCAAACTCAAAAATCTCCAGTATCATTAAAATCTCATCTATTTTCAACTTTCATCTGGAGGAGTCTCCAGATCCCAAATCATCCTTTATTTCTAACTTTGTAGCAGCTTGCCTACTTAACAGCCAACACATATGTAAAACAAACAACTCTTCAACATTTTCTTGCTCTTTCCAGCACAAAAGGAAACCTAGCAAGGCAGCAAAACATTATGCAAAATTAAAATGTCAAATAACTAAAAGGTGATTTTCCACTAACATAATACTCAAGATACTGACATCTGCAAGTCATCATCAAGTTTCTACCATAGTTGCTCATTTCCTTTTAAGAATAGGAAAGATAACAACAAATATCCATAAAAGTCTGATTACACTGCATCCAGCAATATCCAAAACAGCAAATTAAATCACCAGGCTGATCCAAAAAGAAATGACTAATTAGAATTTACCCTAAAAAGTTCATTAAGCAACCTAGAGAATAAGAGACAAAATGTCCCCACTATAAGCACATAAGAAGTAAACCATCAGAGTCCCATGGCTTGACCTCGTTCTTAGATAACTGAGTATCTTCCTGGTTGGGCTGAACCTGGAAGCGTTGATGCTTGGTTAGTAATGTCCTCCAACACATGTTTCAGTTCAGCTTTAGCTCTCTTGACAGATTGTTCAGTAGGTCCTTCAATGAATAGAAACAGCTTTCGTTCCCCTGGTCCCGCGGTCTTGCCAGGTGGATAAAATTGGCCCCTGGTTGTAATAGCAGCTCCAGTCCATTCAGATATTGGACCCAAAGTTTCCTTGTGTGTCACCTTCCAACGAGCATTTTGTGGGAAATCATTTATCTCCAACTCAGCTTCATAATGTTCAGGTATGGCATCAGCTTGGAGCTTAGCTAAGTTGTGCTTCAAGTTAAATGCAGCTGCTAATGCTCTTGCACTGGCTGGCCCATCATTGGGTCCAAGAGTCAGTCCATTACCAGTAAGGACTGTTGTAGTAGCTGGCATATTTCCAAGTATGCCAGGGAGAGAACCATTCTGGACAAGCTGAGAGAGGTCACCACCACCAGCCTTTCTAACTCCATCTTCATCTTCCGAATCGGATTTATCTTCCTCAAAGCCATACTCTTTTGCCTGTGCTTTCTTGGCAGCTTTTCTTACTTCATCTTCCTCTTCATTAAATTTAAAACCGCTGCCACCATAACCAGTTCCATGGGCTTGCTCAAGTCCCTGGTTCACCTTGGCCAAGAAACCATCAGCAAGAGCTTTCAGATCATCAGGAACAACTTGCTCAGAAAGTTCCAATGCCTTGACAAGATCCGGTGCATATCTAGCATCATCCTCTGATATAAATGTAATAGCACAGCCTTTTCGACCAGCCCGACCAGTTCGACCAACACGATGAACATAGTCTTCATAATGGTTTGGAACATCAAAATTGATCACCAGTTCAAGCTCCTTTACATCCAAACCCCTAGCAGCAACACTTGTTGCAATCAGCAAGTTGCATACATTACTCTTGAAATCAGTAATGGTCGATTCACGATCAGTTTGATCCTTTGCCCCATGAAGAGAAAGGCAGGGATAACCATGCTTGAGCAAGTCCCTAAATAAGGCATCGCATTTCTCCTGCGAGTGGACAAATATCAAAATCTTTCCCTTCTCATACCATTCACCCAGCATTTCCAGCAGTCGAAGAAACCTATCACTTTCAGGTCTCACCTCAACTAACTGGGCTATATCTTTGTTGACAACACTCCTCCCACCTACCTGGATTTCCACAGGTTTGTTCAGTACTTTACGAGCCAATATTTCAACTTGACGAGGGAAAGTTGCAGAAAAGAGAACAGTTTGACGATCTGGTCTTGTATTTTGGACGATCTTTGTGATTTGAGGTTCAAAGCCCATATCAAACATCCTGTCAGCTTCATCCATGACCAAATAAGTGACCCTACGCAAATTTGTTATTTTCCCAGCACTAGTACAAAGGATGTCAATCATCCTACCTGGAGTGCAAACGACAATCTCAGCCCCCCGTTTTAATTCACTAATCTGTTGAGCAACACCAGAACCTCCATAAACAGGCACACAGCTGAGACCCAATATCTTTGAAAACTTCCTGATGTCACTGTAAATTTGTTGGACAAGCTCCCTTGTTGGTGCCATTATAAGCCCGATAGGACCATCTCCTGGCATCAACTGAGGCTGGTCCTTGATATGCCTCAACATTGGCAAGACAAATGCCAAAGTTTTGCCAGAGCCTGTCTTAGCTATACCAATGCAGTCTCTGCCATTCATAATGACAGGTAATGCCTGAGCCTGAATAGGCATGGGCTTCTCATAATTCAGCTTCTTTATGGTTTCCAAGATTTTAGTTGATAGTCCAGTCTGATGCCAAGTTTTTACTGGTTTTGGTACATCCTTTCCATGTATCTTCAACTCCAACTGTTTCCTATAAGCAGCTACCTCCTCAGAAGTCATTTTAGCAATTTCCTTCACCTCAATATAGAAATTCTTCCGAAATGAGGGATATTCAACTTTTGAATGATCAACAACAGCCAGTTTCTCAGCCTTTGTTTTCTTGACTCTTTTCACGAATTCTGCATCATCTTCATCCTCAAGAGGATCTTCTTCATTTTCATAATCCTCGTAATCTGAATCAGAATCTTCACCAACAATAATCCTACCCATAGATTTATTCACCCCTTTCTTAGGCTGCTCACCATTTCCTCTAATGTTGTTCTCGTTCAAACTGGTATTCATATCTTCAGATGCAGGAGGCTCACTATGAAGCCTCTCAACTTCAGGCAACACCATAGAATTCATGAAAGCATCCAAGGGATCAATTTCTTCATCAGCCATGTTAACATCATCCTCATTCTGGTCAACAGATATCTGATGACCATTTTCAGAGTCAACTGCCATGTCATTTCTATCCCTACCAACGAGCTTGCCACTCTCATCCACATTCATATCAGTGTCTTCTTTTCCATCAGATCTGGCTTCTTCATCATCAGATTCTCCTTCCAGGGTCCAAGTCTTGCCAGATTGTGGTTCTTCAGCATTAGCTGCCACTCCAAGTGATTCTCTTTCAGATTCCTCCCTTTTTCTTCTTAACTCTTGCCATTCCTGAACTCTCCTCCGACGTTTTTCCATCTCCTCGTCCAATTTCCTCTGTTCTTCAGCAAGATCATCTTCCCTGGTGACCTCTTTCTTATCCAATAAGTCTTCATCACTTTTTTTCTGAGGACTACTCCCTTCACCATTATCCTTGTACTTGTTGGTCTTGCCACTTTGTTCACGGTCCCGGTCTATGTGAGAGTCATCTCTCCTCCGCTTCTTTCTATCGTGGTCCCTAACATCATTGTCATCACTACTGTAATCCCGATCAGCTTCACGGCGCTTCTCTCTTTCTCTAGCTCTCACTCTCTCCTTCTCCCTCTCTCTTTCTCTCCGATCCCTCTCTCTTTCACGATCCCTCTCCCTTCTCTCCCTTTCTCTATCTCTTTCTCGCTCCCTCTCTCTCTCTTCCCGCTCTCGTTCCCTCTCCCTCTCCCTCTCCCTCTCCCTCTCCCTCTCCCTATCCTTCTCCTTCCCCCTATCCCGCTCCTTTTCTTCCTTCTCCCTATCAACTTCTCTTTCTTCCCTGTCTCTACCCTTGTCTCTAGCTCTTTCAGCATCCCGGATAGTAGTCCTCTCCTTTTCCTTGTCCTTCTCTTTGTGCCTATCCTTGTGTCTCTCCCTGTCCTTGTATTTTTCATCAGTACTCCTCTCCCGGTCCCTATCCTTTTTATCCTTTTTATCGGATGATGACCGGTGGTGATCCCTGTCCCTGTCCCTCTCCTTGTGCCTCTCCCCATTCCTCTCTTTATCTCGATTCCGATCCTCTCTTTCCCTTTCACGGTGACTCCTCTTCGTCAGCTCCTTTTCAGACTCATCCTTCCTAGGTTTGTGTTTCGCCTCCTCCATTGCAGCTCAAACAAGGAAACAAGCAACAAAACCTTTTATTGGCAGCACCAGCCCTCGCAAAACACTATACTTCTCTTGAAACTGTGAACACCGAACAAACCCACGTTAGATAACTTGAAATAAACAACTATCAATTCCAAAACTCGTCATGCACTACATTGCTCCCAAAAAAAAATAAAGGAAGAAAAAACAATCCAGTTAAGTACTACAGCATCAATGATAAATCAAAACATGCGCATTTGTTAGGTAGAGAAAATTAAACCATTGAATTCTCAACAAATCAAAACAAAACCCTAAAAACCATAAAAATACATACTAAACACAGCATTCGCAATCTACTAACAGATATTCAAGCGCCAACTAGAAAACCTTTAAACATACATAGAAACCCTAAAATCCAATTATATTTGTAAATCAATCATACAAAAATTAAAGAAAAAAATTGCTCAAATTAGGGAGTAAGGCTTACCCGATTGACGACGGAGCGCAAATCCAAAAACTCCTGCAAAAAAACAGTGAGCACAAATCAAAATCACGCCGTTTCTCTAATTTTCGTAAAAAAAATAGCACTAAATTATTTGTATGAAAAGTGGGGGAAAAAGGGATTTATCTTCTCTGAAGAAGTATTGTGAGTGGAATGGAAGGGAAAATGAAACGACGAATATTGTCGAGCGGCAGTGTTTCTAATTTATAGGCAGTTTTTTTTTTTTGGGAGGTGTGGGTGTGAGTTTGCAAAGAAGCCCCACGAATTGTGCGTATTTATGCTGTAGCCAAGTTTGTGTCTCCATTTGGACATCCATCTGCCGTATTTTTATTTTTTTTCAAGATTTACTTTAGTAATAGAAACTACTCCCTCGTCTTTTTTTTTTTTTTCCCTCAAAGTACTATTTTCTAAATTTTTTTCGTTCCCTAAAAGTTTACTTTTACTCATATTTCTAAATATTATGATTAATAATAGATATATAGGCTCATTAATTAAAAAGTAAAAATTAAAATTAAAATTAAAAAAAAAAGTGCACTTAAAAAGGTATATTAAATACTTACTCGTCTCAAAAAAATTTACTTTCAAAATTTTTATTTCTAAAAAAAAATCCGCTTTTAAATGAAATTCTTAAGTTATTTTTATTAATATTAATTTCTATGACTCATCATTAAAAAATAAGAATACAAACTAAATAATTATACACTTAATAATTACATTAATTTTATTATATTTTTATAATTAAAAAAATTATATATCTGTTATATATTTTTAAGTCAATTTCAATATAACTATTATGATAAGAATAAAATTGTCTTTTAATTTTATTACTTTCTTCATTCCAAAAAAGGAATTCTTAATTTGCTACAATTATTTTATTACTGCATTCGTCAAAGTACAACTAATTTAATGCGTCATTAAATTAATTGCCTTTTATTTTTATTTTTACTTTTCAATTTGATATTTTTTAAAATCAAGCTTCGCCATAGATAGGTCTAGTAAGTGAATTATTTTATAGATATGCTAGTATTTTATCCATACAATTGCACAGATCTTGTTATTGTTCAAAAAAAATATAATTATAATTTAAAATTTTAAAATACTAATTTCATATTTTTCATTTAAAAGTATTATTATTTCTATATTAAATTAAAATAATATAGATAATAATCAATTATTTTAGAGGGTTTATATTGTAAGACAAATCGATACAAATCCAGAAAGACAAAATATATATATATATATATAAAAGAAGATAAAAACATGTACAAACTTTTTTATCTAACATATAAAAGCAAAGATAAAGCCCAAAAAGAATTAGCATAATACAAATGAAAAAAAAAAATTAAACAAGCTCATGTAAACTTAAAAGAAAAATACAAAATATCTCTTATAAAATATGAATATAAGAGTTCATCAAATTACTTAAATTTGTACCATAATTTCATTAGAATAAATTTTATTATAATAGTTTAAACTCTCTTGTTGATGCGTTAACAAGAGTGATGGTTGTTAATGGCAAAAAAGAAAATTTTAAAAATAAAATAAGGGTAAAATTAAGAGTTATGTAGGCTAGTAATGATGGTTTAAAAGGGGAAATTTTTTGTGAAATATTTGATAAATGATATTATTAAATAACAATTATAAAAATTTAGTGATAAAAATGAGGTTGTCGGCAAATTCATAGAAGAGGCAGCAATGCTGCTACTGTTTTATTGGAAATGGAACAAGTGGAAAGAATAGGCTACGGGGTTGTATGATGTTTGATTTTTGAGTGTGGTGTGTGTGCGCGCGTGCTAAGTTTTGAGCTTAAAAAGCATTGAATTCGTGTTTAAACATGGAGTGTTGTCCATGCTATTCTATCATGATTGGAAAGTGGATTCTAACTTCTGTATAAACATATATTAATAATTTTGTGTTATATTGTGATTTTATTTTTTTGGATATGGATATGGAGTATATAAGTAATAAGTATCTACATGGTTGAAAGAATCAGTTCACTGAGGAAACTTTCGTGCATCAAAATTTAGGTTTGACTCCAGATTGTCTAAGGAAGATTCTCTATTCAAACTAAGTTTATCCCTTTTTTTGTTTATGGACTTTAACTTGTGATGTTTTGAAATTTGTAATTAATGAATTTTTGTTAATTTGTTTAACTATCACAAGTATTTCGAGAAGGGCACTAAAAATATCAAGAAAGTTTATCTCTGTTGACCGCTAAATCCCCTCTTTGATCCCATCTGAATTGGTCAACTGAACATGAGAAATATCAATTACAGCAAACAATTTTGATACATTCTCAATCATTTCTCTTTTTTCTTTCGTCCAATTGAATTTTAGTTTGTGGAAGAGGAAGTAAGAAGGACAAAGAGGGACAACGTAGAAATTAGGTGAATTTAAGCTGCCACATTGCTTCAATTATCCTCTTTATTTCACGCAATCACTTAATCCTTTTGGCTTTTTGATTTAAGGGTTCTTTTTTCCTGTGTAAAAGTTTGATTCTTGATGAGTTCCATGGCTTTTTTATTTGGCAAATGCAAACACTCTATTTTTGGAAAGCAAAAATTTTTCACCTCACAAATTTTCATCCCTTTTAAATTCATCACAAAATTGGAAAAAACTCTGGAGTCACGTGTAACATTGCCAGTACTTGTATTTTTCCCTTTTGTTTGGCCTCGTATCTGAATCATATGATGATCAATGAAAATTAATGTTGTTACGTTTTTTTTGACAACAATGTCAAAATTCAGGGTTATCAGCTTCCATTTTTACATTGATCAATTGCAGCCGTGAAATCTCTCTCGCCATGAATGCCCACATGAAGAAGTAAGCTGAAGCTGGTATGTAACTTGATAGTATCTTCACTGTTGCCTCCCTCACAAATTGATTCTCTGGACAAGATTCATTGTCCAAGGATGACAAAGTGGACTGGTTTCTTGAAAATTCTACAAGCTGTTAGTGTGGGGTAGCTTTTGAGTCGAACAATTCTGAATTTTTTTTTCTTCGCGTACACTCATATTGGATAAGACCTTTACCATCCCAAACGTGTTAGAATAACATTTAGTGGCTTATGAATGCTCTCTGAATGTTGTGAAATGAGAAAAAGTTATGCTGGTGTAAACCTTCAAGTGCCTAGTGTCCACGGGAAAAAATCATGCTTGCCACTTAAATTTAAGCCAAATCTTGTTTATGCAGAAGTGCTACAACAAAACTTGGAAA
Organism: Gynochthodes officinalis; assembly: GCA_020080225.1. Taxonomy (NCBI): domain Eukaryota; kingdom Viridiplantae; phylum Streptophyta; class Magnoliopsida; order Gentianales; family Rubiaceae; genus Gynochthodes; species Gynochthodes officinalis. The sequence goes on from CM034620.1 coordinate 17,752,847, forward strand.
TCCCACAGAGCAAATGACAAGAGGGGTCTGCCAATATTCCAGGAGTTATTATCTCTGCTCTTTATGTAACCAAGCATTTCACCGTTGTTTTTTACTGAATATATTCACATCTATTTAAAAGCTTTAGTTCACATCTTAAATTCAATGGTCAAAATGACCTAGAACAGAGTTACAAGAATTTCCACAAAAAGAACAGCTGTGGCATATTAGGCTATCAATTCCAGCTGTTGTCACATAGTTTTCCTTGTGGAGCACAAATACAAATCCAATACCAATAATGCTAAAGAGAAAATTTGATGCCTTCATCATCAATGGAACTTCCTTCGAAGACAACAAGCTTCCCTTTTTGTTCTAGTAAATTCAAAGTCCGCATGAGAACTGTTCGATCAATTCCATGGAGTTCTTGTTGGAAATGGAAATGACTCTTTTGAACGCCTGTGAATGAGAAATTACTCATTAAGGAGATTCATGAATGACACGAGCTTTTCATTTTCCAAACTTAATGTCTAAATTATGTTATGGACCTTTCATTTCTTGATTTGAAGGTTCATGAATGACATAGACTTTTCATTTTCAAAGCTTAATGTCATGAAAAGCTTTCATGAACATTGATATGCTCAATGAACATTAAAATCTCTTCTATAAATAACGGATTTCCTTTGGTGAGAAAAAAACGATTTTACAACACAACCCACAAAAACCTCTCAATGTTTTTCTCTCCTCTAGTTTTAAAAATTCTTGTAATTCGAGTTTGACTAACACAAATTCAAATTCACTATAATAGTCTACCTCGTGTAAGTAAGCCGCTATTCGTCATTGTATCCTGAAAGACAGACGTCCGTTAAATCTTCAATCATACATCGGAGGAGAAGAATCTATTTTAAAAAAAGCATCTAATGCGTCTTGACGTGTTTTTTCCTATTATTTATCTATTAATGGTTCATGTTCCATTTGGTTATTTTCAATTTCAAGTTAATCTTCTAGATTTTTCTAATTATATATAAACTAAAAAAATAACAATCTTAAAATAGATTTGCAAATATATGTTATTATTTTAATAAAATTTGTTACACTAATATACTCTTTCATTGTTTATTGATAATTTCAAAATTATATTGGTAATTCATGTTTTGTTAATTCATGAATTTTATATTGGTAATTCATGTTTTGTATCCTGTGGTAATTCAGTTCATTGGAAATTAATTTATGTCAATGACTGGTTTTGTTGTAAGGTTGAGATATAGCTGATGACATGAATGTAATTAAGATCCCCACGACCTCAACTTCTATGACCTCGACTCAATCACTAGCAGTTTCGGTTCTTATGAACCACCATGAGAAACCTGAAAAATTTGGAGGACTGAACTTCAAAATTTGACAACAAAAGATAGTGTTTTATTTAACAACACTGAATCTTGCGAGATTATTAAAAGAGAATCGTCCTACTGTGTGGACAAAATGAGTCAAATGCACAAGTGGTGCAAGCTGTTGACTTGTGGAAACAATCTGATTTCCTATGCAGAAACTATTGTCTAAACGGTTTGACTGATGCACTTTATAATGTGTATAGCTCAAAGGGTTTAGCTAAGGAACTGTTGGAGTCCTTGGACCATAAATACAGATCTAAGGATGCTGGTGCGAAAAAGTTCTTGGTGGATCAGTTCTTGAATTTCAAAATGGTGGACTCAAAAACTGTGATGAGTGAAGTTCAAGAATTCCAAATGATCATCCACGAGATTCATACTGAGGGAATGACCATGAGTGAGTCTTTCCAAGTAGCTGCAATTATTGATAAGCCACTCCCTACGTGGAAAGACTTCAAGAACTATTTGAAGCATAAAAAGAAATAGATGAATGTTGAAAATCTAATTGTCAGACTTCACATAGAAGAAGACAATAGAGGCTCGGAGAAGAATTTCTCCAACACTGTTGCTGCCAAGGCTAATGTGGTAGAGCATAGTGAAAGCTCCAAGAATAAGAAACGCAAACACAAGTCGGAATTCAATATGGGACCTAAGGGTGAAATTTCAAAGAAACCAAAGTTCCAAGGAAATGTTTTAACTGTGACAAGATGGGTCACAAATCAGCAAATTGTAAATTACCAAAGAGGAACAAGAAGAAAGAGGCCAACTTGATTGACGACACCACACAAGAATTGTCTGAAATGAGTCTTTCTACGGTAGTATCTGAGGTCAACATGGTAGACTCCAATCCAAATGAGTGGTGACTGGATACTGGAGCTACACGCCATATTTGCTGTAATAGATCTGCATTATCCAATTTCACACCTATGGACAATGGGGAGAAGCTGTACATGGGCAACTCTACAACTTCTGAGATCAAGGGTCAAGGAACTGTATTCCTAAAAATGACATCAGGCAAGGAAGTGAAATTTCGCAATGTCTTTTATGTGCTTGACATCCGGAAGAATCAAATTTCTGGGACACTACTGAGTCAGCATAGATTCAAAATGGTTTTAGAATCTAAAAAGTTAGTTTTGACCAAACAAGGTGTCTATGTTGGGAAAAAATATGTAAAGGACGGGATGCTTAAAATGAATGTAATGGCCATGAAGCCAAAATACATCAATGAAAAAGAAAAATCTTCCGTTTATATGCTTGAGTATTCTAACTTGTGGTATGGTAAATTAAGTCATGTTAATTTTGATACAATGCATAGATTAATTAACTTGGACCACATACCCACATTTAACATTGATTCCAATCATAAATGTGAAACCTGTATAGAGGCAAAACTAACAAGATCATCGTTCCAAACGATTAAAAGGAATATGGAATCACTTGATTTAATTCATAGTGATATTTGTGATTTGAAATTTGTTCAAACCTGAAGAGGTAACAAATATTTTATAACCTTCATTAATGACAGCAGAAAATATTGCTATTTGTATTTGCTTAAGAGCAAAAATGAGGCTATACAGAAGTTTGCTATATACAAACAAGAAGTTGAAAACCAACTTAATAAGAAGATTAAGAAGGTAAGAAGTGATCGGGGTGGTGAATATGTAGAACCCTTTAGTGAATTTTGTGCACAACATGGTATTATTCATGAGGTTACACCTCCCTACACTCCTCAATCGAATGGAGCAGCAAAACGCAAGAATCGTACATTGGAAGAAATGATGAATGCAATGTTGATAAATTCTAGATTGCCACAGAACATGTGGGCGGAAACCACATTAACGGCTAACTATATTTTTAATAAGATTCCTCGGAAGAAAGAGGATAAGACACCTAATGAATTGTAAAAAGGAAGAAAGCTTTCTTACAAATACTTGAGAGTGTGGGGGTGTCTTGTTAAGGTATTGGCTCTAACACCAAAGAGGATGAAAATAGGTCCTAAAACAATTGATTGCATTTTCATTGGCTATGCTCAAAATAGTAATGCTTATCGATTTCTTATGAGTCTAAAAACCCCGAGATTCATAAGAATACGATAATAGAATCAATGAATGCTTTTTTTTAACATGTATTTCCATGTAACTCCAAGGGAGATGATACAAGGTCATCTAAACAAACAATTGAGATTGTTAGAACTTGGAAATAATGATCAAATTCAAGATCTTTATTATGAACCAGAAGAAGTAGAGGAAAAACCCAGGAGAAGCAAAAGGGCAAGGATAGGAAAATTATTTAGACTAGATTTTCTGACTTACATGCTAGAGGTTAAACCTCAAACCTATAAAGAAGCTGTGAGCTCAACCGAGAAACCTTTATGGAAAGAAGCCATAAAGAATGAGATCGATTCTATTATACAAAATCATACTTGGGAGCTAGTGAACCTTCCTTCAAGAAATATACCTCTAGGCTCTAAGTGGATCTTCAAACAAAAGATGAAGACAGATGGAACAATTGATAAGTATAAGGCTAGAGTTTAAATTACAAACTTCAGATCACATTTTTTTAATTCCTTTTGAGTTTTAGTTTACTTTTTTCGGGTATCCCAAAAGGGAAACTCGAGTACTCTATTTTAAACAGGAACCCCACCAGTAGAGTTTAATAATTTTTAGTTTTGTAAATTCTTTATTTCTTCTTGTAAATAGTTCTGGAAAAATGATTTATTGAATGATCATTCTCAAAGAAGTTACTATTCACATGAGGAACTAGACGTTAAGAAGTTGCTACGTTGTGTTAGTAAAATCCAAGAGTCATGAGCCCAAACTACTGACAGATAAAACATGTATGATTAAAAGGCAATAACTATCAATACAAAGGGATTGGTGAAGCTTTTTGGCAAAAATGTTGTTGGAATTTAGAAACTTTGAGATACGCAGAAGCATACCTATTCCTCTGGATTCTGTCCCAGAACGTATCTCTTCAACTGTCATAACATTGTCTTCCAAACCATTCTTCTTCACCTGATCAAATACATGGAAAATTACAAACCAGCCAAATACTGATTAACTATGCACATATGCGTTGTGCTATTCAGGCACCATATAGAAAAAATCAGTTGATTGGTGATATAACTACAATTTCTAGTTTTATAATAAATTATTCCTATTTAGCTTATTTGATCGCTTGGAAGGGACAAAAGAAATATCTCGTCACTCATAAAGTGCAAAATCAAGTCAGCCCAATCTTGAATCCAATGACAAAGGATTAGGCACCTCCTATGCCTTTGTCCGTCCATTCTGCATGGCCTATTAGGTTGAAGATTATCACAAGAATATGAATATATTGAACTTCACCAAACAAAGATCTCAAGTAAATCAAAACAAGATTGAAGTTGAACAGACTGTCTGATATCAGGGTTAAGAGCAAAACCACTCTAGCTTCATGACTAAGAGATCTTGTATCATCTCATAACCAGTTTAAATTGACAGAGATAGAAAAATTCACAAAGGATACTGCCATTAAAAATGAACCACACAAACAAATTAAACATGATTGTGTTAAAAAAAATGCAGATAAAAGAACAGCAGTAAAGACTAATTATCCTTTACTTGTTGATTGAGCAATTAAGTTTTATTTTGCTGCCATGATCATGAACTCAAAATCCTGTATCTATATTGTGGAGGACAAGATACATATCCTAACTAAAAAGAGAACATAAAGAGCATGAGTTATAAAGCATGCTAAAATATCAGATGAGAAGGTTGGCTCAACTAATCTTTCATAAATAATTCTCTCTTATTTCATAGTAGTGCCACGAGATAGGATTAAAAAGATTGTAAAATAAGTGAAAATTACCCTCTTTCAGTGCAATGGCATATATCTTGCCTTGGTCTCAGATACAAGGCCAGATCATCAGCATCAGAAAACACAAGGTTCTTTCCTAATACCACTGAGCTACTTATGACATAGTACACAAATATATACTCGAGATAATGAGAACTGGATAGTTTGAAAATACAACCATGTCGGTTGCAATTTCATCACATCACTCTTGAACAAACAGAGAATGTGTAGATCAACTGTTCAAGGAGCATATTTTGTAAAAATAAATTGTCAATCCTGAATCCCAATGAAAATTTCAAACAGTTAAGATCAAAGATGGAAGCTAATGTGGGTTGGAAGATAGATGATTCAATATTTCTTACAACCAAAACTTTAAGGAAGGGAAAATTTGAGGAAAAAGAGAACAGAATCAACTAGAACTATTGGAGAAGGAAACAGAAATAGTCAGCCATCTTAATTGAAACATGAGTATTGAATTCTTTTCCAGCAGCTAGCCCATCAACCAAAAATCCTACAAGGTAAAAACTAGAGCTTGAATCATGGAGTAGAATTAATTCATAGAGTCTAGAGTCAAGATAAAAAGTTGCTCTTTATACCGGATCAAAATACATCCTGGGCTAGTTATCGAATAACAAATAATCATCAAGACAGCTTATATGAATATAGAGACGTTTCTTTGGCAAATACCTTCTTGATTGTAATTGGAACATAGGCTTTAAAAATAAAAAGCCTGTACGAAACTTATATGTTTACATTCATCCAAAGTTACCAACAAAATATCCTTATACATAAACGTATTCCTGTAATTCAACGTAATTTTTTGTGTGCAAGCATTTAGAGGAAACAGAGGTTTTTCTCATTTGGAGGAAGCATAAATGTCCAACAAAATGTGGCACGAAGAAAAAAAATACTTACTCTCAATTACAAGATTACTGAACAAATGAAAATCTTCCTCCAACACGATTAGAAAAAATTTTGAGCTCGACAGTACTCAATTATCAGCTCTTTCCATAGTTGTACCTGTTTCTCTCTTGTGTCCCTTAGTGGCTGCAAACTAACCAAGAATAAAAGACAACTTCTGAGCAAATCAAACCAAAAAATGATTCAAAACCAAAACACTAGTAAAGACAAGTAATGGAAGACTTCTCCATTTCCCATACTTGTCAAACGTATAATAAGATGTTTTCAAATCCCACATGAAATATAAAGAGCTTAAACTACATCTCTAAGTTAGAAACTTCAACTGCACAATCAAATGTAGGCTGCAATAGATTCAAAGAGTACTTAAAGGGATTCTCAGTTTCATATGGAATTTCATTCTATGCCTGCTTCCAATATGACTGTTGATTAATTAAGTAGGATCCAGTGATCCACCATGAAATTTATGCGCGAGTTTGTTTACAAGAATGAGAATCAAACAAAAGAAGAGTACGGAAAATTAGATGTGACTCGATCAAATTTTGTCACTGTTAAGATTAATGCTGGACATATCAACCATACTTACAAGGTTAGGACTTCCCAAAGTTGCTGCTACCCTTTCTTTATCATTTAACTGTTTATTTACTGCCAACAAAAAGGGACAAGTCAGAATTCATGATTGGAGGTAGAATTTGTTTGACCAATTTGAGATTGATAAATAGCTAGGACCTATGCATTTGATTGGCACAGAAGCGAAAGTAAGAAGTAATTAGTAGTAGCCAAATTTCATTACTCCCACCTCCAATTAAAAAATTCACTTTCAAAATTTTTTTTGGTCCTTAAAGAAAGAGAATTTGATGATAGACTGGTACATTTTGTTGATATTCTCCAAATATTGTTTTAAATAAGTTATTGAATTGTATAACCATTAATGGACTTTTTTTGTTGATTTGTTTTAATCCACCAGATTTTTTTAATTGTTGGAGTGGTTTTGAATAACATTAAATAATAATTTTAAATGGTTTTTAATTTTTTTTCTTTTTCAAAATCTTTTTTTTTTCGTTTTTGGCCTGGAAATAAAGAAGACTTTTCAAACTTAAGTTCAATTTTTGTTTTGTAATCATTGGTAGCCATTTTTCTTTACTTTTACCATCCAAAAAAATAGAATTTGCCTTCAAAATAGAATCTACTTTTGAACTAAAATTTTAAAATATCTTTACTAATAATAATTATGTTTATACAAAACTAAAAAATAAGAATAAATACATAAAATTATGCATTTAGTAGTACACTAAACTTGTTCTCCCTAATAATTAATAATAAAAAATTATATACAAATTAATTAACAAAACAAACAAAATTTCAGAAAAAGAATAATTCGCTTTCTGCGTCTTGTTTAATCTCTCCCTCCACTAAAACCTGTTGTTTCGGCAACTAATTCGAAACCTTAGCATAGATAACCATAACCGACATGATTAACCAAACTCCACCATATTTCATCTCCAACCCTTTTTTGTTTCTTTTGTTGGTAATGGTTTTGAAGTTGTCGAAATGAAATCATCTTTTTTTCTTGTGCAATTTTGAGAATAAAAATTACATTGAAATCTACTAACAAACTCTTTATTTTTAGAGATTATAAATTGGCTAATTTAATTGCAAAAATTATGACAAATTTTTTATTTTATATAATAGAGATTTATAAATTGGCTAGTTTAACTTTACAAATATGGTAAAGAACAAGCACTTCATTTCATTCGACAATGTTGAATAAGTTTATAATGTTCTGTGTTTAAATGCATTTTATATGATGGGCAGGTTTGAAAAACTTTATAATCATATAACACTTAAAATCATGCACAAAGACGCATATTGAATCAAACATTACATCATAATTGGCTTAATAGCAAGAAGTGAGGCGGTATAGAACAGTAAAATACTAAAATCACTTCCCCCGATAATAATTTGGGAAGAGGCCAAAACAGCCATTTATGGCAATTAGAGTAAGCAAACAAGTCCGATCAATGCAGTCATGAGAGACAACAAAAAGCAATACAGGAGGTGTAGGACGAGCCAAAGATGAAGATAACGTAGAACTGGCAGGAGGATTTACTACTCAGACACAAACAAGACTGGATAGTGGTAAGGACGGACGGCTCATTCAGACAAGATAAGGAACAAGAAGCAATGGCGTGGGTGGCAAGGGACTGCAATGGCCTTCCTCTCGCATCCAATGTCAAAAGGATTAAGGCAATATTTACACTTCAAGTGGGGTTAGCTGCCATTCCAGATGCCTTAAAGAAAAATGGTGCAGAAGGGATGGACCAAGATTTTACCACTAAAAGATTGTTTGCGTTGTTTGCAAATGCTACTGAAACCTCAAAATGGAATATTCTTACTTAGGAACATCATAGTAGATACATTATATTTTGTCAATCAAGCACAAGAATGTGTCTTCGTTAAATGTCTTACGGATCAATTAGGCGAATCTCATAGTCTAGCGGCTGAATGTTTCAAATAGAATGTATACTTGATCTTAATTTTATGAAATTTATAGTTTGGTTCCCAAAAAAAAAAAAAAGAGTTGGTCAAGCTAGAAATAAGCAATCGCATTGCTTTCTGGCGGAAAATATGTGGATCTCTTGGATGTTTGAGCAATTCACAAAATATCATACCAAATGACAGTTCAGGCTAGCAGGCAAGAAGCAAGCAGCTCAATATGCTGGTACCACACAAATATTGTACATGGACTATCTGCAAATACTATGTCATATCTTACAACGTATACATCCATCTATTTACAGAAGCCGCCAATTGAGGACGCACTGATAATATACAACATCAGTTCTCGCTCTCAAGTACACACACACGGTTAATGACAAAGTTTTTCACTTTAATGTAACAATCATCGTACTAGATATTTATCAACAGAACAATAAGCAGCTTATGAATCTTTTCGTATACTGACGAGTATTTGTTCATACCAAGCCCGATGAATCTTCTCTGACATGGTTGCAATCACCAGGAGCTCTTCCACGGCCTCAACGAGTTTCTCAGTAAGAGGCGAAGCACCGATACGCTTTAGCGCTGCCAATGCCAGTTGCTTATGCTGCATTCCGCTCCCCCCCAGCACAACTCCACGGGCCGCCAAGTAAACAGTACGAGACACTTGTGCAAAGACAGGATCTCCTGCTCTCAAGCTCTTTGCCAACATGCTTGCCATCAATTCTTTTCTTGATTGGCATTTGTCAAGATCATCTCCTTCTGAGAAAGAATTCATTGTTTCAACTACTTCTGATACTCCAACATCTTCTGAGTTATCCAGACGCTCTGACAGATGTTTAATGCACTTTGAAATTATGTTTTCCATGTCTATTGAGTTGGTCACCAGTCTCTCACTCACAAGGATTTGTCGCAGAACCAATATGCTGAGAACCGAGGAGAAGTTCAGTAAAAGAGTGATGTTACAACTAAAAGAACAAGAACTGAGAACGTAAAAACTTTCAATTGAGATCATGAGAACAATAAGCTTTCACAAACAGCTCCACCAAAGTTTATGACTCAGTACAGAGTTTTTTATGGTTTTCATATCATAGAAAAGCTTCATGTTGTTCATAAAGGAAGATAAAATTAGTACAACTTCTTCTGTCATCTTGATCATGATAGTTGTTTCCTAATTGAAAAAGAACCACCAGCTTTTAACTTAAAGCTCACAGCAAACCAGAATAAAGTAGACAAATTATTGATAGATAATTCATTAAGTCCAAAGACGGTTCAGATTATGTTTGGTACCAAAAAAACCAAGCCTACAGAAATTCTAGCAAGATGAATTTTGGTATAATGTGAACAGAGAAAAATTACTAACAATTAAGTAAATTAACAAATTACTCGGTAGAACTTTTGACAGTTGTAAGTGATTGCATTTAAATTCCAAAACAGATTAATATGCATGAATTAATCAGGTCTTATAAGGGATAACACCAGGCAATAGCAAATCCCACCACTACTTATTCAACCATACCTCAGTTGCGTAGGCTTGGATTTTGTCACATTATCAGTTTCTCCTCATTCATCTGTGCCTAAATTTTCCAATTCTTGATACATCTTAACATTCATTTGGGTCTTATTTCACATATCTTCCACATAATAGTACACACCAACTAGAATTCTTCTCCCAGTTCTTGACCAGGATCAGGCTATAAAAACAAAAAATCAAAAGGAAAATCTAACTCAGGAAACCGTTAAAGTAATTGCAGTCCCCTGTAGTAACATCACTCCCAATGTAAAGCAACAACATTGGAAAGTAAGATGTGGACAAAGGATCACAAAAAATCAGTTAGAACAAGCATTATGCTGAGAACCAATCTACCAACCTGCAGCTGATAACAATTATTTTCTGAAGCTGCGACTGGACATCCCTCAATCTAAAGAGATTCAATTTAAGAGTCTCTGGTAACATTTCAACTGTTACACCCTCAACTTCACTTACAAGCCTTAACAAGCCAAGCCTCAGCAAAAGATCAACCTTTTCCCCCTTGCATTCCGGTTGTTCAGCCCCTAAATAAACGCTAAGTGATTAACTAATAACCTAGATAACTTCTATAAACAAAGCTATAACGTGTAAAAGCAAAAAAGGAATGATGGAGAAAATATAAGTGATTTCAAACCTGCACCAACAGTTGGGGGGCCATCAACTTTTGCTTCCTTCAGATTGCTACCCCCAGTACGAAGCATAGAAGGAGAAAGTCCTGGAAAAGGCAGATTTGAAACAGAATGAAGGTAATCCTTCCACTCCTGCTCAGAATCCACCATCACAGCAGTAAGCCATTGCACCACCAGAGGTAATGAGGCAAGGGCATCAGTAGGAGCTCCATAGCGGTTCGCAAAAGCACTTTTCAAATATTCCAAACCGGCAGGTCCCTTTATAAGTGGCTCCAACATTGCAATTCGCGCTTTACTAACATCATGCTTGAGACTCTGCATAAAAATGCAGACACTGATTGTTTCAATAAGAAAATATATGAAACTAGGAGTTCTATATATGGATTACTGGACTGCTTCAAATAAACTGAATGCCAAAATATAAGATACACTAACCAGTAAGGGACAAGCTGAATTTATGAATTGATAGCAAGTCCCTGGCGTGAGGATTGAGTAGAAACACAAAGGCATTGCCATGACTATAACAAAAAATGACATGAAGTGATGCCAAACCACAGACAGTAAGATTGGTCATTTATCTAATAAAGTGATGCCAAACCACAGAAAGCAGGATTGACATAAAGTGTTGCTAAATTTACTGGTTTGACTTTCATGAGATATTATACTCCAACTAAATAAAATTGCTTGTGACATAATTCAGCTTGCAAAATGCTAAATCAGTTCTGATATGAGATAGGCTGCTATTTGGTACATATTTTTCCTTGAGCTGGATTGAACTAGTAGTTGAATCCATTTTTGCTGAGTCCATAGGTGCTGCAATGATAAGGTTGCTAACATAGATATTCCTTATTCTGACACTACACCAGAACTGATTTAGCATTCCATCAAATTTTATGAGATTAATATCACACTACACCAGATTCACTGAAACTGCGTCATCCATACAGTATTGGAATTAAGATAACTAAGTAACACAACCATTAGGTACAATTGTACACTCTAAACTAGAAGATCACACAATCTTTCAGCCATCAGAGCACAACCCAAATGCAGAAACAGAACATACAAAAAGAAACTTTCCAGGGTATCAAACAAATCACTACTCCACTAAATGTTTCCATGTAAGGCTATTCTTGTGTTTCTCAAACAACCATATGCAATTTCTCTTGAGACTCCGAAGATAAAAGAAAATAAATGTACAAAGGCATCAGTAGTCAAATGACCCAACAATTTGTTGTTAAGTGGGTTAGGGTAAAAAGCTTAAAAATGGCTCTGATTAGTGATAAATTCTTTCAAGAATTGCATCAACAAGAATAAAAAAATAGAAGTAGGAAATCAACCTGAATCTGCTGTAAAACAACTCGCAGACCCTTGATCATCAAATGAGCAAATGAGGCATCTGAGTCTGCTGCTTGAGAAATTTCATTTAACTCTTTCAGTAACTTCTGATGCATGGATTTCAATTCCGTCTCATTCGCAGGAGCAGAAAGCCTTTGCAGTGTAATCATTGCAAAGTCCAAGATCCTCTTAAGATAATCCATGCCTACTACCCCTGACTTAAGAACCTATGTTTCAGAGTGAGAAATGTGGAAAGTTAACAGGCAGGTGGTGTTAATGCAATAAACAACTTTGCAGCAGAATGACCCGATCAAGAAGGTTATACAACCTGTGACAGAATATCAACATCAATAACCCCAACAATTTCTTGTCTCCAACTGGAAGGTGACATTGCACAAAGTTCATCTTGAACTTCCTTCATGAGTTTAAGCACCCAGCTGTAGTCAGGCTTATTCTGCTGTATACTCTCTAAGACCCCATCCCAAAAAGCTTGTTCCATTTTGTCTCGTATAAGTGTCTACTTTTGAGAAAAGCAAAGCACATAAAGTTAAGGAGTTTTATTATCTGGTACTATGTAAAATTAAAAAAGAAAAAAAAATTCTGCAGATCATGGAATCACCAAAGCTACCTTGAGCCTAATGAGTATATAAAGCTACAGCTACAACTACTAGACCTTTATCCCACTATGTGGGGATGGCTATATGGATCATATCTCACCATCGTGTTCTATCAATAATAAGTTCATAAAACTACCCAGAGAAAATAGAAAGGAAGTGGGGAGAAGGGCGAACTACAGCACGGAGTAGGGAACAAATAAGGGTGAGATAAACTTCTGCAACAACCTTCAAATTCTCTTTATCCTCAGAAGAGAAGCTCAAGCCATTAAAAAAGCTTCTTTTATGTCCATGAATGATTTCATTTATGAGCACTTCATTGTTGCCCACAGCCATTGCACTCTTGGGCAAATGATCTTCCATAGCCTTCCCATGAATAGTAGAACCGCCTTCATTGCCTGTTGAAAGGTCATATCCCATTGGTTTATGCCGAACTCTATGATGGGCTTCAGTTGCATCTTCCCTTGAATTATAGCTTGTTACACTTTCAGATGACTGAAATGAACTTAAAGCTGCAAAATGAGAAAGTCAAGATGTCAATGAATTCCTTAGCATATCTATGGATGAACCTTTGCTGCATATCCATAGAAGTCCAATAGGTGAAATTCCAATATTACCAGTCAACTGCTGCATATTTTCTTCCACAAACTTCCTATTTTCGGTCACCTAATCATCCAAATTTGAATACGACATTAAAATAGCAAGAAAGTAACTAGATTCTAAAAGAAAGTAATTCAATATTCTTGAAGCTGGGATAGCACCTTATCTTGAACGGCCTTTATGCCACCCTCAGGATGATTACAATTCTCTGAAGACTGCTCATGACTCTGCATAATATTCAGCTCCAGCTGCCGGGCAGCTCTCACCAAATCCTCTTCTAACAACTTAGCATCATGAACCTTCCAGGTCACAAAGGATTTCAGGTAAGAGCACCATGCTTTATCAAATCTTTCCAATTGAGAATAAAAAGAAAATTGATTTCCAATGGAAGACGTTTCCTCCAATGAAGACGCAACTAGCACCCTTAGTACAACGTTGATCAACGATTCAAACTCCTCAATGAAGGTCTTTGCAAATTCAGTAAGAGCAATTTCATACTCCCCGCTTCCGCTGAAAACTGCATCTGGATGTCCCAAAATCATGTAAGCACAAAAAACAACTTTTACGGGATACCTTGATACTTTTACAGGGTACCTTGATACTTTTACTGGGCCCTGAACTGCTTTTCCAGGCCCTTCCTGTTCAATCACTCTACCACTCCGTTTACCAGGGGGAATGACATGTTTAAGAAGATGATCTATTCTTTCCAATCTAAACAGATTATTAGCACGAGTATGCTCTTGTCTGATTCTCATACGCTTCTCAAGACGATCAAGAAAATTTTTAGCAGTTCGGATAGTTGCATGAGCCTCAATTAATGAGGCAAGCTGGTCAAATGGCATTGACCTAACAGCCTTTTCATTAATTCCCAAAACAGCATAAGCTTTTGCCAAAGAGAATGTAGTTCCTTTGTCCCTCACAAACTGTCTCCAACACCTGTATTTACAAAATATTAATTTCTGCAACATGTACAAAAGAATGAGCAGAGCAACACCCGCAAGTTCCAAGTATGAAGAGTGGAAAAAAAAAGAAATGTTTTGCTTTGAATAGTTAATGATTTCACTAGAGAGAGAGCAGAATAGAGCAGAATAAAGATATACATAACTCAAGAAAATTAATACTCCCTCCGTCCTAAAAAGAGTCTACTTTTGAACCAAATTTCTAAAATATTCTTACTGATAGTAATTATGCATGGCCCACAATTAAAAAGCAAGAGTAAAAATGTAAAATTATGCATTTACATGAGCATTAAGTGTGTTGTACCTAATAACAAAAAAAAAAGTCGTAATCAACAGAAAGTGGACTCGTTTTTGAGATGGAGGGGTAATATAGCTTTGAAGTGAAAAGCTAAACAAAAAAAAAAATGTAGGAAAATAGTAAGAATAATAATACATAGTGAAAAATCTGAGTAAAATATCTCAGTGACGCATAACATTTATGTGGTAGAAGCCACTAAGCAACAGCCGTTTTAATTATCCAATACCCTTTTACCATATGAATGCCAACTCAGTCACTATGAGAATTCATTGAGAATTTTTATTGTTAATATCATTACTCAAATAGTAATAAAGTGAAAAAGAACAAATTTATCATTGTTAACCATCAATTTTAGTCCATGTAAGGTGGGAGGAGAACAAAGAAAATAAATTTTGTTCTTACTCAAGGCACTAACGGATCCCCACTTTGAAAAAAATTATAAGCTATCATGAATGAGAAGTTTAAGTGACATCTCTTTTTCATTCTTTTCCTTACTATAGTTTAGGAACTATGTTTCAAATTGCAGACTACTACAGATCATGATGCACACAATGACAAGAGAAACACATGTTAGGACCCTTTCCAATTCATTAACCACGATCAGCAACATTATTAGGCTCATTAGTAAGATCAACCAATATCACTGGAGTTCTGCATGGGCAATGGGCAAGATGTTAGATTATAAAGTCAAAATGGTGCAGCAAGTTCAGATTAACTACATTACACGGTTATCAATCTCTAGAAAATGACATAACAGACAATACAGAAAACGTGAAGTATACTGGAATTCTGTTTCAAGTCAACCCTTCTACAAACCAGAAAAGGAAAAAAGAACAATTGCAAAATTTGGAGAACCACAAAATAAAGGTATCAATATGATCCAAAAATACAAGAGTATACAAGAAGTTCTTCAAAATATAATTAAGGAATGTAGAATCTGTTTCTTAACTGGAGTAGATGTCATTAATAACTGTTGTAGCTTTCTACTAGATTGTAATTGGAGTGATAATCCTGAGGTGGAAAGATACATGCAGATTTAGGTGTTTGCCAAGTTGGTTATAAATCCGTGCTTATAGTTATTTTTTTTTATTTTAGTAAAACTTAGAGTTATTCTATGATTTAAAGGTTTAGTATACTTGGTAAACATTTTTACATAATTAGACTTGTAAATATGCCAGTGGTAGAAGTCTGTAGTACTTTAATAAGTTTTTTTGGCACAAAGTTATACTTGGGTATAAATGAAATCTGTAAATTAGATGAGAAATTTTTTTTAAAAAATTCCACTTTAATCTTCTGCCATAGACAACTCAAATTAGTTTCAAAGGAATATGGAGTGATAAAGAAGCAGAACAGCTTCTCTACCTTGCCAGCTTCTTTGACAGAAGTCTCCCACAATCAACTACTGCAGAAGAGGAGTTAGCTGCTGAACTACGTAATTTTGCTCTTCTACTTAAATGTTCCATCCTCAGCCACTTAGCCTAGTAGTAACCAAAAATAAGATGAGATTAACAGAACAATTACAAATTAACTACAAGATAATCTTCTTATGTGGAAAACATACCCTGAGGAGTTTAGCTTCCAGTTGGTTCTTCCGCCTCCTCCTTTCAATCTCTTGTTTATTTCGCACAGCATTAGCTTTATGCTGAACTTGCAATACCATGGCTCGCACCCTAGATTTTTCTGCCTCCAACAGTCCCAACCGTTTCTGCTCAGCAGCAGTACATTTACGGTGAATGCTAGCCCACATGAACTCCTTATATTTCTTCTCCTGAATCAGCCTTTTTATTAACAAGTTAACAATTCTTTCCTCCTTTGCAGTCTTCATCTGCTTACGTATCCTGAGGAGAAGCATGCGATTTGCTTCAGCTTTCTTCACTTGTGATTCCACTTTTGCACCTAGATCCTTCCTTTCTTTGTCCAGACGCAGTTCTACTCCATTTTTAGCAGCTTGTCGTAGTTCATTCATTCTAGACAAGCGGTTTTGAACATTTGCAAGGATGCTCAACCTGCTTATTTTACACATAAAGCAAACAAGTTTTGCAATCACTTAAAAACACTCTGCCATCATTTCCATTAACATTACTTTAAGCAAACCAATAATCAAAATAGAAAGTTAAAACATAGTCATACATCTGAGGTGAACATAAATCATCTAGAACACTAAATGATCTCTATCACTTAACAGATAAACAACAAAAGGAGGGAAAAAAAAAAAAAAAACACAAGCACAACAACCAAATTTTCTTTCTTAAGTAGGGAAAAGAATGGCACGTTCAGGGACAAACAAGTCAATATCAAGAAAAAGCAATAAATAACAATACTGATAAAAACGATTCTCAAAAAAAGAAAAACATTCTCTTTGAGTCCAGTCTTCATTGGCCACATTTCCTATCTAACTGTCCCAAAACCATTCTCAAATCAATAATCAAATATCTTTAATGACCATTTCTCCAAAAATGCCCCTCTGTTTATTCATAAAAATGTTTAGCATCACAGACGAGAATTTTAAATTAAATGGTGACTAGGATACTTTGACAATAGTCAAAAGTATAGATAAAAGAAAATTAATTGTGGCACAGAAGTAGCAGCCAAGAGACTTTAATGGCAGCAACTAGAATTTTATTTCACAAGGCATATTTTTAGTAGTTTGTTGATTACTGACTTGCTATTTTCCAGACACCATAAATAAGCCCATGCACAAAATTAACCAATCTGTGCGGCCATTTCTTTCTCTCTTAAGTATGCCTGCAAAATTTCATATCTCCTTCCACACAAAAATGCACTACAGTGAGTATTGTCTCATATCATATGCAAAAACTTAATTCTAAATATACCAATAGGTCCACTAATACAACTATCAACTGCCATTCAAAAATTGGAAGGATAAAAAAAAATGCAGTAAAAGACTTACCTTTTTTGCTTAGCTGCATAAAGCTTAGCTTCAAGTCGTTGGCCTAGACCTTCCTCTTGCAAAGATGACCATGCCAGAGACCTAGATTTGGGCCGTGCTTTGCTTGCTAACAATTCATAGAATTGCTGGATGCCAGTCAAAATAACTAATTCAAAAGGTGCATAAATTCATGAACCACAAGCACTACATGCAAATGTCCGTTAGAAAGCAGACTAACCTTTACCTTATAAACATTGCTAAGTCTAAGGATATATTTTGATTCTAATCTTCCACAAAAGCAAACATTACTAAAACAAAATTGAACTGAGCACAGAAAACACAAACCACATTTCCTAAGGCCTCGTAAAACCATGAGCTCAAAACTAGACAAAAATGCTAACAGGAGGCGGGTTTTTCAGCTTTTCGGCAATATACCATTTCTAAAGAGCTTCCCCTATAAATGCTAAAAACCCACTTAAACCGTTTATGAACTTTTCCATTCAACATATAAAAACAAGTGATCAATAAAAATTTACTCCTCACCCTTTTTTCCCCTTTCGAAAGAGAGTCAAATTTCTCAAACAGGGCTAATTAACATTACAGCATCTCATTCAAAATGTGCAATTCAGAACAATCGATATTTTGTCACAATACATAGAAACACTCACTATCTTGTCATCTACAAAGAAAAAACCATAAAGAATTCATTTTTATTAGCTAAAAATTGAAGTTAGATTCTGATGTAAGAGGAAATGGACAATTCACTAGGAAAACTTGATCAAAGCAAATTGGCATTTATATTTATATTTATAACCTGTCGTCGAAGCTGGGCATGTCTGAGCTTGGCTTCAATATCTTTGGCCGTTGTAGGGGAAGAAGTGGTTTTGGGCTCGAGAAGGCGGCGTCGAAGGCGGGGAGGGAGCTTAGGAGAGGAATGTGGTGGTTGAGACAAACCCGTACCGCCGTCTTCTTCGCCGTCGTTTGCCGGAAAATACAATAACGCAGTTGTTGCAGGAGGCGTTGTTTTAGATTCTTGATTCGAATTGAATTCTAGTTCGGTGTCCATTGGGAGTGAGCTCAGAAATGGAATTGCAAGTGATCTTTTAAGAATTTCGAATTGGAATTTAAATAAAAATTGTGGAGAATATTTATGTGAATCTAAAAGGTATGTTTGTTCTAGAAACCTCCATTCCTTTGAAGTCGTCCCTTCTTTTAATTTCTAGAATGATTAATTCGGACTCAAGTCCTTCAACTTTGGCTTTCAGCTGATTTGAGCCCATATGTAGGTAAATAAAATTAAGGATGTAAACGAACTAGTACGTTCAATGAATAGCTTATAAACAAGTTCGGTTATGTTCGTTTATATTTGTTCGTTTAGTATTCGTAAACATGTTCGATTAATATTCGTTTAAAGTTCATTTAGTATTCGTGAACATATTCGATTAATGTTCATTTAAAATAATATATATATAAATATATATATATAATAATATTAATAATATATACAATTTTGTCAAGATTACATCGTTTTGACTATTAGGGTTAATTCTCAATTGAGGATTTAAAGGGTATTTGTTTTTAACTTTTTTTAGGTAAATATATATACTTTGTAAACTTTGCATTTGGAGTTAATTTTCTATTGTTAATCTCTTTTCTTTTCTTTTCTTTTTTTTCTTGTTGAAACAGGATGTGCTGAGATTTCAAAGTTTTATAGTCGTTGTTTTACTCATTCTGCAAGTTACTCATTTTTAGTATAAAATTGTACATTAAAAGCTCTAGTAGTGTAAGCGAACAGATCTTTCGATGAACATGTATAAATATATATGTAATATTTATATATTATATTATTTTAAATTTTTGTTATTTAAGTGCTTGCAAACATGTTCGTTTAACGTTTGCGAACATATTCGTTTAAATGTTCGCGATCTTGCTCATTTAAATGTTCGTGAACATGTTCATTAAATGTTCGTGAATATGTTCGCGAACATTAATAAATATGTTCGAGATCGGCTCGTGTTTGTTTAAGTTTTTCATATTTGTATTCGAGATCGGCTCGTGTTCGTTTAAAATAAACGAACAGATCTTGAACAATGTCCGTTTGAGATCGTTCGGTTTGTTTACAGCCCTAGGTAAAATTATGTGAATTGCATTTTAAATTACATTTCTATATTTTCTTAAAACTAATAGTTAATATTTTTAAATATTTTATATGTTTTAAAAGTAAAAAATAAAAAATGAAAAAAATAACTTATCCTAATTCTAATTTTCTCTGTGTTGCATGATAGTTAGAGTATTTTTGAAATTGAGGTACTGTCAGGAATTTGTTTTATTGAAATTCTGACAAGAGTGTTGCATAAAACAGAATTGCAAGTTTTTATACAGATAAAAAGAAAATAAAAAGAATAAGAATAGAAGGAAACAGAAATCTAGAAAGTAGGAATAGATTTTTATTCATCAAACATTGTCTAATATCCAATTTACATCACCGACTATTTATCAATTTCAATTGTCAACATAATTGTAAATTTGCTAATGGTCAAGTGACAAGACTCTAACCGCTTCAACTTCTATCATCTAGCAGTCAACTCGTCGGTTCTTTCCAATTATTTTTCATTATAAAAATAAAATACAGACTTATTTTATAAAAATAGTTATTAATCGTTGTTGTTTCAAGGTCAATTTATTCACCCGTCTAGATAATATTTTTCCTTGTTCACTAATAAATCGACTAATTAAACTCATGTTTCTATAATCAATTTGATTCCCCGATTGAATCGGGGGCAAACGCCTACGAAAAGATCGCTTGGATTTATCACCGCTTCAAGTTCTATCATTTCAATCTAAATGATATTGTTTCCATTTATAAAATTAAGGTTGAATTTGTGACAAATCTCTTTCCCATCAAAAACAGGCTTGTCCTCAAGCCTGAAGAATATGATGTTAAATGAAATTGGGGTTCTTCTTGAAAAACTCTTCTATGTTCAAATTGTTTATCTTATGAGCAGAGTTATGAAGGCGAAGTACTTTTTGCAAGGAGATTTGTTGGTAGCTCATAACAAAGGTAATTCCTCTTGGTTGTGGAAGAGTTAGGTACCGGCTCGATATATTATAGAAAAAGGGGCATGTTTTCATGTGGAATATGGTAAATCTATAAGGATTTGAGATCATTCATGGATTCTGGGCCAATAAAGACAACGGCTTACCCAAGCATCCTCTTCTCAGGAACAGGTTACTTGGGTTAGCCAGCTCATGACTCCCGAGGGCAAGAACTGGAATAAGGAACTCATTGGGGTAGTGTTTAACAGACTTAAGGCAAACCTCATCATTTTTATCCTAATTGCTTAGGGTGGGAGACTGATAGAACTTAAAATGTATATATTTCTTGTTAACATTTTCCTAATATTAAATTGATTATAAGGTGAAATTATTTGATTTTGATATACTTTTTGTTTTAGGTATGGAAATAGGAGAATTGGGGAAAAAATGATAAAAATGGCGAAACATGAAGAAAAACTAGAAGACTTTCGGTTGTTAGGTATGACCACGCCAAATGCATTGTTGTACTAGCAAATATTGATCTATAAGAAGAATTTATAGGCGAGATTCTCAGCAAGAAAAGGAAATTATGAGTCTTCAAATTGAAGAAGGAAAAGGGATATTGTAGCAGAATTTTTTGGGAACAAATCTTTTATTTAGTTAGGAGTATTTTTCCTATTTTTATTATGTTTCTATTTTAGAGTAGAATTAGTTTTTAGTAATAGTTATCATTACTATATTTTAGGAGCTAGCTTTTGTTATAAAAAGGGAACCCTAGAGAGGCCAAAATATATATATAAAAAAATACAAGAGCAGCCGCCTTCTTCGAAGAACTCACATTCCTTTCTTCTATTTTCTTTAGTTTAGCAATTTCTTAGAAAAATTCCAGAATTCGTGTGTGCCACTATGAGTGGCTAAACTTTATTTTCTGATTCAAGAGAATAATTGATTTCAATTGCAATCACTCTGAGGTTTTGTTCTTAAATTTATATTCTTGTTTTTAATTCAAGTACTTGTTAATTTTTTATTTAATTCCTATGAATAATTAATGATTGGTTAATCTGACAAATTAATTCTTTATTTTTTATTCTATCGCTATCCATGAATTCAATGATCCATAATTGTCATAAATGAGTGGTCCAAGTAACAATTAGGTTCATTATGTTTATGACTTGAAATATGCATGCCTAGCCTCAGAGAATTGGGACAAGATTAATTTACTGCAGCTATCTCGGTTATTTAATCTTGATTTAACTATTTTTATATATCTTAATGCTATCATTAATTTAATATGAAACGCTATTGTGCCCAATCAATTAATGGTAAGTTTTGATTTAGGTGTTGGGTTCGGTTAATTATATTAGGAAAATAGAAATTTATTATGGCTATTCTAATAAGTTTTAAGTTAAATATTTGAGTTTGCAAGATTATTTTTTATGACCTATGATTAGTGAGGCAATTAAATGAGATCACCATTGGATTGGAAACTTGGTAAATTTGGTAATTTTCTCTATTTTTTATTTTTCTACTTAAATATTTATTCTTATTAATTTTTAGAATTTAGTAAAATAGTTAATCATTCAAAACTCCCCCCTTGTTTTATTTATTTTTTAATTTATTGTTCAAGGCTTGGAACCATACTTCAGTTCTTTTGGGATTCGACCTGATCCGCTTTTGCTACAAATTTATCTTACAATCACTCAAGAACTAGTGATTAATTTTGTTGTGAGTTTTGACGAATCCATTAGGAACGGGACAAACTTATTTGGCATCCACACAAAACAATGATCTTATACGGTGAACTTAGCATACCAGAAGGCAGTAAAGGAGCAGAGGAGGAATCTAACAAACACTGAAAGCAATACAGTTAGGGCAACTATGAGAGGCATTTGGAGGAAAACATGGAGGCTGGAGATCAAAGGGAAACTTAAGCATTTTTTGTGGAAATGTTGGTATGGTATTTTACCCACGAAGGATTAGCTTATCCAAAAAGGAATCCAAAAGGATCCGATTTGTTCTATGTGTGGAGGGCCATATGAAAATATGGAGCATGTCTTATTTCACTGCAAAAAAGCAAGATTGGTATGGAAGATTGCTTTAGTGCAGTGGACAACTCTAAAGACACAAGTTCAGTTTTTCACAGATTGGTGGTGCAACATGTGTTTAGGGAAACCGAGTAGTCATTGGAATGATAGACTTCAATTGCCGGTTTACATACTATGGATGCTGTGGAAGAGTAGAAACTACGGGATATTTCCACAAGAGTGGTGGGACAAGAAAGTGGTAGTGGATATGGCCGTGGCAAAATAAATGGAGTTTCAGGATGCTAACGAGAAGGGATGAGCCATTTTCAACGACAGATGTCATAGTCTAAGGGCTATATAGTGGACAACGTAACCTTTTTGTAGAAGCAATTGTTATATTATCTACTATCGATCATGGTAGGAGACATTCTAACATAGGGATGTTGAGTTTAGATCTCGTGTGATAGTAAAGATGACGAAATGTTTATTTTGTGCCTTAGGCGGATCGAGAATCTTAAAGATACCATTGCCATTAGGCAAACCTGTAAATGTTAATTTTTTGACAAGTAAATACAACTATCGTTTAAAAAAAATAAAAAAAAAATCAACCATTGAGAAATTGGTTGGTAGATTATGAGAATGACACATCTTTGGAGGGCTTGGCGACTCAAGGGCATAGATATCTACTGTATTATTTCATGATTCAGGGTGATCACCCTTCACAAATTATAATCTTTCTTGTTGGACTTTTCTTGTCAAGCTTTTTACCCCCTAGTCTTCAGCAATAATTCTTCATTATCCTCATTTGGAATTAAATCTTTCCAAAAATTATGCCTCCCTTGAACGTAGTAACTTTTACAACTCAAGATATACTAGCAATCCTGATTGTCTTAGTAGTAATTTTAACATGCTAATTTTGAATTACATCCACTTGAGGTACCTCTATAAATGAACTGAAAGTCCATTGCTCTGAAAAATGTTTAATGTTTCCTTTCTCTCAAAGAAATAGTCCATTGTAAATTTTTTTTGTACCAAAAAATAAGTCCAGTTTTAAATCAAAATTTTAAAATATCATTATTAATAGTTATTATTATGTGTACTCAAAATTAAAAAGTAAGAATAAAAATATAAAATTATACATTCAGTGATTTATTAAATAATTTGTACATAATAATTAATAAAAAATTATACTTTAATTAAAATGGAATCTTTTTTGGGACGGAGGGAATATCACCTTTACATATAAAGCTTCCAACTTTGTTTTCAAATAAATTCTTCAAAATATGGAAGAATCAAGATTTTGATTCTTCCATATTAAATTCCAAATTATCAACTTTGAAATTTACAAATTTGACTTTTTCCATATATTTTTCAGAGTTTGATCTTTTAGAGCAAGAATCAAGACAATCAATGCAAAAATTTTGCAATGAACTTTTTTCAAACACTTCAATTTCCATTTTCTCAATGGAAAAAGAGTTTGAAAAGGAATCTTGGCTTTCATCAAAATTCAGAATTTTGGAATATGAAAACTCCTTACTTCTCTCCAATAAAAGCTAAAATTCTTCTTATTCTACTTCTACCTCTTGGATCCCATCTATTTAAGGATAACATATATTTTTCATCTATTCTGGCCATAAAGCCTCATTATTTTCTTCACTAGTTTGAAAAGATTCATTTTTCCTTTTAAACTCATGTCCGTTGCGTAATTCTTCAACTTCTAAAGCGATTATTAGACTTGATTTTCTATCCATATTTCTTGAATAGAAATCTAAATGTAGAAATAGGAGAGTTGGGAGAGAAAAAATTTGAAGAGAAAAAATAAGAAAGGGAAAAATAGAAGCTAGAGAAAAGGATAGAAAAAATAGAAAGGAAAGGAAGAACCAAAAAAAAAAAATCAAAATAGGAAGAATAGCTTAAAATTAACATGGGAAGGAAAGAATTCAAGAAAGTATAATTGCTTTGATACAAAATTGTCAGGAATTTAAAAAATTCCTGAAAATTATTGAAATTTAGAACAGAACATTGTAATAAAGCAAAATTGTAGAACAAGTCTAAACAGAGAAAAAAGAAAGAAAAAGGAGGATAGAAGGAAACAGAGATCTAGAAGGAAGGAATAGATTTTTATTCATCCAACATTGCCTAATATCCACTTTAAATCACTAGCTATTTATCAATTTCAATTGTCAGCATAACTGCAAATTTGCTAACTGTCTCAACTGACAAAACGCCAACTGCTTCAAGTTCCACCGCCTCAACTTAAACGATATCGTTTCAATTTTCAGAATTAAGGCTAAGTCTGTGACAAATACACAACTCCACAAAGCCCATGAAAAAGCATACATGATGGAATGTGTACAAATATCCCTAGTATCTCACGAGATATTTTTAAAATGCGAAAATAATTCATACATTGATATTTTGGTTCAAAGATTAAGAATGCAAATAATAATAATAATAATAATTAGGAATTAGATTAGCAAATTTTGCAATATATCTCATCAATGAAAAATAGGACAAATTCTATAGGATCAAACTGATTGGATTTAAAGAATGATATATACATAGCAAAAGAGAGAATATAGTAAATAAAAATAAAATAGAAAATTTTAGATTCTAAAATAAAAAATTCAAATTAAAAAAAAATATCATTTAAATTCTCAAAAAATTAAAAAAGGTAAAATCTTTCGTTCTTATTCTTATAATGTGAGCGAGAATATTTCTTACAATTAATGTTAAATGATTCAATTTGATAATACTATAATTATTCTATCGTTCTATTAACTTTTATACACACACATTGTTTATAAGTTATGAATAAAAAAAGTTCATAACTATAGTTTTTTTACACTTCACCACTTACCCTTACCTTCCCTCTTTCATCATATATATTTTTACAATTATATGGTTTAAACGAAAAAAGAATATATATCCATTCACATTGATTTGTTTCCCTCTACATGTTCTCTTTCTTATGCTTTGTTTTTTTTCCAATGTTTTGAGTGTTGGGACGGCAATAGGTCGTGTTTCGGATTTGCGGGTCGTGTTTTGATACGAGTATTATAAATTAATCATGAACCCGAACACAACCCGCGAACCTTATTTGTGTTTGGTTTGTGTCGTATTTTCGTATTAAGGTCATGTTGTGTCGTGTTGGATTCGTGTCGCATTTTGTGTGATAATTACGTGTTAAATTTGTATAGTATTTTTGTATCGTATCGTGAATTGACGCTCCTATCGAGTATGATTAAATAGGTATTTCAGAGGTATTAACTAACATTGTTTTTTAGACCAATTGAGGGTGGATATGCGCTGCACATTTTTGATCCAAAGCTAGTTTATTAGCAAGATACAAATTCCCATTAGAAGAAACTGAGAAGGCCACACGATCACTAATTTTAGACACAATCAAGCAATGTCCACTTGGATTGTGCCCTTCCACGCAACTATTTCTAGACATGCATTATGTGAAGATTCTCTTCATTAAATATAAGGCTATATCAAGAATTTTTAAGAAAGCATTCTTTCCTATTTCATTCTTACATGGACATGAATAATGGAAAATTGATCTGATTTTTTGCAAGTCAAATCTACTGGCCCATTGTTCTCCGAAGTACACTAAAAAGGTAAGAACATTATTAAATGACACCTTAACAGTTCCAACATAATGTTAAGAGTTTTCTAAAATACTATCATTAGAAAACAAAAAAGGTTCAATTTTTTAAAATTAAAAGAAAAAATTAGAATAGATAAAAAAACTGCCTCTTTTAATCTCGAAATTAGAATAAAAGAGAAACCCACAATTGCTTCCCAAGAAGACTCAAAAGAGCAGGTTGTAAGCTATCAAGTCTAGTTTCAATACAAGACTAAATTTGTGTTGAATATTTGTGTTGTTGTCTAATAATGGCAAGTTTGATAATTAGATATATAGACCATTGTAACAATAGAAGACCAAATTAAACCAGAAAGTTTAGTAATCTCTGTAATTTTGCATAGGAAAAAGTTCATGATTCAAATACTTTGTCATCAAATAGTAATAATAAATTACAGATTAATTACTAAATGACTCATATGCCACAATGACAAATTTACTAGTTCAATTTCAAAAACTTAACTCCCAAGAAGTTTTTGTTATTACCCCAAATAACAAAATGTCATAGAAATTCTATTTAGCGGTAATGTCCACAGAAGAATTTTATTCAACAAAAAAAGCACAAAGCAAATCGATATTTATTTGGACGTGTACATAAGAAGGATTGAAACCCTAAATTCCAAGGAAAGTTTACAAACTAAACTCACTAACTTTGTGCAATATACAAATGGCCTTCAAAAACTCCATTAACTATGATGGTATTGGTCTAAGCTAACTTTATAATAACAATGATAATAAACCAATGCCTTAAATCAAAATAAAATGATCATTGAAAGTTTTCATGAGTAAAAAATCTAACCATTATTGATTGTTTAATTCATGTTAATCTTTAAGATGATGCACGAGTTGTTGAACTAGTTGCTTTCCGTGTTCAATTTATAGAGGGAGATTCTCATCTTTTGGTCAATTGTTTCTCCCCCATTTGTAGTACTTTAAAATTACTTTCTTCAAAAAATTTCATCATTTCAACCATGGATTGCTGCAACATTGAGAATATAGTGTTAGGGCTTTCACACGAGTGCAGAGTCGATATTTTCTTCTCCAAGAATTAATAAGTAAAAAAGTTAGGCTATGTTTGGTTTGCATTTTTATTTGTAAAAAATTAACTTTTTTCAACTATAAAAATAAAACATTCAAAAAAAAATAT
This sequence comes from Gynochthodes officinalis, assembly GCA_020080225.1. Classification (NCBI taxonomy): domain Eukaryota; kingdom Viridiplantae; phylum Streptophyta; class Magnoliopsida; order Gentianales; family Rubiaceae; genus Gynochthodes; species Gynochthodes officinalis. Next base: position 17,780,180 of record CM034620.1, read on the forward strand.
TTCAAAATTTAAAATTTAAATTCCCTCCAAAATTCTCCTCATATTATTTAAAAAAAAATTTCTTCTAATCTACTTTTTCATATTACTTATTCTTACAAAAAATTCTTATCAAAATTTTAACACATTTTAATACAAAATTCTCAAATACAACACAATTCAAACATAGCCTAACTTTTTTTTTTTTTTTTATCTCCAATAAGATGAAATTTTAATGCATTCAAATGTCCGTGAGCATACCTTCTTTGATTCGCTGATTAGGAGGCGATTTGGATAAATTAATTTCTTCCATCAAAGGCCAAACGCTTGTTTGACATTACAGAGACAATTTTGAAATGTTGGAATCTATTTTCATCCGATTCCTTCTAACCCTCAATTTTTTTTTGTGATACATCATCTTTTTCTCCATTCTTTTACCCATGCTCAAATTCTTCTTAACATCCTGTCATCTATATGGCGGCATTGGTCATGATTTAATTCTCCTCTCCATCATCAAAGTTCATCATTAGGGCTTTAAACATTGCTAAAGGAATCATTTCAGAACTTTACCAAGTCATCTACAGTGATCAAACAATTTTGACGAACAAAAACAAACACAAACAATAATTTCAAATAACGCCCATCATATCATGAATGAAAATATTCTGTCCCAAAAGGTGGTCTAGCAGTAAGGAGGATTGTCCACCACAAGAGAGAACTTAGGTTCGAATCTCAAAAGAGGATTTTTGTTTGCCATGAAAACTTTATAGTAATTTGTCTACTATAGTTGTAGTATGGGTAGCTGTCTTATAGTACCATTGATTTACATGGTGTACTGTAATAGTAGGCCATTGAGTTTGGTGCTGCAATAGGCTCTAGTAGGCTTCTAGTTTGGACGGTCTATAGTGTGGGGGTAGTTATAGTAAGCCCCAAGTTTGGATGATGTGTGGGATAGTTATAGTAAGCCCCAAGTTTGGATGATCTACTGTAGTTGTAGTATGAATAGCTGTCTTATAGTACCATTGATTTACAAGGTTTATATGGAGTACTGTAATAGTAGACCCTCGAGTTTGATACTGCAGTAGGCCCTAGTAGACCCCTAATTTGGACGGTCTGTAGTGTGGGGTAGTTATAGTAAGCCCCAAGCTTGGATGATGTGTGGAATAGTTATAGTAAGCCTCAAGTTTGGATGATCTAAAGAAAAGTCGGTTAGTACGAGAGTTCTCGGGTTATAAAAAATTAATAATAATAAATAAATAAAATTTCGTCGGTTTATTTTGGGCTCGCGAGAGCCAATTGGTTATACTAATGTTTGTGTCCAATATAAGCCCAAGTAGTTTGGCGCCAACTTTATCAGTGCTAGCTGCTAAGTGCCAACACCCCTCAACAATTTATTTATTTATTTATTTGAAATCCCCGAAAAGAGGAAGCCATTTACGAACGTGCTCTTCACACTTCAGCGACCATGGACGGCGCAACTGTTGAAACTCAGGAAACTGTCCTCATGGATGTAGAGGAAGAGCTCACACCAGTTCCAATTCCAAGAGAACCGCCAAAAATTAAGCTCCTCGATGAGTCGGTGGTGAATAGAATCGCCGCCGGAGAAGTCATCCAGCGGCCGGTTTCCGCCGTGAAGGAGCTCGTCGAGAACAGCCTGGACGCTGACTCTACTTCTATCTCCGTTACAGTCAAGGACGGTGGGCTCAAACTTATTCAAGTCTCCGATGATGGCCACGGCATTCGGGTAAACTCTCCTACACCATATTTAATCACTTGTATAAAAGTTAGAAAATTGTTTACATTTCGAAATCAAATTATAAATTCATTTTTGTATAAACTTAAAATTAGATGCGCTATGAAAATTTGCTCAATTTTAACGGTTTAAAGCCTGCAAAGTTGTTATATCCGATAGGCATGCAAATATTTACGTGAAGGAATCCAAAATTTGGATATTGCTCCGTGATATAGATGTAATTGTGCAGATTTTCAGAGAGAAACTGTCCAATTTGTTTAAATATCGGAAATAATTATTAGGAATAAAATTAACACAATTACTGGTTTATCCCTGAAATTTAGAATCTTTTAATGCATATTGAGAGTAAAAGTCATTTCTTATGTTAATATACATGTTGTGATCAGTAGCATTATCAATTGGAGGATAGGTCTAAAGATTTGCTGATTTTTTTATTAGTAATTCTACTTTACAACTTTTTGGGTGGTTTTCATAATTTACCAGAATTTTCAGGTGATTATAATGGTTATATTTCCTTTTGAATGCTTGTTTCATTTTTGCTTGTGATACAACAAAAGGTTGAATACAATGTTCGTAGGTGGTACAACAAAAGGTTGAACATGTTCTTAGGTTTGCAACAAGGAAAAGACAGAAAATGAATTTGTATGTCTGCAAGTAGATTAGAAACCATAGTATTTTGATTGAAGTAATGATTGTGTTTCTATTTATTTCAATTATGCATACAGCAAAGAATAGTTTTGAGGAATTTAATTATGGCTATCAAAGAAATATGTAGCTTAAGTTCTCTGAAATGGAAAAAAGAAGAATGGAAGCTTAACTTCAAGCTCTGAGTCCTGTCTTGCTATGTTCAATGTTCATAACTCAAGTCACAATAATCCACTGATAAATGGCTGTAACAGAAGAACACTCAGAAGTATAGCAAAGTGGTAATTTGTTGGTAGTGGAACTAATTCACTCTACATTATACTGTTTGAATTCATCCTTATAATGGGTCAACGGTCAGATATCTCAAAAACTAAAGAAAGGGGGGTTGATCTTTTAGTGGATTCTGATTTTTCCAATCTTTTATTGCTTAGTTGTTTGCTGTACAAAAAAACTTTTTGAATTCCCGTTAAAAATGGATGTCCATAATGAAAAGCCTTTGACGCTGTCCAATATCCACCCCTTTTCCATATAGCCAATAGTCGGCTTCTTTAGTAAATCTTCCGTTAAAAATCTGTATAGATTTATTAATCTCTTTTTTCAGATAAATGGCCATTATATCTATCATCCACATAGCCGACCCCACATAGAGGGATAAAGGCTTAGTTGTTATTGTTGTTCCTTTGACCATTTTCTTTCGCTTCTTTAGTATGAGGATTTACCAATATTATGCGAGAGGCATACAACTTCGAAGTTGAGCTGTTTTGAAGATTTACAGTCTATACAATCGATGGGGTTTAGAGGTGAGGCTTTGGCAAGCATGACCTATGTGGGTCATGTGACTGTCACCACTATTACCAAGGGTCAGTTGCATGGCTACAGGTAAAGACAGCACATTATATGGTTAGTAACAATCATCAAATCCACATATATCTTTCTGTCTCTTAGCTTTTATGCGGTCATGTTTTACTTGAACTTATCAGTATGTAAATGGTGATTATAAAGCATTTTACTACTTTGGTCATTGAACCTCTTTAGGTTTTGGCTTTCTTTTATGCTTTAACCAGCATACTGCATGGTCTAGTTTATGTCCTCTTCCTGAATATCAATTGGTGTTCCTTTCTGCAGTCTTTTTCACAATTTATATGTATAAGTTGATGCTTTGAATCAGGACAGATACCAAATTCTTTTTCTTTTTGTTTTGTTTTCTTGTGCAGTCTTTTGTTTAATTTAGTACGTAGTTCAATGATCTCTTCTTTTAATCAATTTTCATTAGTTGTATGATTTTTATTACCTATATTTTAAAGGCAATTCATTTTTATACACAAATGTGTTTCATGATGAGGTTGTAAGATACACACACACACACACACACACACACACACACATTCTCCTTTCTTTTAGTAACACTAGTCTTATTATGGTTCCCCCTCTCCCTTCCCCTTTCAGGGCCACCTATCGAGATGGTGTTATGGAACATGAACCAAAAGCTTGCGCAGCTGTAAAAGGAACTCAGATAATGGTTTGCTTCTTAGTTGCTTAGTGGTCTAGTTTTCGTATCATTCTAGGCATTTGGATTATTCTGGATTGAGTAAAATAAAATTGTAAATATTGAAGAATTAATGCTTAATTTAGAAGTGAGATTTATAGATTGAGGTAAGGTTGCACATTTTCGTGATATAGTCCTTCTAGAGCTAATATATGCTATTTGATTTGCCATGTAAGTCTTGAACTTTCTGGATATTGTTAAAAATTTTCAGAATTGTTGTATTGCCTAATTTCTAGGAGGCATTATATTGAATATGACTTGGAAACATTTTGATATACCTTATTGTTATCACTTGTTCAACTGCTGGATATGGGGTTGAGGCACCATATTTTTCTGAAGGAAGCGTATACTTTAAGAGTTGAATATGATACACAGTTGATAATATGGCCAAAAGACCAATTACTTGTTTTGTTTCTTAAATTTTATGAGGAACAGTTGTAAAAATCTGAACATCCAACTCAAACCAATTGGCAATGAGGAGCCTTTGGGAAACTGATGTGGGATAATATTTCTAAGCGCAATAGTTGTCTGAGATGATCAGTTGGGTTTTTTGAAGATTGTGTTTCACATGAAGGATTCTGATTCTTTTCAGTATAATTTTTTTTTCATGTTTGTGTATATCTGCCTCAGGTTGAGAATCTGTTTTATAACATGATTGCCCGTAGAAAGACACTTCAAAATTCTGCTGATGACTATCCAAAAATTGTGGATCTGCTAAGTCGGTTTGCTATTCATCACATAAATGTGAGCTTTTCTTGTAGAAAGGTCAGTATCTTTTTGGCAGTTTGTAGTCCTTGTTACTGTGTTTTTTCCTTTTTGTTGAAGATAATGAGAAATATTTACTTTGTATCATTATATATATCATTGAGGCAGCATGGAGCTGCCAGAGCAGATGTTCACTCTGTGGCAACATCCTCTAGGCTTGATGCAATCAGATGTGTTTATGGGGTGTCTGTTGCTAGGAATCTGATAACAGTAGAAGCTTCTGACAATGAACCATCTAGTACAGTTTTCAAAATGGAAGGTTTTATCTCCAATTCCAATTACATTGCAAAGAAGATAACAATGGTGCTTTTTATCAATGGTGCGTACTCATTCTTCCATGCGTGGTGGAACTCATATGTTTATAGGGTACTCTGACCTCATATATTTGGCTATTTTTCATATGAGAAGCTGAATTTAAAAGTACTGCATATAATAAGAAAAGAAAACTTGGCTTCATACGTAAATATATTAGAGGAAAAAGGTAAATATGATGCTTTCTTTGACGCGTTGCTTTTTATTAAAGTTGTCTGGTCATGTCTTGCAATTTTGTTGAGGTCCAGGATAGTTGCTCTTCTCTTTACAGTGGATAGTTGGTTTACAAGGCTTGAATTTTGGCCTTCCAACCACAATACTCATACTTTGCTTTTATCTGTTTCTGTCATTTCCTCTGTTGGCAATGGAAGTTTGTTAATACTGTGACTTGCATGAGCACGTATTTAACTTTTTCCTCTAATATGTAATCGACCAACTGCTCAAAGCATTTCGTGTTCGTCTCTAACTCCTATTCTTTGTTTGTTTTCTTTCTTTTCCAGATAGACTAGTAGATTGTGGTGCTTTAAAGAGGGCAATCGAAATTGTTTATTCTGCCACATTACCTAAAGCATCAAAACCTTTTATATACATGTCAATCAGATTACCATGTGAGCATGTTGATGTAAATGTACACCCAACAAAGAGAGAGGTACATCTTTTTGCTCTTTAACTGCAATTAAAAATAAATATTCTATGCTTTCTGACTTTATTGCTCACACATTCTCTTTCCCCCCACCCTCCACCTTTGTAAGACAGAACACTCTGACGATCTAACTCTGATCAGAGATGCAAAACTTTTGCAAATCTGTGGAGGATCTGGATACCCTTCTTTCCTATAATTGAGAGAATTTAATGTTTGTTATTTTGTGGAGAATTTGATCTTAAGTCTGTTTTGATTTCACTTTATGAAATCATATGTGGAACTTTCTTTAAGCTTACAATGTAAAGTGGTACATCGGTGTTCACTATGTTACATTAGTTTGTTCAAGACCTTAGATAATGTTGTGTACTTATGCATATGATACTTTAAACTCCTAAGTTTTCTACTTTGGAGTAGGACTGGTTTTTTGAGAAAATTCTTCTTCCTGTCCTTTACGGGTCTGCATAGAAATGTTGTTGTCTTAAAAGTTCCATGCATTCTTTTCCCTGATGAACAAGGACGGAATAATAGGAAGTTTCTTTGACTATAAAGCCATGACTTGATGCCATTCTTTCCCAATTTCCAGATTTGGAACTTGAACCATTTGCCTGGCTGAAGAAAGCTCTCCAAAATAATGAAGAGATGGGGCTTAGGATTTTTGCACCATGCATGGTCGGAGCATAGTTCACAAGTAGCTTAATAGATCTAAGATTAGAGGTTATCAGTAAAACTTGTGAAATTGTTAATCACCAATTTTATGTTAGAGATGCTAATTTTCTATGGAATCTAATGAACAAGGATGCCCATTTCAAAGCATGAAGAGTTGAAATGTTACAGTTGAAGTGTTCATCTCATTCTTTGAAGCTTTAAGAAAGATGAAGGCAGATGGTGCCTGACTATTGTCAGCTCATGCACTGAGGTGATTCCCAGCATTCTTTGAGTGCTTTGGGCCTATGCTGCATTTCCTAGACCATGTTTTCTTAGCAGAGAACAAGTACAATTTTTACATTTTTCATACAATACGGCATGCGCTGGATGGTTACACAATCCCTTGGAACTGATTCAAGTGGGAACCTACTGTGTTGACCTGCATTGGCTTCCTGTAGCAGCAGCTGTCATAGATACCTTTGATCATGTCAACCCTCAGTTGCATTTTCATGATTTATTTGGAGCAATAGTTCATGTTACATTACCTTTACCAGTCACCTAACAAGTTTGATTCTAGTTGTTCAGCTATGTAAATCATATATTATTCATGAAATCATTCACTGACCGTATTGAACTTAAAGCTTTTGCTAGCATTTATATGTATAGACAATGAGAAAGATATTATTTGGCCATTTTAAGTCTAAAGGTCAAAATCTTTAGTTCTTTTAGTTCTTAAAGCTTTAGTTCTTCTTTTCACAAAGTGGACCAATTTCAGAAATCATCTTTCAATTTCATGTACGGGCTACCATAAACTTTTGGAGTTGCCTAGTGTGGAATTCTCTAAGGAAGACAAAAAAATTTGAAGAAACTTAACATTTATTTTCCTCCACTTTACTCGTTATGATTATAGTGGCAGAACATGCACTGAAAGTTTGCCCCACTTTGACTTGGAAGTTCATTTCCACAATATGGAGATGCAATTTTTATATGTCTGGTTATGATAACACTTACCTTCTCCTTCTGTGTGGCAGGAAGCTCATGCATTTGGATTGTTTTATAGTGTTGCCATTAAACTCTAAAATTTTGTTATCTATTTCTTTTGAGATTACATTCCCCTCTCCTCCTTGCCCCCCTTTCCCCCCGAACAAAAGCAACCCCTCTCCCCCTCCTTTCCTTCTCTGTTCTGTATCTTGATTTGTTTTCACATCTTCTAAGGGCAATCGATGTTGATGCAGGTGAGTCTTTTGAATCAAGAGATTATCATTGAGAAAATACAGTCTGCAATTGAATCAAGATTACGGAACTCTAATGAATCAAGAATATTTCAAGAACAGGTATTTCCTGTGATGATGAATAAATTTAAAAACACGAAGGAATAGAATTGTAATATAGTTTTGGGCTTTCGCTGAATTACTAGCTCTACAAAGTTTGTAAATTCAAAGTATGATTTGTCATACTGTTTGGCTATACGTATTTGATCAGAAGGATTAGATGTTGTGTGGGGTGTGACAATTTTTATTAAACTGGTCTATTTTATGGAGGTTGCAGAACTGGTTTCTAATTCTAGTTTTTTCTGTCAATTTGATTCTATGTATAGACTTACAGTTGCAACCAAGGTAATTACGATAATTCTGTACATGAGCAGGAGTGCACTATAGCAGATATGAGTTTAAAAATACTTGCCACGTAGTCTATAGTATTTAGGGATGTGAATGGGAGGGGATGGAAGTTGAAGTGCTTCAAAAATGTGTGCCAGAAAATGCTTATATCTTCAGATGCTTTTTTATTATACTCTAGCTAATTCTAGGCTCATAGACTACCATTTTGGTACTTATGTGGTATTATTTTTTGAAATGAACTAGTTTGATGTCGGAAAAATTCAAGTAAATGTCAGTTTTATTTATTTAGGCTATTTTTTGTTTGTGGTTTATTTGAGTATTTTTACACTAGTACGTGTGAAAATTTTGGTGGAAACTTTTTGTTGGAAAAAGTGTTTTAGAGGGAGAATAAAAAATGTGCTGGAGGAAAAATTCTTTAAAATATTGTGAGATAAATTTGGCGGGAATTTTAAATTTGAATTTTGAAGTAAAATAACAAGTTTTTTGGATGTTTTATTTTATTTTTTTTTCTTTAAAACGGTTAACTTTTCTCAAATAAGAGAAAAACCAAAAACTTTTTTGGGGATTGGGGGGGTGGAGGGACATAATCTGTATGAATATCACCAGGAAATAAAAAAATTTCTGATTCTACTAGTCTAATATAACAAGTGAATATTTGTTTCTCAAAGTTTTTTTTCCCTGAAATCCCATAAGTATGATATCATGGTGTTTGAATTTAGTTGCAAGTTTAAGCTGTTGTGTAGTACATTTATGAAATCTTAATTGCATGTTTAAATTCATATAGTGAATAGGTAAAAATGAGAAGTTTTCTTCTTGCAGTACAACTAGAAATCTAAGATAAGGAAAAGTCTAAAACTAATTTTTGACCTTGTAAGTAGAGTGTACAATTAATCAGCAAACAGGAAAAAGAAGAGAGAGAGTAAACAGTTCAGGACATCCCAAAACAAAGAAGCTATGCATATTGAATGGATGGTGTGGAGTACTGTAACAAGCTAACCTGCATATTACTTTGAACTTTTGTGATTTACTATTTATTCTTTTGGAATGCTTACAGCTTTTTTATGTGCAATGCTTCTCAGCACCTAACTTGTTTACTTATTAATGTTTTCTTCTCTCCATTTTATATTTGAGGCAGACGCTGGAAGCATCTCCATCTAGTTCTCTGGCTACAATGAAAAGCTCACCTCAGATTCCTACATATAATGGCTTGCAGAGTACGTTCTCTATTTATCATCGACTATTAAGTAACAAAGGTCCACTTTTGCATTTCTCCTTCAGGTTCTGCTTTTGAATTATTCAAATTTTGTTCCTTTCTCTTTCATAGCACAAAAATTAGAAAAAGTGCCAGTGCATAAAATGGTGCGAACAGATTCACTGAATCCTGCTGGACGCCTGCATGCGTACTTGCAAGCAGCGCCTTCTAGTCAATCGGAAAAAGTTTGCCTGGCCTCTATAAGGTAGACCATTTCCTTTATAGTCAATTAACTATTATGTTTATTTAAACTTTTAGTTGTCAAAGACTGCAAGTGACCCATGGAAGACTTGTTATTCAGTTAGCAACTCATTACCATCATTGAATTAATGTTGGCGTATGCTTTTTAAGTTTCATGTATGTTTGGTTCAGTTTTAAGTTAGTTTTTGTTAACCTCCTGTGATTCCGGAACTCTATTAAGCAAAGCCTATTGTGCATTCATGTTGATTTGCAACCAAAAAGTATGAATTTGTAGAGAGAGAAAATAGAGAGAGAATTTGCTTAGTATCTCGTGATAAGCATGAATATCTAGGTAAAAATGGAGCTAGTCAAATACACTACCAGAGCTAAAAACCTGACAAGAATATGATCAATTATTTGTTTCTCTTGCCACCTCCTTCCTATAGAATATTATTGGTTCATTGGACTTATATTTAGCAGAAAAAGAATAGGGGTTTATTTGTAATGGCTCTCATAGATTAAGTTCTGATGGCATTTTCTAGTTTAGTCACTAATATATTGAATCTCTTGAAGAAGATTTGCCATTGAAAAAATTATGACAAGAGAAACAAGATTGTATTTGAAATTGCCTAGCCCTGAATTTTGTTACATACCAGATCATTCTTTAAAAAAACACAGTTGATTTTTTTTTTTTTTTTAGTTTTTTGATAGAAAAAGAATAATGGTTATGTTTTTAACCAGAGAGCAAATTTTGTAGTAATTATATGACCTCATTAGCTGTTGCAAGTGCTTAGTTATGCGAGATAAGGACAATAACAAGATAATGAAGATAAGATACTGTTTTTAGAAGTATTAGGAAAAAATAATTATTTTATATGTTGATATTTCCGAGGATGAACTCCTCTTCAGGTGTTACCAGTGATTTGGTAATTTGTATTTGTATTTTTATAATCAATTTTTTCACGTTCAAGCCAGCTTGAAATAGAGTTTTATTGCTTTTCTAAAGCTTCTTTACAGATAGGGATTTGCATTCATACTATTTTCCTTTTTTCTGGCATACACCCAATTCATCTGCTCGGAAATTGACATACTTCCTCTCTCCCAAAAAGAGTCTACTTTTAGTTAAAGTACAACTCTTTTAGTTATTAAGTACAACACACTTGATGCACAATTAAATATTACATTTTTATCCTCACTTTTTAATTGTGTACTATACATATCATTATTAGTAAGGGTGTTGTAAGAATTTTATTCAGAAGTGGAATCTTTTTTTGGGACAAGGAAAAGTTCTGGAAGTGGATTCTTTTTGGGGACGGAGGATCATTTAGTTTTTGATATGTTGTGAAATTATTGAGCTGGAGTTCTGGAGTTCTAGAGTTTATGTTGTTAGTGGAAAGGTAATAATACATGGGTAAATTTGTTTTTGGTTTTGTTTTTTTTTTTTTTTTTTGGTGCATTTTTAGACGATTGTTGTAATTGCAGGCCTTCCATCAGACAAAGGAGAAATCCTAAGGAAACTGCTGATCTTACAAGCATTCAGGAGCTTATCAATGAAATTGACTCTAAATGCCACTCTGGTATGACATTTCCTGTTTGCAGCAAAATATTGAAGTTCCCTTGCAGTTGATTGCTAACTGCTAGTTCTTTCTAATGATGACAACATTTGATAGGTCTGCTGGATGTTGTTAGGCACTGCACATATATTGGGATGGCTGATGATGTTTTCGCATTGCTTCAGCATAATACTCAACTTTATCTTGCAAATGTTGTTAACTTGAGGTAATACAAATTCATGCTTTCATATATTTATTCCTCCTAAGTATGTTCCTATCTGCGGGATTAAAACTACAAGTAACATGTAATGAGTTCCACCTCATACTTTCATCATTCTCAATCTGGCTTTAACTTTATGACTGCAGTTTGTTGTCTTTGTAGTTTCTACTTCTGGTATTTTGTTACCTTCTTGCTCAGTTAGGTAATCCATTGATTGTATTCTCTGTTGATTATGTTATTTCTCTATCTCTTGACAGTAAAGAACTAATGTACCAGCAAGTCTTGCGACGATTTGCCCATTTTAATGCAATACAGCTGAGTGATCCCGCTCCACTTTCTGATTTGATATTGTTAGCACTGAAAGAGGAGGACCTAGAAACAGAAGGGGATGAAAATGTTGACCTGAAAGAAAAGATTGCTGAAGTAAGTTTGTCTTAACGCAAGATAAATCGATAAAGAAGTATTTCCCTACTGGTTTGTGCTTGTGGTGTTGCTTTCTGATCCTCTAGTTTTCTTCTATTATCTTTGGTTTCTATCATCTGGTTTTGCACAACATTTAATGTATGTGAAGATTGGAGGACATTCTTTTGTAATCCTTCATTGTCATGTGGATTTCTTGTCCTTAATATCTTTCTCTTTCTTCTTTGTAATTTTTTTTTCACTAGAGAAAAGATTATGAAGAAAATTAGTAGTTGTGAAGACTCAGATAAATTAAGTAGTGATTTGGTAAGAATACTTCTTTATTTGAGAGGTTCAGGCTGTTTGCCTTAAGATGAGATGTGATTGCAGTTTCCCCATTTTGCTGCCTGACCATGGAATAAACTGAATTGTTGGACTTCACATAGTTGGGTGCCCGAGATGCTAAATATATTGGTGACTGTTTTACTGATTTATGATGGGATAGATGTCTAATTCAAACTGTCATTTATCTGGTGTACTTATTTTCTTTTGGCATAAGTTGTTCTGGGTTTATCTTTATTTTCTTTTTGACACTGCAGATGAACACACAGTTGCTAAAGGAGAAGACTGAAATGCTGGATGAGTATTTCGGCATTCATATTGATGCAAATGGTAACTTGTCAAGACTCCCTGTCATACTAGATCAGTACACACCCGACATGGACCGTGTCCCTGAATTTGTTCTTTGCGTGGGGAATGATGTAAGTTTCAAGTCATTGATCTCTCTCTCTCTCTTGCCAGTTGTGTGTGGTTGTATGTGTGAAAGATAGAGTGGTGAAGTGTAATCTTGAGTTTGGTTTAGTATATGTATTGTCTTAATTTGGACGGTTAACCTGGCACATTTTAGCCGTGGCACCTGATTCTTATCTATCATGAGTTATCACATGGTTTTATGAGCACGGATAAAACTTGATAGGCTGTATGGAAAAAAACAGTTTGAACTCCCCAGTGATCTTTTAGGTTGGAGATATATATTCTTCATGAAAAGAATGGAAATCTAATTTCTAGCAACTGTATGGGTATTAGTGTATGACTGGCACTTACATTCAGGAAATATTTGTATGTTTCAAGGTTTTTGGGAAGTAATGATAGTACGCTGTGGGCCCCAATTATAATTGGTGAGCTCCAAACCTTTCTAGGAAGATGATTACTGGTTAATATAGTAATACAGTGATCAATTAAAGTCTAAATGATAGGTTAATAGGGTTCCATGATATTATTTATTAACTTTTGTTGTATTTCAACTAGTGAATCTTGTACGGTTTCAGATTGATAATATTACATAGTCACAAGATTTGTTTAACAATCCAAATCTTAGTGAAGGGAACGGCTATCTTTATTATTTTACTCCAAGATGTGAAATTCTCGCAAGTAGTAGGAAACCATATCAAGTGAAATGAGTTCCGTCGCATAAAATTTGTCGACAACTGATTCAGTTCAATTCTGGTGAAGCAAGGAAGTCGAGAAAGAATGAACCTTTTATCTTGGATTAATTGCAGCCTGAGTTATACATGTGACCATTTTCACCACCAAACTTCACATCATATGCTGGGGGAAAGGGTGATGTTAAATTTTTGGAGGCATCCAAGTGATTGGGTCGGACTCTTTTTTTATGTGTTTATATAATTTGAGAACATGAATTGCCACTCTAGTGGTGATGTTGGTGAGAATGTGAAATCAACATATACAATTTTAACTCCTGTTTTTCTTTGTGTTACAAGCCACAATTTGTGTCAAACCTCATTCTGTTTCTTTTGGTTCATGTTGTAGGTTGAGTGGGATAATGAGCAAAGTTGTTTCCAAACAATTGCTGCTGCTCTCGGAAACTTCTATGCCATGCATCCTCCTTTGTTGCCAAATCCATCTGGTGAGGGACTGCAGTTTTACAAGAGAAGAGTTGCTCCCAAGTCTCCTCAAGCTGTAGGAGAGTCCGCTAAAAGTGCTGGTATGGTCATTTTAGGAGATTCCTTTTTGCATAGGACCTAAACCTAGGAACTTCACTTGCTCATTGGAAAGAAGGTAGGCTTTTGAAAAAAAAAAAAAACTGATAATTTAGTTCTTTATATGTTCAAATCCCTAGTCTGAGGACTCGTTCACAAAGGAGAACTCCCTCCAACCCCAAAACACCAACCCTTTTTCACCCACTTCTGGGATTAATTGATAGCTTAAAAACATTTTGTTGGGGTCCAAATGATAATCAGCTCTAGAAGTAAAAGAAATAATAATACAAATAATAATGAATCTTGATCATGAGTTATAAAGTAGCCTCTTATGTGTCATCAAAATTTTTGTACAGAGAATGAAGGCATGGAATGCGAAATTGAGGATGAGCTACTTTCAGATGCGGAGAATGCATGGGCTCAGCGTGAATGGTCAATACAACATGTTTTATTTCCATCCATGAGATTATTTTTTAAGCCCCCTACTTCGATGGCTACGAATGGGACTTTTGTACAGGTACTAAATTTGCTTTGTGTGATAATGATTTTGAAGGCTTCCCGTACTTGATACAATGTCCTTGTTGGTTCATTTTTTGTTCCCGTACTTCCTCTCTCTTTCATATGAATCTTCTCTTTGTTCATTTAGTGATCGGGTTTGCTTCATAATGGCTTTCAGGTTGCTTCACTAGAGAAACTTTACAAGATCTTTGAAAGATGTTAACCAAAGCTTATTCTTCTGTGCATTAACGATATATTTTGGTTTCTTCTTTCTATGCGGAGGGAAAGTTGCATGGAGTTGGGATCATTGTGTATATTTGTACAGTTGAGTTACTGAGTACTTTTCTGGTGGATCAAATTCTTGAGAAAAAGTTATTGTGCTATAAATTTCTCTTTAGCTTCAGTGTACTGCTTAATATTGTAGCAGTGTGAACGAATTTGGACCAAGCGGGAAAGATGTTTATTGGCCAATTAGAGGTTAATTCAGAGGTTGGGTTTGATCTTGATTAGTTGCGTATTGCAGTAGGCTGTTCCCCCTTTCCACTTTAAATAATATTTGAGTCATAAATACTTTCAAAACCATAGATTGTTGAGAAGTTTATAGCAAGCTACCTTGTAGTAGTGAGTGTCTGAAACCATCAAAAATAAAAATATTGACTTCAAAAATATTTCAGTGTATAGTAATAGTAGGGCGTATCTATAAAAATTGATCGGTTTGCTTCTTTATAAAAATTTTAAATAAATTAAACTAAAGGCAAAATCATCTTTTACTATTTTATACTTTTTATGAAATATAATAAATAATTCTATCTTTTTATACATGTTACATTAATCACTATGGCTTTTTATTATAAAAAGTTATTAAAAATCATTTCATACTCTATTCTTTTATGGCATTGTGTTAAAATCATACTCCCTCCATCCCAAACAAAAAAGTCCACTTTTAAAAAAAAAAATTGCCTCACAAAAAGAATTTACCTTCAAATCAAAATTTTAAAATACGCTTACTAATAATAATTGTATATGCTCATAATTAAAAAGTAAGGATAAAAATATAAAATTATATATTTAATTTATGCATTAAGTGCGTTGTATTTAATAAATAATAAAAAATTATATTTAAATCAAAGTAAATTCTTTTTTTTGGACAGAAAAAGTATTACTCATAGTGATGTATACCTAACTACTGCTTTCGTTTATGGCATTGTGTTAATGTCATATTAATTATTATAGTGATATATAACTAACCACCGCTTCTTTTCTTTTCTTTTTTTAAAATACCGTTTTGACATTGTTTTCTTTATTTTGAAATTTGTTCTCCCTGCAATTTACATAGTACGAAAAGTTAGGATAGTAGAATTTTAACACTGCATTTGATATGATTGAACATTTTCATGTCAGTATTGTATTTATACTTACCTTATTTTGTTCGATGTTTTGCATACATGATAAAAAAGACTATACGATCAAATATGCAGACTATTTTTGATACTCACTCTTATTTAAGGCTACGAATTCGCAATTCACAAATGATTGTAGGGATGAAAAACATCCCACAAGATTAATGCTATTTTTTCATTCCTCTAGACCCATGCTAGTTTGGCACGGTATTTGCAGATCCTGTTTTTACAAATAAATTAAAACTAATAAGGTAATTTTCAAAATGAAAGACTTGTTTAGAGGCCCCCAGTCCAACGTCAAACCTCTGTCTTCTCCGTCTTTCCTGCAACAACAACACCTTCGCACAGAATTTTTTCCTTACCTCCCTCATTCTCCTTATTGGAGAATGGGGGAGGTACCCTATTTTCCTTTACCCTGCTTTTCTTTTTTTAGTTTCTTAGTAGTCTCAAATTCCTAGTATGTCAGGTTCTCCCTCCTATTTTGTTGGTCCGATGTTCTTCAATTTTTCCGATCTTGATGGCTCAGCAAACTGAGACCAATGATTCTTGGTAGTTGCCCACGGTTGTTTCTTCTCAAGGCTTTTGCTGGGTTTGGTTGATTTAGTTTCTGCTGGCAGCAAATCAGGGGAAAAAATAAACCAAATTCAGTCAAAGAAGAAGATGATGCAGTCGGATGATGGAAAGAGGCATGGGATTGTAATGTTTGTTTTGTCTTGGTCTCTCCCATGGTGAAGGAGATTGGCTTTGATGGGGAGGAGCTGGCTGGGGGCGATGGGTGGCGGACGGAGGTTGGGGGAAAGAAAAATTAGGTTATGTTTTTTTTTTGGTATTGCACTATCTCCAAATTTGGTAGTAGACGCCGTCTAGCTATTCAACGCTTTGCGATGAGTTCGTCGGTGCTATTCAACGTCGCAGATTGGCTTTCACGCAATGTAACGGTGATAGATAGACATTAAGTTGTAGTTTCTTTCACCATAGACCATTTGTAGTGCCACTTGAGTATAGTGTAGTATCATTTTGTATAGTACTAGTGTCCGATATAACCGGATTTTGTATTTTACCGCTTGTCACCCTTCCCGCTTGTCGGTCCTTTTCCCTAGTGGGATTTTCCCGCTTTGTCGGGTTTACTTGCCCTCTAGGTAATTGTTTTAGTGGAGTTACTGCATACGATGGCGACAATTACGAAACTTAAAAGCCTCTGGCTCAGACATTGGCCATTGGCCTCTTTTTAATATAATATCGTTTCGGAAAAAAAAAAAATGAAAGACTTGTTTATTTATTTATTTATTTTTTTTGGTTCTGACATATGTTGTTTTCCTCACTAATGGTAGTTATTATAGTGATATGGTGAGAACACATGCATGAGCCATTAGAATTCTCTCTCAACGTTGTTCGCATTAATTAAAAGTAGTTTCATCATGGGGTCAAAATTAGTGAATGGTCCAAACATTTTATTTAAGGCTAAATGCATGAATAATGATAGAAATAGTGACAAATTATAGTGACTTTGTACAGTGACTGACGTAATAATTATGAAAAAACAAAATTATCTATTTATTTTTATAACATGACATAAAATAATAAGAGATAATTTTATTTTTTCATAGTTGACACGTCAATCACTATATAGAGTCATTATGATTTGCTACTATCTTTATCATTACTCCTAAATGCATCGCATGAAATATTAGCTCTGAATGGCTTTAAAGAATCATGGAATTCAATTTTCATGGCATTATATTGTACGCGGTACCACCAAAACAGGCCATTATTCACTCGTGTCAGATTCGTAATTAAAAACTAAGAAATGGTAGAAGAAAATATTATGATCAAAGTCTTCTATTTAAATTCATTTAAAAAAAACATTATTTTTTAACGAGCTACAAAATTAAATTCATTTTATTATTTTTTCCGGTATAAAACGTGAATTAAAATAAGGCAAACAGCCACGTACTGATGCGGGGCAAAGATGATGGAGAAATTTAATCCAAGGAAATAATTTTAGTGAACATATGAAGATGGTTAGAAGTAATCTAGCATTAATGAACATAACAATGCTTCCTATATTTATTGGATCAGTTAAAATTTGGTTCTCAAAAAGTATGTTAAAAAAATTATATATATATATATGTATATGGGGTTAAAGTTTTCCATTATATTTTTCAATCAATTTATAATGTATGGCAATATTTATAATTCAACTTTTTTTTCATAGTTATCATAATTTTGATCGGATCAATGTCATGATTTTATGATTCAAATTTATTAAAACATTTCCTATGCTACTACCTTTTGTGATATGAACAAAATATAATTAATTTATTCAAAAAAAATTTCATATCTAAGTGAAATAAAGATTTATCATTGCATAAATTATTTAACTAGCTTAATCATATATTTTTTAATTTTTAACAATAAATAAAGGAATTTGATATAATTACCTTTGAACTATGACAACAACTTAAATATGGACAAAATTATATAAAATATAATAAGAATACAAATTTGAGTGAAAATATTTAATTATAAAGTATATATAAAATTTTTACATATTTATTCATATATTAATTAATAATTTCTTTAAAAATAATTAATAAATTACATATATTTTTAATTTTTCTAATATCTCATAACTTCATGATCTGATTACACTGATATGATTTTGCAACCTAGTATCATTCCTGTGTAAAATCCAATCCTATAAATCTTGTCTTTTCACTTTTAGTAAGTAAGTTGATGTAGAACACTGACAAATAAGTTTTCTAATACTCAAATTTCTCCAAACTTATCACCTACATTCACCAAAATGTTCACAAAAATTTTCAATTTGATTTCAATATTCCAAGTCTTTCAAGTCTAAGCAATATTACAATCGAATAAACCTATTTATAAGAGCCAAAAATCTAATAGCAACACAAGATAAACAATATATACACAAGCATTGATATTTCAATAATAATGAATCTAAAATTAGCTTCTCTTCATTATCGCTTGTACTTTACATTCATGTAAAACCACAATGGCGCAAGACGCCTTATGTATTTGAGGTTCATTTTCAATTATAATATCCATGAATTATTTAAAAAGAAAAAGAAAAAAAAAGAATTGGATGAGTGGGGGTGGCCATGAATTTTGATTGGGAGGTACATAGGCAATTTTTTTTTTAATTTGATATATAAAGTAACCATTCTTTTACATATATTTTGTTTTTTTTTTCTTACTTATTTTACAGAGTTAAAAAGAGATTTTAGTGGAAAATTTTTGTGATTACATTATATTCTAAATATTGACTATGTTTTCTTACAAATACAATGGAGATGAAGGTTTTCCAAGTGATACAATAATAAGGTCAAAGTCGATATTTTATTATAAGTAAAAATAATAGTGTAAGATTTTTTGGAAAATTAATCCTACATTTTAGGTTTGGTAATCCCTTTTTATTTGTTTCTTGAGGACAATATCTTATGACTTGGAGATTTTAATAAATTAAGAATAGAAAAGATAAGTCGATATCTAAAAAATAAAAATCCCGCTGGGACATCTTGTAAAGTTTTATAATAAAGCCCCTAAATAACACGATAATTAATTGGTGGACGAATTGACGTAAAGGTAGAATCAACAAAACTTATTAGAAAATTATTAATTGGTTAAATAGTTAACTCGAGATGGTTTTTGAAAAAAAATTATTGGACCTGGATTCAAAAAAAAAAAAAGGTTTAACTTTCATTAATAATATTCCTATGTTGTTGCATGGGGAGAGTATCGAAAAAGGAATGGGTAATATTCCTATAATATTTTCATTAATAATAATGATATATAATTTAAAATTAAAAATAAGAATAAAAAAAATTATATTGTAATTTGTAATTTTATAAAAGTTATATTAAATTAAAAGTGGACTTTTGTTATTTTATTTTTATTTTAAAACAAAAGAGACAGTGAGGGTATGATTGTTTCAATAAAGCATGATGGTAAAATATGATTTATTGTTGTTGTACGGGAGAGTATGATTTTGAATTAGTACAATAAACTTAGCAAAGAAAATAAGAAATGAGATTCGAACATCTTAATCATTTATGTTAGGCGATTTTATATTTTAAGAATTTTTAGTTGAATTTTTTTTTGTCCCAACAAATGTGTATTATTCATGCCTCATTAATGAAATGAATTAGTTTTATTAAAATTAAAAACTATTCATTTTATATTAATGTTTAGTATTAATTAATGAAATTACTTTATTTTATTAATCAAATACGATTTGTGTATATTAGTTGGGTAAAAATTCTTCACATGCATTTTACACTTTATATGAAAGGAAAAGGTAGAAATAATTGAAAATTTGTGAGATGCTTAATAATTGACTATTAAGTAATGATTAACAGTATTAGTTGACAATTAGCATGACAAGTAGACAACTAATGTGATACATAACCAGATTATAATTATTTTATAATAATGAGTAATAATATTTTTAATTACTTTTCATTCTAAAAAGTTATAATAATTGAGGTGATAATTACAAAACGACAAAATCATTTATCACTACTTTTAAAAAGTGCAAAATAGCAAATGATGATTTTGTCTCTCTTAACCTATCACATCAATATGATTTTTCACTATAAAAAATTACTAAAAGTATTATAATTAATTAATATATGATATATATCATTTTATCATTTGAGAATCCTAAAAACATAATACACACAATCATCTATTGGTTGGTTTTCCAATTTTATGCCAACACAAAAAACAGTAATCAAATGAAATAATATCCTTGGAATAATGCCTTTTCATTTGATGAATTCAATTCAATTGGTTAACAAGGTGAACTTTGAACTCACAGTCTAGACTCTAGATTCAAGAGAAAACTAAATAAATATTTATTACTAAGCTAACCTCACCAGATTTATCACCCCATCCATCAATGCTATTTAAAGCAATTAGTTTACTTTACTTCCATCCATCAACAGCCTCTCTTTCATCCCTTATTAATTTATACTATTTAAGGCAATTAGTTTACTTTACTTTACTTCCATCCATCAACTGCCCCTCTTTCATCTCTTGCTAGTTTAGGTAAATCGCTTCAATAGTCCCTCAATTTCAAATTATATTTTGATTTGGTTCTTAATGTTTAAAAGGATTCAACATAGTCCCATAATGTTACATTTTGGTTCAATTTTGTCCAATTAAAAAATTATTTTAGAGGGGAGCTAGGCATTCGTTGTATAGCTAATTAAATCCATAGGAGAGAACTTGTCGATCGTAAGTCTAGTGATAGATGATGTTAAAGTCGGCCTAATCGCTTTTGAGGAAGTAGATGTACGTTGGGTTAGTAGGAAATATAATAAAGTAGCTCATCAGTTCGTTCAATAAGGAAGGTTTGTAAGTGGTTGAGATGTATGGAGGAATGTTGCCCCCTTTTTTTGTATCTACACTTTTGTTGGCGGAAACCAGTTTTGTGATTAATGAAAAGTTTCTTTTAAAAAAAATAATCAAAATTAAGACTCACTACTCGCAAGTGAATAGCACTTATAGTTTTTAAAATTAGAAATAAAAGACTTTCGGAAAAAGCTATTCAACATACTTAGGTCAAATTTTTCAAAGAAGAAAAATATTGCAGTTGTCTTTCATTTTTTTTTTCTTCATTGTTAATGGATGACAGAATTTGGAGGGAACAAATTGTAATCCTAATTTGTTAGCAACAACCAAGAATAATTGGAAGAATAAGACGAAGCCCTGAATTGGTGGGATTCACATGTATTGAAATAATTTTCTTTCACTTTTATCCTTAAAAAATATACAAACTTCTCATGTATTGAGCAAGGTTGACAATTGAATAGGGAAACATTAAACCAAATTATAAAATTTGAATCGAGTTTTTTTTTTTTTTTCAATAGGTGGTATCTCACATGGTATATAGTCACTCACCGAACTCTCTCATATTGAGTTAAGAATCATTGAACATACACCACGCATTTGATTAGGCATGTGACTATTTTTTCTGGATTACCAACACTCGTTATTAAATACTAATCGTCAACGATCATTGCGGAAAATCCTCTAATACCGCTGCACCAGCCCCGGGGACAAATTTGAGGAGAGTAACTATCATAATATAGGTGGAAATTGAGAGATGATTGAAATAATTTGCCCAACAGTTTATAAAGACCACATTTATACATTTCTGCCAATTGCCTCTTCCCTCTTTTATTAGTCATTGTTTCTAAGCGTAACTTTACTGATGCCGCTGGCCCCAATATTTACTGGACTTGTTTTTAGTCAATTCCCAAAGGGAAAAAACACAACTACTCTTTGAATTTTTGGTTCACTTGATTTGATCATTTGATATGACTGATAAAATAATCATACTGAATTGCCAAAACCAAAGTACCAAAACACTAAATACAAGTTACAAATCAAACAAAAAAAGCGATTGAACCAAAAAAAGGGGTGAATACTGAATAGATTAGAGTTTTTCATACATAAAAATGCTTGCTTTATGTATTTATTGTGGTTCCCGTTGGAGCGAAAAACTGAGTACAGAGTAAACAAGCACACCGCAACTCAAGTAGAAAAGGAAAGCATTAAATGCTTGCTTATTCTGTTGGGTTGGTTTTGAGCTGTTCCCAGAATTTTCCTTTTTGTTTTCTTCATAAATAAATTTTGATTTTTATATTTAAGCCACATCCCCACCATATTGGCAGGGAACCAGGAGACTAGCCGCATTCTCCTCTGCACAAAAACGCTGTCGTTTTCAAGAACCGCAAGAGCCACTTTTTCTGCTTGAGCTTCAGCTCCCTGCCTGGGTTCTTCCTTCTGGGCATTCTTTGAGGCAAAAATTAATTCTGGGTTTTTCTGTGATTTTTGAATAATTACTAGAGATGGGGAATATCATTTGTATGACGAAAAAGGATACTAAACAAAATAATATTGGATCAAGAAGTAAGAGAACGGGTGGTGATAGGTCATCGAAGAGGAGGAGTTTAATGGAGGAGGAATTACTGCACAGGCAAGCGCTTAACTTGGCAATTCAGCAGCACCAGTTGTCTCAGAGGTTTGAAGGTTCCATGTCTAGGCGTGTTGGATCCAATAGCTCTCGCTGCCGCAATAATTTATCTGATTCTTTCTCTACTTCCACAAAACAGGTACTCCTTATTCGAAATTTTATTTAATTTTTGGTTTCTTTGATTCCATCCTCTTAATCAGACCTTTTTGCTTTCACTTTTTTTTTTCCCTGCCAACAATTCTTTCTTTCAGGATTGCATTTTGTGGGATGTTCTATTCTATTTTTTTCAGTTTGAACTTGGCCGCGTTGGGGTTGAAGTTAAATTTCATGATTTCGGATGTAAGCAGGGAAAAAAGATTGAATTTTTAATGTTTTCTTTGGTTTGGATAGCTTGTGTGATGCTAAGGATATAATGGGAAAAGTTTGGGAATTAAGTTACAATGATGCTGCCAAAAAGTAGGGAGAAAAGTAGGAGATGGGAGACATTTTGTCTGGGAAAAGTTGGCTGCTAAACCCTCTTTTTCTGTCTGGCTTGATTTTATTTTGTGAGCCTTTCTCTGTGTGCGTGTGTGTTTTTAATGGCAAATTAGTGATTTACTTATTTTCCTTTTTCATAAAATCTTTATATCGCTCTAATAAGTATCTGCCCTTATAATACGTGGTATTCCATAATCTAGTCCTGGCTGACTGGCCCTACTAAAGAAAGGCCGTTCTTTCCTTTCTTATACCTTTGTTTCATATGGATATTCTGTTGGTGCAAAGCCATGTAGTTGTTACTTTTTCTTTGTGTTGGGATTTAACAGGAGTTTGTGTTGCTGGGTTTCTGCTGAAATTTAAGGAGTAAAATTATTGGGCTTTTTTCTTTATGCCTAATGGTGTCATCTACTTATTGCTTATATGTTATCAAAGTCAGATATCATTTCCTACCGTGTATTGGTGTGCTTTTACATATGAACCGCATGCCTTTGAGTTTTGACAGGTTTGTGCACGAAAGAGACCAATGGCTTCCAAGATTGCTTAAAAGCTACAAATGCAAGTGAACAATGATTAATTTTAATTGCAGAAAGTCCAACAGTAGGGATGCTGGACTAATTTTGCTAGTCGTGGCTCCTTTAAATTGAATTAAGATTGAAATAAATTTTGAATGTCAGGAGAAAACTGTAGCTGTTTGAAGGAACCTTCAATTTAGTAGTCAGAATGATTGAGAAAATTTGTACTAATAATCTGTTTGGCTTTCTTTACCTTTTCTCTTAAAGATGAGGTTATCTCATCTCATTATTCCTCATTTTTTAGTTCAATGCGTTCTCATATGACATTCTTCACCTGGCATGCTCACTTCGTTGAACATTAATTCTCTTGCTTATTCAAGGGGGACAGATATGATGTACAGTGTGTAAAGTCTGTATAAGAAGATTGCCCGATCGAGCATTGGCTAACGTCAAGGTTGCATAATAAAGTGTAATGCCTTTAGGTGTAGATGGAGTATGCTAATGGAGGTCTTGATTCCTAGTTTGCTTTATGTTGCTGGGACTCAGGGTTCCTGGTCTTAAGTTTAACAGAAAAGTAATGTAGGAAAAACATAAAACTGAAGAACATTTCATCTTATCAATTCTATAATAAGTCAAAATGTTCAAACATGTGATAGTGTGTATGTCAATTGTATAGTGCATCCAGCCTGGCAAAAAGCTACATCAAAAGCAGATTTCCCACGTTAAATTGGTCTCAGGCAAGACATTTTGCAATTTTTGAACAATTTTAATCCTGAGTAAAAGGTGATAATCTGGTGTATCTGTTTGTCATCAGTATTTCACGGTTAGACACAATGCTGGTGTTTCTATTGTTTTAAACATATATAAACGATGTCTCAGTTACAGTGTTAACACTCTGTTAAAAAACTCTTGTACAGTTGCCAGAATTTTTGGAGAACATCAAATCAAAGAAAATTGTTTTGATACATGGAGAAGGATTTGGAGCTTGGTGTTGGTATAAAACTATTGCTTTGTTGGAGGAAACAGGACTACTTCCAGTTGCATTAGATCTTACAGGATCTGGCATCGATTTGACAGACACTAAGGACGTTACAACATTGGCACAGTACTCAAAACCTTTGATAGATTATTTGCAAAACTTACGTGAAGATGAAAAGGTAAAGAATATCTGCTAGATTTCCTAAAGATTTGTCGATTATAGTGATGTTTCCTCTATACTTCACTGGTTACTTGTAATGAAATATTGTAGGTCACTGTGGTTGGTCATAGTGGGGGAGGTGCTTGCATTTCCTATGTCTTGGAGCATTTCCCTGAAAAGATCTGTAAAGCAGTTTTTCTTTCTGCTACTATGGTTACTAATGAGCAAAGGCCCTTTGATGTTTTTGCTGAACAGGTACATGGTTATTACCTTGAATTTTATTGAAAAGTTCAATTTGATTTTATGCATACTTCCCTCCAAAAAGGGTGAAAAAGCACTCCATGATGTTTTCACTGTTGAAGAAGAAAATTTCAAATTAGAAATCTTATAAGTTTGACTACTCTGTCCTATTGCATGTAAAAACTTTGTGAAGTATCACTTCATCTTTTGTTTTTTTTTTTTTTGGGGTTGAACCTGATTGGGTTTCTACTTGCTATCTGGGTTAAAACTCTGCTATAAGTTTCTTTTTTTGTCCATTATCAATGACTCCAAAGTGAACCGAAATCTTTCTTTATCTGGTTGCTGTCATTTTTTGGGACCCTTATATCTCACTTTTTACCACAAACTGAGTGGAAAAAAGAAAAGGAGAGAGTAAAATTTTCCCTGCCAAGGCAACTTCCAACCAGGAAATGTCTGGATATTGGATTTTCATATGTTTCTGGCAGTAATTTCCAGTATTTTCTGTTCTTCTGAGAGTTTGTTTATGCAGCTTGGATCTGCAGAACTTTTCATGCAGGAATCTAAATTTCTAATTTATGGGAATGGGAATGACAAGCCTCCAACTGGATTTATGTTTGAGAAACAGCAGATGCATGGATTATATTTCAATCAATCCCCATCCAAGGTACCTTTATGTTGGAAATTTTATCTGTTATTCTCTGCATTTCTGCAGGTTAAATTTCTCCATTTGCCTCTTTTTATTATTTTTTTTATTTTTTAAAAATCTCCATTAATCATTCATTTAAGCATTTGCATATTCAGCAACTTCACTTCACGGTGCTATCCTTTGGGATCATATCAAAGTTGTTCAGAAGCAACCTTTTCTTAGCTTGGCATATCTTGAAGAAACGAGTAAATGAAAGTTGCATTGTCACAAAAGCAAGATTAAATGACATTATCATGCAAATTAAGATTTGTCTACCTGCAAATGCTGCATAGATCCCAGCATGAGGACCTTTTATCTTTTATTTTATCTGTCTTCTATATATGTGTCTAAATGTTTGTGGTGTGTGGATCTGGAAATTGCAATATTTAATTTGTAATGGCATAGCATCGGTTTTCTTACACATGGTGCGACAAAATGTTTTCCCTCCCTTGTAAATTTTTAGGGTTGTGCTAATCCTTTCTTGGCGAGCAGTGCCAGTATACCTCTAGACCTTTTCCTTGTTTCTTGGCATTGCTGTAGCAGTTAATATCAAAAGCTGTTGAATGTGATGTAACATATCATTTTGTTGCTGACTTTGGACAGTCTTAACACGCATGATGAGCATACTACGGTCATGGTTGTGCAATATGCATGATATTTTTATTCCAAAAGGTCATGAAAGAATAAGAGAGTGCAAAAAAGTTGGTATGTGTTATTGAAACGCCTAAAACCAGAAGAAAATGTTTGATATAGGGTTATAGAGACTTGGGAGTGGATTGGATGGTGCTTATCGTTACATTTTCTTTGCGAGGTTGCTTATATATTTGTGAAGTTTTGTTTTTGAAGAATATTCACACAATCTCGGTAGGGTTTATTTAGTTGTGGATAGACACATAGAACTTGTCATCTTGTTTCATGAGTCTTTAAAAATCTGTTGCTGTTGTGTAATGTCTCCTTTTCCATGAATTGAGTCTCCATGACAACCATCCGGAAATTGAGTCTGTGTTTCATAGTAAATAAAAGGAAATGTTGAAAAGTGGAAAATATGATAACATGCATGCATTCCGTTTGTTCTTTGCAGGATATTGCTCTGGCCATGGTTTCCATGAGACCAATCCCTCTCGGTCCCATGATGGAGAAATTATCCTTCACACCTGAGAAATATGGAAAAGGCCGTCGATTTTATATCCAAACGTTGGAGGATCACGTTCTG
Source organism: Gynochthodes officinalis (assembly GCA_020080225.1). Classification (NCBI taxonomy): domain Eukaryota; kingdom Viridiplantae; phylum Streptophyta; class Magnoliopsida; order Gentianales; family Rubiaceae; genus Gynochthodes; species Gynochthodes officinalis. The sequence continues at coordinate 17,806,857 of CM034620.1, forward strand.
TCGCCAGATGTTCAAGAAAAGCTTGTTAGAGAAAATCCCCCAGAAGGCATATTTAAGATCAAAGGCAGTGATCATTGCCCTTTCTTCTCAAAGCCACAGTCACTGCACAAAATTTTACTTGAGATTGCTCAAATTCCATAGGACCAATTACCAACCAACTAATCATCTTTTAGCAGAAAGGCAAGATCACTAGCGGTTACTTTCTTTATAGGGGATATAACCATTTTCCAAGGCCATTTGTACACTAAGTAATGCTATTATTTTATTGTATAATAGAAATACGTCGTCTTTCTTTTCATTCATTTTGAATGGTGCTTACATTACATGGTTCCTTTAATGAAACTTAGAAAGTTGGAAGGAGTGTTTAGCAGCGAATTGCCATCTTTGACACTACAAAGTTCTTCCATGTTTCCAATTTCCAATCAACTTGTGTAGCGTAGCTTAATCTTTTTCCTTTTATATATGTTTTTTGTATGTTAGGAATCGTGTGCACATATTCTTCATTCTCCAATGTTTAGAAAAAAATTATGCCACACATTTCATAAAAATAGAAATGTGATATTAAGTAAAATATTGAATGCAATTGTGCCGCTATATTATATGCAATGCATCATGGTGAAAATTTTCGGTGAATTTTTATCATAATTTTTTTTGGACAATTGTATTGTGTTATAACTGTGTTCTTGTTTTATTAAATATGTGTCTCATCGTGAATGACTTAGCATTTACATAATAAAATAATATTAGATAATATTATGTAAACGTCATGTCAAAATTTTATAAAATTTTTATTAAAATAATAACTCTTTTTCGTTACATATATTTATAAATTAATTTATTTTTCCTTTTAACAATGAATAACAATGAATAATCTTATATGTGAAAGGAGCTTGAAATCTGTCAAACTTTGGGTCAATGAATCCTACTTAAGATCCTTGACTGAAACTTGAGAACATGAGCTTATGCGTTGAAACTGAATTGGGAAGTTAGAACTCAAGAAATGAGGATTGGGGAAGAGAAGAATAGAGGGAGACGAAAGAGAGAAAGAGAAGCAAAAGAATGAAATAAGAAGAAGAAGAGTTACCGAAGAAGAGAAATAGAATCAGGGAGAGAAAATAGCAATTTCATTATCAATCCTTCACTGAACTTTCATGATTACAATTTATATCTATTTTTCGAATGCTGCATTACAATGGAAACCGTGTTTGTTGACCAGCTAACCGACTTACTAGCATGTGCTAATTTAGCTCTGCTAGCAGATGACTAAACTACCCCTTAAATCCTGACAAATGCTTCCCCTTTTAAGTAGCCTTGTCCTCAAGGCTGAGACTAGAAATTGATGAGGCCTTTTTTATGCCAAAATATTTCCATTGATAAGCCATTGATTCATTGGCAAATTATTGCGTATGATGACCCTTACATTGCATGATTTCAATAGGCTCTAAAGGATAGTTGTTTGCTTCATTAACTTCAAGTATGACAATAGTTACCATTTCATCATCACCTATCCTCTTTTCCAACCATGAGAAATGAAAAATGGGGTGACATTTAGTTCCTAAAAGCAGCTGAAATTTATAAGTCACTTGGCTAACTCTTCCCAAAGCCAAGCAGGGATCATACTGTTGTATATTTCAATAGAAAAAAGGCAATCCCACATTGGAAGTGTATAACAACATAGAAGCACTTTATATTGATTTGTCTTTGAGTGGACTTGTGAACAAGAGAAATAGTGGCAATGAGAGTGGGACAAATTAAAACGATGGATTTGCTCCCTGGCGTGGGTTACACGGTCCAAGTTTTCCTTCTTCTTTCTTAGCCTTTATTTTTGCTCAGAAACCCAAGTTTTACCCAAACTCGGTTTACCAATTACTATTATCCATTTTACTTGGTCAAAACCCTATCCTATTTGACCGAGTAGCTCGTGGGTTTTGTGGGATTGTTGACCACGTCGTGCTCCAACGACCTCAACGTGCCTCTACTTTTTCTCAGACTTGGTTGCATGCGAGATTATAAATACTGCCTATCCCGAGCCTCAAGCGTACTGAAAAATCATTGCTTCCTCTCCTCCCATACTCTTCCCTTCTACAAACTTGTTCTGCTGGGTTTTAGATATCTTACTGTTCCTGCCACCCTCAATAACAAAGAGGAAGCCTTGTTTTATCCTGGGGAAAAATTCCTAAGCTAGAATTGTTTCTTTAGGTCGTATTTTGCACAACTCACATTTTTACTACAATCTAAAGAAACAATATGGCTACTGTTAACAACGCAGACGCTGCCAACCCTTCTTCCGCCGCCGCAAATCCTACAAATCCCGACCATCAATCCTACTTAGGTACAAATCCTACAAACTCGGCAATCAAACTAGCCAATCCGAGTTGGATCACACACACCATGCTGTCCATCTACCCTATGCCAAACCATTCTCGATGTGTCAAACATTGAGATCTTTGCGAGTGAAAACTTCAAACGATGGCAAGAAAGGATTTTCTCCTTCGGATGTCCATGGTGTTGCACATGCCTTACAAGAATCCAAACCGATCCATGGCTACATGCAAACAAAGTATGTCGTCACACAATTTTATCCAACGAGCTCTTCGATGTGTGCTAAGGCAATATGGGAAGCCTTAACTAAAGGTTCATCAAGATGCCACAAGTTTGTCGTTGGGAAATTTTATCAATGGCAAATGGTAGAAGAAAAGGAAATCAAAAGTCGATCAATGAGTATCAAAAGCTTTCCGAAGACTTGAAGGAAGACATCATCCTTCCGGAAAAATTTTCTTATTGATTGAAAGGAGTGACTACAAAATCTCAAGCACAAACAAAAGTCTTTCACCATCGAGGAGTTGGTCACCCACATCCTCATTGAAGATAAAAGGAAACAAAATCACAAAGCTAAAGAATTAGCATTGAAGGCAACTTTGGGGCAAGGAAGTAGCTCCACTAAAGGTACGACGTCTAACTCAAAATCTAAAGATTTCTAGCCTAAGAGTACTAAGTTTGAGAAAAGAAAGGCTCTTGTTTTGTGTGTACACCATGCTCCTCAATGTCGCAAGAGAATGAAAAATGAAAATCCTCCTAAGGCTAATTTAGAAGGAGATGAAGTTATAGTTGCATTTGTCTCTCAAGTGAACATGGTAGTCAATGCCAATGAGTGGGTGGTAGATTCGGGCCACTCGACACGCTTGTGGTAATCGAGAGGCTTTTTCCTCCTACACTTGAGGGGATGAAAATCAAGTAATCTACCTTGGAGACTCTACCACTGCAAAAGTGCATGGCAATGGCAAAGTCCTTCTCAAACTCTCATCGGGAAAGACATTGGCTCTTAACAACGTGTTGCATGTTCCAACTATTAGAGCTAATTTGGTGTCTGTGCGACTACTTGACAAAGCTGGAATAAAAATTTTCTTTGAATCCGGAAAAATTGTTATGACTAGAAATAACATGTTTGTAGGCAAGGGCTATAGTAATCAGGATTTATATGTACTTTCTATTTCCAATGTGATCAATGAAAATGCATCTGCTTCTTCTGTTTATATGATTGAATCATTTTCTTTATGGCATGCAAGATTAGGACATACTAATTATAGCTATATTAAGAAAATGCAATCACTTGGCTTAATTTCTGACTTGAATTCAACCAACATAGATAAATGTGAAATTTGTGCTGAAGCAAAAATCACTAAAAAGACTTGTATTTCAGTTAATAGAGAAACTGAATTATTGGCTTTAATACAGATTTAGGTGATTTAAAACAAACTATGACTAGAGGTGGTAAAAGATACTATGTTACTTTTATTGATGATTTCTCTAGGTTCACTAAGTTATATTTACTTAGAAATAAAGATGATGCATATGAGGCCTTTATTTCTTATAAAACTGAAGTAGAAAATCAACTTAGTAGAAAAATTAAAAGAATTAGATCGGATAGAGGGGGTGAATATCTATCACTAAATGAATATTGTGAAAAAGAAGGGATAATTCATGAAAGAACTCCCCCTTATTCACCTGAATCTAATGGTGTAGCTGAAAGGAAAGATAGAACACTTAAAGAAATGATGAACTCTATGTTAATTAGTTCTAGTGCACCTCAAAATCTGTGGGGTGAAGCTATTTTATCAGCATGTCACTTGCAAAATAGAATTCCACATAAAAGAACTGGAAAACACCATATGAGTTGTGGAAAGGTCATGCACCTAACTTAAACTATTTAAAAGTGTGGGGGTGTTTAGCTAAAGTTATGTTGCCTGAACCAAAGAAAAGAAAAATAGGTTCAAAAACATCTGATTGTATGTTTATTGGATATGCTGAACATAGTGCTGCATATAGATTTCTTGTGTTAAAAAGTGATGTGCTTGATTGTAACACTATAATGGAAACAAAGAATGCTGAATTCTTTGAACACATTTTTCCACTTTCTCGAGAAATTTCTCATGCACCTATTGAAAATAATAGAGAAATCAATTCTGATGAGGAATTGAGAAGGAGCAAAAGGCCTAGAAAGGAATCCTCTTATGGAAATGATTTTTATACTTATCTTATTGATAATGATCCGTCAACTTTTGACGAAGCGATTTCTTCTTCTGATTCAAAATTTTGGAAAGAAGCTATTAATGATGAAATGAACTCAATTTTGAAAAATAAAACTTGGATTTTAGTTGATTTACGGTGCAAAACCTATTGGTTGTAAATGGATTTTCAAAAGAAAATATCATCCCGATGGCACAATTGACAAATATAAAGATCGGTTAGTAGCAAAAGGTTTTTCTCAAAAACAAAATATTGATTACTTTGATACTTTTGCACCAAGATCAAGGATTTCATCTATTAGAGTTTTATTTGCTTTAGCTTCTATTCACAAACTTTTATTCATCAAATGGATGTTAAAACAGCATTTTTGAATGGAGATTTAGAAGAAGAATTTACATGACACAACCAGAGGGTTGTCTTTTTACTGACAAGAAAATAAAGTTTGTAAGTTACTAAGATCACTCTATGGCCTAAAACAAGCTCCTAATGGCATGAGAAATTTGATCAAATATTATTGAGTGATGGTTTTTCATCAATTGAAGTGGACAAATGTGTATATACAAAAACTATAAATAGTGATTATGTGATTCTTTCTTTGTATGTAGATGACATACTCATATTTGGTACTAGTTTGAATGTGATAAATAGTACTAAATGTTTCTTATCCTCAAACTTTGATATGAAAGATTTGGGTGAAGCCAACGTTATATTGGGTGTTAAAATCATAAGGAGAAGCGATGGAATTATGTTGTCACAAAATCATTATACTGAGAAACTTCTTAGGAAGTTTGAAAACTATGATGTGACACCGGTGAGCACTCCTTATGATGCTAACTCCCAATTGAAAAAGAATCGTGGTGACCCAGTTGCTCAGTCTAAATATGCTCAGATTATTGGGAGTCTGTTGCATTTAATGAATTTTACGAGGCCTGATATAGCCTATGCAGTGTGTAGACTGAGTAGATATACTCATAATCCCAATCATGAGCATTGGTCTGCTTTAGTCAGACTAATGAAATACTTGAGAGGAACCATTGATTATGGTATCCTATATAGTGGATTTCCCAATGTATTAGAAGGATACAGTGATGCTAACTGGATCTCTGATTCAGATGAGACTAAATCCACTAGTGGCTATGTATTCACATTTGGTGGTGGTGCAATAGCATGGAAATCAGCCAGACAAACTATTATTGCTAGATCGACTATGGAGTTAGAGTTTATAGCTCTTGATTTAGCTGGTTCGGAGGCTGATTGGTTAAGGAACTTCTTAGCAGGAATTCCTATAACCAAGGGGTCAATGCCCCCAGTTCCTATGCATTGCGATTGCCAAGCAGCAATCGCCATAGCGAAAAATAAATCATATAATTGCAAAAACCGACACATGAAATTGAGACATGATGTCGTAAAGCAGCTGTTAAGAGATGGAATAATTTCCATTGATTATGTGAAGTCAGAAGTGAATTTGGCCGATCCTCTGACTAAACCCTTGGGAAGAAAATTAATTCTTCAAACATCGAGGGAATTGGGACTTAAGCCAATAAGAGATGGTAACCCAACCTATGTGATTGGCGATCCCATGAAATAGGTTTATATGGGTAATAACAAATCTACATTGGCAATGAAACACTTATAACATTGTCCCTTCTATGGTGTGTGTGTTATAACTGCTACTAAATATGAGGTTGAGGTTATAACTCTTAATGAATTCATATTCCGTATGGATGGTGTATTTAAGATACACTTGATGAATTCACCTATATGAGAGTGGAGTGATGCCGCTCCTATAAGATTTTGGCTAAAGTCTTTAGAGCTCTCATGAATAAACCAGGCACGCGCATGGCTTATTAGCGCAAAAACGCGTCGAGCGAAGATAGTGGGGGTAGCATTGTGATTGATAAGATCTCTATCTTACAACAATGATTTATCGGTTCATAGAAATTTTATATTTCACCAATAAATCAGTAAGATATATTTTATCAATCTAAGTTTGGTTCATAGTCCAAAAGACACCAAACTAAATGCATTTGCACCCAGACATTCCAGCAGAACAGTTTTATCTCAGTTTTTTTTCTTTTGAAATATGTGGGGGATTGTTGTATATTTCAATAGAAAAAAGGCAATCCCACATTGGAAGTGTATAACAACATAGAAGCACTTTATATTGATTTGTCTTTGAGTGGACTTGTGAACAAGAGAAATAGTGGTGGGCTCGCGCTAATGAGAGTGGGACAAATTGGGCCAATGCAGTCCAAAACGATGGATTTGCCCCCCCCCTGCGCGTGGGTTACACACGGTCCAGCCCAAGTTTTCCTTCTTCTTTTCTTAGCCTTTATTTTTGCAGCCTATCTGTAAACCCAAGTTTTACCCAAACTCGGTTTACCAATTACTATTATCCATTTTACTTGGTCAAAACCCTATCCTATTTGACCGAGTAGCTCGTGGGTTTTGTGGGATTGTTGACCACGTCGTGCTCCAACGACCTCAACGTGCCTCTACTTTTTCTCAGACTTGGTTGCATGCAGTATTATAAATACTGCCTATCCCGAGCCTCAAGCGTACTGAAAAATCATTGCTTTCTCTCCTCCCATACTCTTCCCTTCTACAAACTTGTTCTGCTGGGTTTTAGATATCTTACTGTTCCTGCCACCCTCAATAACAAAGAGGAAGCCTTGTTTTATCCTGGGGAAAAATTCCTAAGCTACAGGAATTGTTTCTTTAGGTCAGTGCGTATTTTGCACAACTCAATAGGCTCTAAAGGATAGTTGTTTGCTTCATTAACTTCAAGTATGACAATAGTTACCATTTCATCATCACCTATCCTCTTTTCCAACCATGAGAAATGAAAAATGGGGTGACATTTAGTTCCTAAAAGCAGCTGAAATTTATAAGTCACTTGGCTAACTCTTCCCAAAGCCAAGCAGGGATCATACTACTTGGAATGTAGCTTGAGATACAACCTAATAGCTATGCTCTGTTGCCTATGGCTTTGCAACTTTGGAAAAATCTAGTTTCTCACATACCATTCCCTTTCAATTCTCTTTTTGTTAGTAAGGCACTTCATCCTTCCTTGGGCTTTACTTAGATGATCCCTGAGTACCGAAAATCTTTGCTCATCTTTAGCTGCAACCCGAGCTATTGTTATGAGATAAAGTCTAGCAATTTGAGCCTTCCTTTCAGTTGCAAAAGTTTATACACCCTTTCCCTTTACTATTGTCATTATTGGCTACTCTACACAACCTTTTAACACCATTTTGTCCCCTCGTTGATTCAAATGAATAGCCAACTTCTTAAAATCAAAAGTAATAGGGTTGTAATTACACATTCATTCAATGCCCATACGTTTTAGTACTTCAAAAGGTCCGTAGTTCCTTAAAGCAAGCTTAAAACGAGTTCTAATAGTTGGAAACTGCTCCTAGAATTCCCACTTTGTTTTATGCTGCTCTATAAAAATTTTGGTGTGATGCTGAGCCTTCTTTCCATCCCAGTGTTGTTCAGTGATGGTTGACAATTGAATCATTGCACATCCATTTTTTTGTTCCTCCAAGAACTTAAGGCCTACCTTACCTTTGATTAACTGTATTGCAGGTTGCTCTGCCTTTCTCATTATGGTGAAATCTCCTCCCTCCTGAATAAACATCTTCTTGAAATCAAAGGTGATGGGAATATATTTGTTCATCCAGTTTATTCCGAATATAACATCCCAACCTCTAAGGTCCATTACTCTCAAATCATCTTCAAAATTTGTCTTTTGTATGGACCACTTGACCTTGGGACAGATCCTATAACGGGTGACTTTAGTACCATCAGCTATGGTTATATGCAATGGTTTAGCCCCCACTTGTTTCAGTCCCAATCTAGTAGCCAATTCCCATTGGATGAAGCTGTTTGTGCCGCTCATGTCCACTAGGATGTTGATAATCTTTTCTTGTAGCATTGCCTTGAAAGTGATAGTTTTTATTTTACATTTTTATAACAGTACATGGAGGGATACATCGGCCACATTTTTAGGAATTTCCATGGCATCCTCATGGTAGTTTTTGGCATCCAAGAACTCTTGATCTTCTTCATACAGTTATTGATATTCTAGGACTGAACTCCCTTGATTTTCTTCATATAGTTCCTCATTGCTCATAAAGTTTCCAACTCTGTTTTCAATGCACAACTGGGTCTCTTCCATATTAAATTCCAAATTATCAACTTCAAGATATACAAAAATCACTTTCTTCATGTCTTCAAAATTTGATCTTTCGGGGCAAGAATTAGTGTAGCTAATGTGAGAATTTTGCAATGGACTTTTCTCCATGCTTTCTGAATTGTCTTCTTGTGATTGTGTCTCTTTAGACAACAAAGTTATCAAGGTTTCAATCTAGGCATTTAGATTGCTAAACCTGCTATCCAGTTTCTTGCTATCTTCAACTATAATCAACAAAAATTCCTTCATTTGCTTTTGAATTGCCTTGGTGAAGTTAGTCAATTTGGCTTCTTGTTCTTTTAATTATTCTTCTAGAATTCTCATTTGCGTCCCTTCCGCCATGGATTCTTCTCAATCTTCAAGACAAAACCTGCTTTGATACCACTTTGTCAAGCTCTAGGTCAATGAATCCAACTTAAGATCCTTGACTAAAACTTGAGAACATGAGCTTATGCACTGAACCTAAATTGGGAAGTTAGAACTCAAGAAATGAGGATCGCAAGAGAGAAAGAGAAGAATAGAGAGAGACAAAAGAGAGAAAGAGAAGAAGAAAGAATGAAATAAGAAGAAGAAGAGTATCTAAAGAAGAGAAATAGAATCAGGGAGAGAAAATAGCTATTTCATTATCAATCCTTCATTGAACTTTCATGATTAGTGCAATTTATATCTACTTTGGAATGCTACATTACTATGGAAACCGTTTTTAGTGATAAGCTAAGACTTACTAACAAGTGTGGGGACGAGTTAGTAGCACGACGGTAATGCCTTAAGTATTCATGTGATAGGACCCAAATTCGATTCTCACTAGTGACATTGTCACAAAATATTCCCTTTCCCTCAAACTAACAAGTGCTAATTCAGCTATACTAGCATATGACTAAACTACCCCTTAAATCTTGACAAAATGGCCCATTCTTCTTTGGTAGGGCTGTTCAAAATACAAAATACAAAGTACCCGACCCAACCTATTTTACTTTTAAATATTTTTTTCCTCTTCCATTTTTTTAATTTTTTTTTTGTTTTTTACTTTTTTCTTCTTCCTTTTTAATTTTTTTTTGGTTTTTGTTTTTGTTTTTGGTTTTTGTTTTTGTTTTTGTTTTTGTTTTTTTGTTTTTAACTTTTTTCTTCTTCCTTTTTTTTTCTTTTTTTTTTTTGTTTCAAATTTTTTTTTTGTTTTACTTTTTTTTTGACATTTTCATTTTCATGTATAAATTCTATTGCTTTTTGCTTTTTTTACTATTACTTTCATTTTTTTACTTTTTCTTCTTCCTTTTTAAATTTTTTTTTTTGCTTTTTGCTTTTTGTTTTACTTTTTTCTTCTTCCTTTTTTTTGCTTTTTGCTTTTCGTTTTTTTTTACTATTACTTTCAATGTTAAGTGATTTAATTTAGACTTAAAAATTTCATGTTAAAAAATTATCTATTTTTATATAAAGATAATAAGTAATTTTTATTTAAATATTTTTATGTAAATTAATTTATATATTTTCATGTAAATATTTTAATTTATTTTATCACAAATTGACTAATTTTAATGAAAGAATTATTTAAATAATCAAAAATACTAATTTATATTTTATAATTAATATTAACTATTTTCAAAAAAATATTCTTTTTCGCATTTGAATAAAAACAGATTTGATCGAATCGAATCCGCTGATCCAATTGAACACCCCTATAAATCTTTGGACCTCAAATATGTTGGAGCTTCTATGTAGCTTTTTTTTTTTTAAATGAATAACCTTATTTATACGAATCTTTTTTTTTAATTTTATTCTTTTTCTTCATAAGAAATATTTTTAAAAGTGATTTTTTACTTGGTGAGGATTTTAAATAAATTTATTTTTCTATTTTACTTTTTGTACTAAACATTAATCCCCGCTTCTATGCACCGTGCATCTTTTTTTTTTTAGATGAATAATCTTATTTATGTGACTCTCTATTTTTAATTTTATTTTTTTCTCAGAGCACATATTCTTAAAAATGATTTTTTTTTCATTTGTTTTCTTTCTAAGGATCTTAAATAGATTTTAATTAATTATTTTTATATTTTATTTTTTGTACTAAAATTAGGTATGACAATTTGTATCTTTTACGCGTGTTTCATAAACAAGATATAATGTTTAATTGAAAATAAATTAATATTTGTACATACAATTACACGAATGAAATTAATAGGCAAAATAGTATAATTTAATTATCAAAAAGCAGTAATTAGTTTGTCATTAAAATTTAGTCATTCAAAATTAAGTTTTATTTAACAATTCAATAATTTAATTATTTAAATATTCGATTTCAACATTCATTTTTATCAAACAAAGATTAGGCTTCGTTTGGATTGTTCTTATTTGAAAAAAGTAGTATTGGAATGTGTGAAATTTTTTGTAAGTATTTTTTGATAGAAAAATTATTTTGGAGGGAAAAATAAGAGGGAAAATTTTTTAAAATTGTGTGAGAGGAATTTAGGTGGGAAAATTTGAATTTTAAATTTTGAAATAAAAATATATTTAGATAATTTATTTTTATTTGAGAATTTACTTATTTACAAATAAGAATTACTTGTCCAAACAGACCCTTAGTCTATTTCAAATTATGCTTGCTAAAGATAAAAACACCAAAACCCCTTACAAATTACAAGGTAAATTTAAGATTATTAGAAAAAAAAATCATATCGTATGGACATAAACAACTTGCCCTCGAAGTTATCCCTTTTTTGAACTTGTTAGACAGTTCATTCGTTGGAGTCAAAATTGATTTCAATAATAATATGATCAAACTTTAGGGGAAAGAATTGTAATTAACCCTTTGTATTCCGCTTTCCTGGCCTATATATAGTATATTTATTTTCTTCCCGTTTCGTCGGTGGGTCCTGAGAGCTTGAAACGGTGAGTCCTGCTAAATTCTCTGTCGGCTGGATCAGATTTTCTGCTGCTTCTTCCCTTTTGTTCAGCATAATTAATCATCTTGTCGACAGAATTCTTGTAATTCTTCTTTAGGTACGGGTAATTAATTCTTAAGTAGTTGCAAAAGTTTATATCTTTAGTGTATTCCAGATAAATTTACTCCGCCGTATTTAAGCACGACTATTTTGATAATGAAATTAAAATCGGTGATATTTTGGTGGAATGTGTGATTTTGGTTAAAGGGTGGTGATTTATGTATGTTGAAATCGATGGGGAAAATGGTATAATGGGGTTTAGTGATCAAGTGGAATACAGTTGATAATGTTTTATGGAAGTAGTTGATGCTGCTAATATATTATGGATTTCAGGGAGGGACATGGATTGAGCTGAAAATAATATGGTATTTTTGAAACTTACTTTTGATTTTTTCAATCAATCAAGTGTGTTAGTTGGATTTTTGTGTGGTTTTTATGTTGAACAACGGATTATGTAATGAGAAATGGTTGAAGTGGTCTTTTTGTTTTGTGTTTTTGCGGGGGATTTTGCGTAATATTATTAAAGGAAGTAATGGACAGCTTCTATCTGCACTGTCAATACCATCATAAGTTTGAAATTTGAGCCTGTTACCAACATGGATGTGTGTTTAGTTGTACAAGCTTTTAAGCATAAACAGGAATGTTGTTTTTGTTTCAACTCTGTTTTGATTTCTCTAAGAGTCTTCTTGTTGCAAGTGTTCAGGTTAAAAATCTGTGGATTTTGGAGATTTATTTTTATGTAGTGAACCTAACTTTGTGTGAATGCTTAGAACCTTTAAATATGAAAAGATGTTAAAACTGTTGTGACCTTTGTTGCAGATTTTCTGATTTCTAAAAATGGGTGGAAGTTCAATTGAAGATGATTGGGAGTTTAGTTCTCCATCTAGTGGGGTCCGAACTGTGGTTCTAGTTGGCCGTACTGGTAATGGAAAGAGTGCCACTGGGAATAGCATTCTCGGAACAAAGGCATTCAAGTCTATGTGTAGCCATACTGGTGTGACAAGTACTTGTGAGCAACATGAGACCATATTGGAAGATGGACGCATTGTAAATGTGATTGACACACCTGGTAAATCTCATTTCAAATTAGTTGGCCATGAATGATATGTATTGTATAGCATGCTAAAATGTTAAATGTTAAATGTTAAATGTTAAGAGAGCAAAATTCAGAGAAGATAAACAGAGTATGAGAAAGATTTGTTATGTTTAAGCTAAAATAATTAAATATCAAAATCTTCATTTGAAACCAAATGCAGGCTTGTTTGATGCTAAAGCTGATCCTGAATTCCTTGGAAAGGAGATTGTTAAATGCGTTGATATGGCCAAGGATGGGATCCATGCAGTTCTTGTAGTTTTATCAATTAGAGGTCGCTTCTCAATAGAAGAGAAAGCTGTTGTTGCATCATTGAAAAAGTTTTTTGGAAGAAACATTACTGATTACATGATCGTAGTTTTTACGGGTGGTGATGAGCTTGAGGAAGCTGAACTGTCTTTGGAGGATTACTTGGGTCGCGAGGGCAGTGATCCTTTAATGGTAGGCATTTGGATTGTATCTAACAGTTTCTATAAAGTTGTCATATAGTGTCTTTTAGAGATGGATTATCATCTTTAAGCTTTACGATTTTTATTTTTGGGATTGCAGTGTTTTTTCCGCAGTGTTATTTATTTATTTATTTTCTACAATCCAGAATGACATTGCTTGTTTTTAGATGTTCAATCTTGTTCTTAATTCTTACAGTTCTATTCTTCAAATGGGAAAACAGTGACTCATTTCTCCAATCTTGCACTTGTTGATGGGGTTGAGCTGCTGCTCGTCAGCTACCTCTCAGCTTCTTCACCAATGGATTGTATTATCTTTAGGCATTATTATTTTCATTTTTGAGATTGGTGGTGAGTTTTAGAAGGGGGGGAGGTAGGGTTATTTAGCTATTGAATAGGCTGCCAGAAACAGCATTTGCTTTCCCACTTCTTGTAGATAGGATTTCTGGATGATTGAGTTAAAAATATATATATATAAACCAAAAAGGTCATGTGAGGATTTGTTTATTTTAAGTCTGGCATCATGATTTATCTTGCCTTAATTTGTTGACCTTTATCTCAGTTTGAAGAGCTACGCTACCATTGAAGAATAATTGTAATGTTTGCTATAGGAAATACTTGAACTGTGTGGAAATAGACGGGTTGTTTTTGATAACAAAACAAAGGATAGAATGATGAAAGCTGAACAGCTTGACAATCTTCTTGCCCTTGTGGACGATGTTGTGCTGAAAAATGGAGGAAAACCATATACTGATGAGTTGTTCGTGGAATTGAAGGTGAGCTTTGTAGATTTTACTAATTTGTTTCTCTTCGTGTCTTACAAGTATGTGAAGAAGGAAAATACATGGTCATGACTAGCTTTATTCTTCAACAGAAAGGAGCCATGAGATTTCATGATCAAGATGCAGTGGTGAAGTCCTTGGAAGGATATTCCAAACAGGAAATATCTGAATTGAAGGAGCAGATGCATAAATCACATGAAGAGCAGATGAAGCGAATTATCATGATGGTACTCACTCTGTTTACACTTTTTGTTTTATTTGTGCCTGTGTATCTAGTTTCACGTGCATCCTTGAAAACATAATGCGTAGCACTATTGTGAGATCTAGAAGATGAAGCAAATTACCGAGGTGGTACTTCTTGTATTTACACTAGGTTTTATTTGTGTATGTAACTAGATTCACATGCATTTGTGAAATCATAATGTGTAGCTCTAATGTGGTTGGAGTTTATTTGTAGATTCCTCATATATACTTATGGATTTACATGCTATCTTATTAAAGAATCTCATAAGGAGCAAAGGCTGAAATAGTATCTGTATTATTTTGGCACTTATTTCAACCTTGGTCAACTTTAAAAAAAAAAGAATATAATATAAGTTGATTACAAGCAAGTCAACTCTCTCAAGGTTATTTATACAAACATAATATTACAAATTCAATTCTTAGGTTTCCGTGAAACCTAAGCAGTTGATTGATTTTCATGAAGTGTTTCAATGCTTTTGACTCTGTCTTTTTCAGTTGGAAATAGGAGCTTGAATTTTTTCATATGTCATTTTACTGTGATGCTGATGCTAATGCTAATGCTAAAAGAAATTTTAGGAATTTTATCTGAATTTGTTCCTTATTTTTGACTTTTATGTAGTAACACACTTTCCAACTCTGCTATCAAGATTTCCTAGTTTTTGGATTTAAGGAAATTTGAATTAGTTTCAATGCTGTAGAAATTTTTTTTATTCCCAAGTGCTCAAGGATCACTTCCCCTTTTGTTGCTAGGTTAAACTGTTGGAGATATAATTTTCTTTATATTTTATGCTGTGCTGGGAGAAATTGTTTCCTTGATCTCTGTGATGTAACTTTAAATTTTTTTTATTCTGCAATTTGTGATTCAGTTTACTACAAATTATAGTGCAGCAACGTGGGGATGTAAATGCGGCAAGCCTACTCATATAGATGGCAAATTTTCTTGAATCTGATCCACATCATATTTCTTCTGTCTGCATAGCTATTGTTGAAGCATCTTTTTATATTCTGAAGCATCTGAGATCTTTACAGAAGTAAATTTTCTGACTGTTATGTTAGCAATCATTTGAGAAGCTTGGTGCGGCATAATAACAGTTTCCATCAATAAAGAAAGAAAAAGTGTGACTTCCATAAGTTTTAACTTGTCTGTTTTTTGATGGATTTTGACTTGCATGGACATTTTGAATTGTGGGGAAAATATACATTGGCTGATTTAAAATTGTATTTGTTTCAAACCTTAAGATCTGTAAGTCAGGATAGAATTTTCAAGATGGATAGTTTGGGAATCATTTAATTCTGCATTGATATTGTTCAACAGGTTGAGTCCAAGTTGAGGGAGACAACTGCAAAACTTGAACAGCAATTGGCAGAAGAACAGAAGGCTCGCTTGGTGGCACTGGCAACTGCACAAGAAGCTCAGGCAAAGTCAGATGAGGAGATTCGTAAATTGAGGGAGCATCTAGAGAGAGCCCAAAGGGAGAATGAAGAGTTCAGAAAGCATACTGGAAAATGTGCAATATTGTGAAGAGACCCTTATTTGTATTCTATGGTGATAAACGAGTGAATAAGTGATGAGAGACACATTGTTGGGCAAACTAAACAGCCATTATGACAGTGTTATTGTTTTACTTTCTCTTCGTTTGCCTTTCTTCTATTCCGGGTATATGGTACATAAGTTTGCAACCTGTCAAGTGTTACCCAATTCTATCGGTTTTATCGTGCCAAGTTAGGTGTTGTGAATTGAAAAAGTAGATACGATGGCAATATGTGATCCGACTAGAGAAATTTGTGGATGTATGTCTGTGCTTGTTGACAATGTGGTCCTTTTAGTTGTGAGAAGATGGATGATTGCCTCATAAGGTGTTTTTAGTTGTGAATTGCAATATGTGATCCGCTGGGCAATTTTATTAATTGCTTCATAATGAAAGATTATATCATTAATAATTTTATTATGAAAGACTAGAATCATTTTTGTTGGCGTAACATTATCGTTATTATTATCTTGAACACACAAAATATTTGAATTATTATTTATTATTTTGGATATTTGTACATGGAACTAAATAATAATAATAATAATAATAATAATTTTTATTATAATATTGTGCATGCCACTGAGGATTAAATATTGAGTACAATAGTTGCATGTTTAATTTTAATAGTTGCATCTTTAATTTTAATGAATACAACAGCTACATTCTTAATTTTAATAAGATAAACTAATAATAATAATAAAAAAATTGCCTCATCTAAATTTTGTATATTTTGCTTTATTAATTTTATACAGTTGTATAATCCTACTCCTAACATTCTCTTGTCAGTTCTCTGGAATGGTTTTGTACAAATAACATCACTTACCCAATATTTTCATAATAAACAGAAATACTCCGATAATGGTTGGGTGAAAAGAGCATTACACAAAAGTAATCTTAAATTCCCAAATATTCCCGGAACCGCCATGGCTCACTAATTTTTATGAATAGAGAGAGTTTCAATAAGCTTGTAATTTGTAAGCAATACAAAATACATGTAAATTGATTGATCAAATACTCTTGGAGAAAAGCAGCATATAATTGAAATTCCCAAAAGAATACAATACTATCATCCAGTATCCTACTATGGACATCAAGCTTGCATATAAAGTTACCCAATTTTCTTTTCATAAAGTAAAGGTAAATAATGTCATGGGTCATTTAATTTCATATTGAGTTTTGCTTTTGACTTGAATGTTATAAAAGTTGTACTTTGGTTCTTCAAGTTCAACAATTGATTTAATTGAAATCTTGGGTCAAAAAAATTAATTTAACCTAATTAATACCCTCAGATGCACATGTTTCTTTTAAGGGCAAAATTCAAAGAAACACACTTAATTCAACTTAAGTTATCAGGTCAAAACCAAAAAATGCACACACAAAAAACATGGTTAGCTTTTACCATTACTTTCTTGTGTTGTCATTTTTTTCTTCTTTTTTCTCTTTTGGTCTCAATCCACCATTGACTATTTTTTTCTAATTCTTTTTTCTTTTTCCATCCGACCCAAAATTTTTATTGGGACCTAGATATATGTAAGTAGTTTGTTTCTTTCGATTTTACCCTTAAAATATCAAGTGTATTAGATGGATTAAGTTAATTTCTACGAAGGAATTCAAATGGATTTAATTGGGACAATTATTAAAGTTGAGGGATCCAGTTGTACCTTATTGGAGACAAAAGTGAAATTTGGTTTGAAATTGAAGAACTAATGGCTTGATTAGTCCTAAAATAAAATATTTCATTATTATTGGTAAACCTCAATCCAATCCAAGTAAAATTTTCTTACTTTTTCATTTTATCAAAATTCTTTGGTGTTTTTATCATTCCTTGTCTTACTCAGCTTTGCTTGTATACATACAATGATTAATGATTTTGTTCATTTGTGATTTTGATTTTTCGGTTTACATAATTTTATGGGTTCGATTAGTATTGTTTAAAATCATGAGATTTTTTTTTTTGTTTTGGTCGTTGAGATTGAATTTAACTTAATGTTGTTAGGGTTTAATTCTCGTTGAATCTACACAAACTTTAGTATGCAAACACCCCCAAAAAAAAAATGTCGGGTTCATAGTTAATTAGAATATGTCTTACGTTAAAGCATTTAATAAGTTAATTTGGATCGTACTATCTTAAATTTATGAAGACAATGGATACAGTAGGTATATAAGGTAGGATTTTTACGGGGAGGAGGAGAAGATATTGGATATAAGGTTTGATTTCTCAGCGTGATTAAATATAGGGTAAAAGTGTAAGTTTGGAGGTTATGCACCATTTAAAGAGGCTAAACTTATTACTCCGGTATCAGAAAAAAAAAATTCAGTTTCAAAATTTTTAATTTCAATAAAAGAATCTATTTTTTGTATGAAATTCTTGTATTACTCTTATTAATAATGATAATATATAAACTAAATTAAAAAGTACATATTAAAATAAAAAATTATACATTTAGTTACGTATTAATTGTCCAAACTTAATGAAATTTCTACCAAATCAAAATCAGACAGTTCTTTTTAGCTAAAAAGAGTACATTTTTCTCTTAACTGATTTGCCCAATAAAAATTATGCAGCAACTAGATTTGCTATACAAAAATTAAGAATATAATGACTACATTTGGTATTTAGCCATACAGGATCCTTTGCAACAATTTCCAATCTCCCGTATAACACATTTTAAGATTTTCACATAATTATTCTTATTATTGTTAAAAATTATATCATTAGTATTGACTAATTCCATTATACACTTTATGTCCTAAAAAAGAGTTTACTTTCAAAATATTTTTTTATACCAAAAAAGAGTCACTTTGAATAAAAAATTTGTATCACTCTTATTATTAATTATCTTGTATGATTTAAAATTAAAAAAATAAAGATAAAAATAAAAAAATGTATATTTAATGATTAATTAAGTGTGTTGCACCTCAATTTCATTATACTCTCTACATCCCAAAAAAAGAAGAAGTCTATTTTCAAAATTTTCCTTTAACCCCTAAAACAAAAGTTACTTTTGAATAAAAAAATCTTGCATTACCCTTACTATTAATGATTATATATGACAAACCTTGTATGATTTGAAATTAAAAAGTAAGGATAAAAATGAAAAACTATACTTTTAATGGATTGAGCAATATATTTTAGTATGAAGATTTATTTTTTCTGTACTTAATTTATATTTTTAAAGTTTTTTGACACAAAAAATATAATAAGAAAATATTAAAAATTGATTAAAAATACATAACTAAAAAAGAATAAATAAAATCTTCATAGTGAAAATAACTAGGATAAAATGAATTCTAACAATATAAATAACGAGATTAACTTAGTAGTTATGTGAAAATATTAAGATATATGACTTTAAACCATTTAAAGAATGAAATCCCGTAAGAATTCTATGTAAACCTGTAAATATATTTGGACAAAATTAACTACATCCTAACTACACATGGACTCTATTCATTAATTAACAAAGTTTTACTACATGGGCACCATGTAAAAATTGCATAAAATAAAAATATATACTAATAGTTAAAAGTAAGATTACTGGGGTCACGTCCCTCCATTATAGATCCACCACTGAATATATATATACATATGACTCTATACATGAGTAATGTCACTACACTGTCATTTGTAATAAAATTTATGTTATTAGTGTTTATTTATATTTTAGCTATTTTTAAAATAAAATATTTTTTCCTCTTTATTAATGTTATATGTGAAACAGAGAGCATCGATACAATTGTAAAAGTGGCTGCTATGTAATTGTTATGTCATGAGTTCAAATTATAGAAACAATTTTTTTATAAAAATATAAGAAAAAGTTACGTACATTAAATTTTAATGGCCTGACTCTTCTTTGAACTCTACACATACGGGAGTTTCTATGTACCATGTGTTCTTTATTAATTTTATTTATTACTCCCTCTTTATTATGATTTTGAAAAATTAACTAATTAAAAAGACATATAATGATTATATTTGGATGACGTGAATATTTATATGAATTTACAACATAGCCTTTAAATTTGAATTTTAAATTTGTTACTGGTATTGGCGGTAAGTTAAAGTTTTCAAAAGACAAGCATGCTTACTCGGTAATAGTTGTAGCAGTAATGGGGATTTGAGTTCAACAGGACTACTAATGCCGAGTCAGTAAATCTTTCTATATTTGATATTTGAGTGTTCTATTTTCTTTCGTGAGAACCCTTCTTCCACAAGCCTGTTATTCTTGGAGCAATTTGAAAAGTGCGTTTTAGTTCTTCCAAGCCTTTTGTTCTTGGAGCAATTTAGAAAATAGTTTCTGGCTCTACCTCGCTGAATCAATTGAAATGGAGGAAGATGGAAGCAAAAATGGGTCATGTGATTCTCCCTGAATGAATTTAATGGAATCTTGGATGAAAAATATTACATGGTCCAAATGAGTAGAAATATAATTTGTGAAGGACTTATTAATTAGCAATTTGATTTGATTTGAATTTTTTTTTTGGTTAAAAAGAGAAGAATAAGAAAATATTACTCCCTCCATCGATCTCATGAAAAAAATCCACTTTTAATTTGTTACAACTTTTTTTTTTAAAATTATAATGTACAACTCTTGATGAATAATTAAATGGTTAATTTTTCATTTTTATGATTATTTTTTAATTTGAGTTATATATTGCTGTTATTAATAGTAAGGTAATACAATAATTTTACAAAAAGTTAGACTCTTGTTTTAGGACTAAGGGTGTAAATTTTTTTTTAAAAAAATACTATGGTTAACTAGAAATCATAAATATTAATATTAAAATTAAGTATATTAAAAGAGATTCTAACATTATCATTATATAAATTAGATTAATGATATTTTTAATAACTTTTTTAGTAAAAAGTTATATGACTAATGTGGCAAGTATACAAAGACAAAATCATTACTTATTATTATTAAATAATAAGTAATGATTTTATCTTTACATTAATTATTATAATTTTTCATTATAAAGTGTCATGAATAATATCATTACTCTATAAATCAAATGATATTACATTAACTATTAGGTTGGTGAGAAAGTTTTCTTGTATTTGCTTTAATTACTTAGAATGGAGTATGTTAGTTCGGTTCCCTCTTTCCAATAATAACTCGAAATTCTCCGTTCAAAGATTTTGGATGGAATTTATTATAACACTTCAACTGCCAGCCGAAGAGGCCATTTTCTCTCTTTTTTTACTGTTCCTGCGGGCGAAAAGGTGCGAAAATTTTACTGTGCGATGAACAGTATTTACTGTTTATCGCACGGTAAAATTTTCAAAAATTAACGTTCATGAACAGTACTTTACTGTTCATGAACAGTGTTTTTTTTTTTTTTTTTAGGTGCTGGTTTAACATCCGGGCGTCACTGAACTGTCCGTGTGCAAGTAGGCTTCCAAGTTAAGGCATTAGGTGATAGTTAGGGATTAATTTTCAGTTTCTGTCACCAACGGCTTTTAGTGGTGAGCCGCTTGGGATGAGTAGTATCCCTTTTGTATAGTACTAGTGTCCCGATATAACCGGACTTTTGTATTTTTGGCTGCTTGTCAGCCTTTCCCGCTTTGTCGGGTCCCTTTTCCCCTTGTGGGATTTTCCCGCTAGTCAGGTCTACTTGCCCCTTCGTGGGTAATTGTCTTCGTGGGTTACAGCGCTGTACACAATAGCGACACCACGAAGTTTTATAAGCCCTTGCGGCTCTGTAAATTGGCCATTGTGCCTCTTTTTTAATCTAATATCGTTTCTGGAAAAAAAAAAAAAGATTTTGGATGGGATTTGTTTCCAGTTGGTGCATGATTAACAAGGAAGTTCGTGTCCTGGAAATTGGAAAGCCAATCCTAGTAAATTCCAGCTAGCGCTTCATATTCTTCCATTTACCTACCATCATCTCTTTATATTCTGTTTCTTCTGTAGCACTGGCACTGCATTAGCACATAGATTGAAGAATTGGAAAAGAACTTGAAACGTCAGAACATCCGAGAAAATAATTCTCTTCGTTTCATCAATTTTTTTTTTGGTAAATAGCATATAATTATTTTCCTTCTTGGGCATCTCGCTTATAATTAATCTATCTTGGCATGAAATACAAATAATGATTACTGAATTTGCATTTGTTTTGTAGGGATCTAAGCAGTTGATAAAATTATAAATGCTTTGAAAATTTTAATGTTTTGGCTATTCTCTTGGGTTCGATCGATTTAGTTGTCAAACCAGTAGGTTCAAGGATTAGCTACGTTAAAAAGGAAAAAAAATCTAGGGAATATAGTGCTAACGTGTTACTTCTAGGAATTAACCTATGTTATACTTTCTTTGGAGTACGATTGAGCTGACAATAAAGTTTTGCATAACTTGTCCTATGTTGTTGTAATATATGTAGCTTGCAGGTTTGAATTGTATCATTTGTCTATTGAAGAAACGAATGTCATCTATATATATATATATATATATATATATATATATATATATATATATATATATATATATAGTACAATAATATTTTGTTTTGGCTTCATAATAAGTTTTAGGCCACATAAGGTTCCGTTTATCACTATGGACATGAATGGTTGCCTGGTTTGGTTGTTATTTAAGTGGCACAATCGCAAGTCTAAGTTACCTTAAAATTTGCCTTTTTCTGATCGGGAATGGGACAATAATGGGCTTCTCCAATCAAGATCACTGGGGATAACTAAACCCCCCTTGATGAGGCAGACGAGTATACTAGTCTTGATTGTGCAATGACTAATTCTTTGTAAGCCTAACGCTATGTGTCAAATCACCACAAATAAATCTTGAACATCTTGAATAATCCATCTTTGTTTGGACCTCCACTTAGGAGTTGGTTTGATAGACTAATTAGTTTGTCTTAAACTATATACTTCACCCACCAAATGGAAGAGATTTAATTGTTGACTAGATTTGTCTTACATGCAATGTTTTAAAATACCACGCAAATTGGTCAAACTATTGAGTCAAAGTTAACTATTATGATGAGTCAAACCGGCAATACAATTAAATGTTATTATGATAAAATCAACATATATTAATTAGGTGAAATTTTCCCTATATTTTGGCTATAGTCAAAGTAGATTCTATTTATCAAGATAAGATTGACATTGTAAATTTATAATTGATGTAATTGGTTCAATGCTTTAATTAAAAAAATAATTGTGTTATTTAAAGCAAGTTTTTGAATACAATACTTTTATCTCATCATTACGTATTCTTTTGTTATTTTATTAATTGGCATCTTACTGAGAGTTGTGTAAAACGCACATGAGAACTTAATGTGATCTTGATGAATGTTAGGAACGACTTAAGAAATGTGGAAATAGACAAGTAGTTTTGATTACAAGACAAAGAATGAATGCAAGAAAGTTGAGCAACGTCACCAACTTCCTAATCTCATTAATGTCGCCATGGTGAAAAATGGAAGAAAGCAATATACTTATGAATTATTTGTTGAATTTAAGGTGAGATCAAGCTTTCTTAAATTGGTCATTATTTCTTGTTTGTTTCTGTTTCATTAATGGAATATATAACAAAATATTAAGTGTACAGACCAAAGAAATGCTACGCATAGTTGTTTTTGTAGTTGAATTAAACTAAGTATCCTAGTATCCTATTGGGTTTATAATTTGTAATTTAATAATTCTATTAGATTTAGAATTATTAATCATATTGGGTTTTGGTTTAATAGTTACCAAATCCAATAGGTATAGGATTTAGTTGAGTCCTATAAATAGGACATGTTATTCATGATTTTAATATATACAAAGAGACAGGGAAAAAATACAGAGAAAAACACACAGAGAAATACAAAAAACAATAAAGCTTCGGCCGCTTGTTTTGAAGCCGCAAGGCTAGCTTCATTCCAAAATCAATTTTATCCTCTTTTTACTAGAGCACGGGTTGTTACGTTTGTTGGTCTTTTGTTGACCGAAGCTTTCCCATAATTCAAACAGAATTGTATTTGTTGCTTCTTGGTTTCCATTCTTTGTGGGCCCGAAGGTCAAACCAATTTGTGACGAAATCCACTTCCAAAATCAATTGTCTCTTGAATTGTTTTGCCTACGGGTTTTGGAGTCTTTTGGGATTTATTTATTTTGATCCCTACAATTTTTCCCCGGAGTGAAGATGCAAAAATGAGTTTTGTGTACTCAAAACAAGCATATAATGAGAAGATGCAATAGCTTATTGCTGAAATTGTATGTAAGGTTGTGCCTATGAAATGCGTGAAACAAGTGCGTAATGAGGAGCAAATGCAACAACGAATTGCTGAAATGATATGTACTTTTTACAGATGATATATATAGATATATGTGTGTGTTATTTCCTTAATTTAGTAACTAATTATGTTTTGATCCTATATATATATTTTATGTGATGATGTAGGTTCACTTTTGAAACTACAAAAGTGACGAGCAAAATTATTCATCCTGTGGATTCTTGTTGATGTGTTGTTGAAACTGTTTGTTTTTCTTTTTAAACATGTGTAAAGTTTGTATTTTCTCCTAGCGTCAACCATCATGTTGTTTTGTCAAATTTTTGGAGATTCGTATTTTGCATATCCTTTAAAACTTTTGAAAATTTCAGTTATAAGTATAGCAATATTTTATTAAATTTTAATGTGGCATAATTATAATCTTCCCAAGAGGAAATGGCATGAAGAGAATAAATTGTACGTAGGTAGGAAACATCTCGATTTTCCTCTTACCAAAATCCAAGGTATCCATGCAATGCGGCCTGCCAAACTCAACGTGCATGCATAAAGCGCGACGTATTCCTTGACCATTTCAATAAAATATGCCCCAACCGCGTGGTATGTTTTAGGAGAAGATTGTACCAAGGCCACATGTTTGGATGTCTTAAAATCATTGAGAAATCTTAAACAATGTGAAGTGGGATTTACATTAATTAATTGGTGTTGGAGATTAGGATATAACGAAGAGAGTGAGTAGTATTATAGTTGTACTGTTATTCAAAGTCTGTTGGGTGCAATTGAACACATCACAACAACACTCCAACGACATTTTAAAATAAACTCTTTTGTATATGTTTAATAAATTAACCAAATCGATGAATAATTTAGCCATGCAACAGTCAACTTGGATGACGAGGTGGCTATTTGAGGCAAGAATTTCACAAAGGTGCATAAGGTTTGTGACAAGTAATTTACTCTAAAGAGTATATTACGTAAGCTAACCCGAGAATACTAATGGATAGCTCATTTCTGTCTTTTTTTTTTTTTTTTTTTTTTTTTTTTTTTTTAGTAGATATAAAAGCCAATATAAATGTAATGAAGAGAGCATTGCAGAGTAGGTAGGCCGCGAAAAAAAAAAAAAGCTTATAACCCGAAAAAA
Source organism: Gynochthodes officinalis (assembly GCA_020080225.1). Classification (NCBI taxonomy): domain Eukaryota; kingdom Viridiplantae; phylum Streptophyta; class Magnoliopsida; order Gentianales; family Rubiaceae; genus Gynochthodes; species Gynochthodes officinalis. Next base: position 17,831,972 of record CM034620.1, read on the forward strand.
AAAAAAACAAAAAAGGAGGTAAAAAAAAAAATAATGTAAACCCGCACGAGACGGGAATCTAAACCCGCACTTGTCTTTAATAACTCAAATGACATTATCTAAATAAATGCGTAAATAGCATGATTTGTCTCTCAATTTAAGGTTTTGATTTCAAAAAGCATGATAAAAAAGTTTTAATTTGATCTCTTCACTTACAATTTTGATTTTAATTGACCCTTCTAATAGATAGAATCAAGCCAAGAGGGATTTAATACATCCAATCATGTGACTTACACATGTCTAGGGTAAGAGATAGTTGAAGAAATTAAAATAACAAAACTAAATTGTAAACAATCACGGTAAACTTTTCTCTTCCGTAAAATACTCTGTAAAAAATTTATTTTGCATTTTATCACTTTTAGCTTAATTTATAATTTTCATAGTATATACAAATTTTTATTAGTTATCAAAAATATACTATAAATAGATAAAATTACCCCTCAACCATCTAAATTGCAAAAGGCGAAAGTTGAAGGTGATTTAAATAATTAGAAAATATAATTTATATTAAAATATTTATAAATTGTGCACGTCATTTGATTGAATTTATTAAGTGTCATTTGGCTTGATTCTATTTAAAATGATTAATTGGAGCCAAATCTATAAGTTAAGAGATCAAATTGAAACTTTTTAAACATGAAAAATGAAATCGAGCTAACTTTTTGAATTGAGAGACGAATAATCCTATTCACGCTAAATTCAAAATGTATAATAACCTGTCTATATATAAGTATTTAAAGCCACAGACATATGCATATAAATCAACCATAGGATGCATTGACAAAAAGTTAAATTTAGGTTCTAAGAAAGCCAAAAGCATGTTACGGAAGAACAAACCACACTCAAAGGTACGCTATGTACAAAAAAAACCATATAGTTCCTTTGTTTATAAATATATAGAAATTAAGTTACATCAATCGTCCCTAATGTGGGAAGTATGATCTCATTTAATCCTCAAATTTGAGATTTATTTTTAATTGGTCCCCAAGCCAATATTCAGACAAATCAAAACTTTGTCCAGTGAACACATGCAATGCACATAATATGATAGAGGCATTGGATGGAAAATAAATAGAGACAACCAACCCTTTTATCTTCCCTTATACCATCTGTGTTCACTAGATGCAAGTTTTGATTTGTCTGATATTGGCTTGGGGACCAATTGAAAATAAATATCCAATATTGAGAATTTAATAGGCACTTTTTCAACTTTGGCAATGATATGAAATCATACCCTTAACATCAGGAATGATTGGCGTAATTTGCCCTATTTATACATTAAACCACAATAACTGATTCATATATTACACCTAAATTGTGCCATCAAGTGTTAATTTCATTATTAGAAATAAGTTGCTGTGACTACACATGTACATTTATCTATTGCTAATAAACATGCCTCTAAATACTTGCTGTTAATATCCCGGATATGGAATCACATCTTCTCCCATGGCAAGCCATCATGTCTTCCATTAAAAGAGACCAATCTTTCTTGATATGTTAAGAATGATAGCGAATTTAGTTTCCCACAAACGCCAAATTTCTTTGTTTATTCTTTGCAATCATTTTTAAGAGAGCAACAAATCAACTATGATCTATTATTACTTGTGATCTTACTCCAACAAAATACTGTTGGGATTAATTGTATTAAATCCTTAATATATGTTCTAATATAATTAACAATAATTGAAGACTTATTATAAGTTAATTGAGCAATAACTTATTGACAATTATAACCCTGGGCAATTGCCTATAGGGTCAGCTGGGGGCAGTGATGGTTATTCTACATTCTGATACCCTAATTATAATGCCTTAAGCACCACTCACTACTTTCTCTCTACAGAAAACAACCTAGCCCCAACAATCTTAAGGCATTATAATTAATTTTTTGATTCATTGGTTGTTTTGAGTGAGTGAGTAGTCCATCTTATACCTCTCAACGAGAGAGTTCAACCGTACAAACGGTTTCTTGATCGGAGGTCGGAGCTTGCCGGAATCTACAAAAAGGTGTTATGAAATTACGAACTTTGAGCGCAGATTTTGGCCACCTGATGCGATGTAATCCAGCAATACAGGCTGGGTTTTGTTCCTTGCGAAGAGAAGAAACTTTTGACACCAGTCCGTCTAGATTTGGAGACTTGACAGTGAAATTCTGACGAAAAGAAGTTTTCCAGCTAAGGGCGTGTTTAGCTGATCAGAAAACAAATCATTGGGCTGTTGTTTGAGTTTGGACCAAAAACAAATTATTGGCCCTAACCAAAATCAACCCAAACCCAAGCAAACCAGCCCACACCCAATGAATCAACCCAGTCCAAGCAATCAGACCAGACCAGTTGACCAACCGTTGACTTTTTCCGCCGAGTCATTTTCAAGGATTTCGGCCATTCCGAACTTTTTTTTGACATTTGCAACTAATTTTGAGCATAGAGTCAGTTGATCGGGGTTGAAAGCCCTGTTTGATTATGTGAACTTGTTAGGCACCAAATGCATTCGTTTAAACTCTTTTATACTCTTTTATTTTTGTATTTGAGATGCCTAAGAGTGAAACACTAGAGATTTTTAAGCTTGAATCATTCACTGGTGTGGAGTATACTAGATGGCATTGAGCGATGCAGCTTAGGTTAAAACGTGGTTTTATATATTATACTGTACTTAGCACTTTTGAGAAGATGATTAAAGAGGTTGATAGGGTACAGTGGGATAAAGATAAGGATTATTGTAGGGATTATCTGTTGAATTGCCCATCAGATTGTCTGGCGGACTCTTATGCAAAGGTGAAGACAGCTAAAGAGATCTGAGACTCACTAGATGCTCGGTTCCACAAAAGTGATGAGCTATCCAAAATTCATTTGAGAGATAAACTGTTCAATTTGAGGTTCAAGAGTGATATGAAGATGACTCCTTAGGTGTCAAACTTAGAGAATATGGTGGAGAAGCTGAATAAAGAGGGTTTCGGAATAACCGATACACTTCTAGCAGCTGCTATCATAAATAAGCTACTTGCTACGTGAAATTCTTTCAGGACAGAAGTGTTCAGAAGGAAGAACAAAGTTGAGTTGAAGGAGCTAAAGCGACTCATTATTATTGAGGATAAGACACTTGTTGTGAACAAAAAGGACCTAGTTGGGGAGCCTCATTGTTAGTTTCAGGTTCAGCCTTAGGCGACTCAGACAGTAGCTAACTCTGCTTATCAACCCAAAAGGTTCACAAAGAAATCCAAGTTTGAGAAGAGTGAGCCTACTAAGTTGGAGGGCAAAAAGCCCATCTCAAAGAAAAGGAAGAAGGGCAAGTGCCACAACTATCAGAAGTGGGGCCATTGGGCTGCTGATTGTTGGCTTCCTAAGAAGCAGAAAAATGGCACACCACAGAATGAAACCAATATGATTGCAGTACAAACTAAGTCTCAAGCCTTTGTTGGTATGATCAGAGTTGGGAAGGCCAGTACTTCTATTGAATGGTGATTAGATATTGGAGCATCATGTCATGTCACTAGTGACAAATCTTTACTTACTGATGTTAATAATATGAGGGAGACCACGTTGGTTGCTAGTGAAGCTACAGTTTTGGTGACTCATACTGGCACTGCAGAGCTCATCATTTCTTCAGGTAAGACACTAACTTTCAAATCTGTTAAAGTAGTTTCTGGAGTTCTTAAGAATTTAATTTCTATGAGTCTTTTAGACAATGTTGGCATGTCATTTTCAATTACATCTGGTAGAATTACTTTGACTATTAATTCTCATTATTTTGGATGTGCATTTTTGATAAATGGCATGTATAGGTTGAGCTTGGCAAATGAAATTGTGTGTCATGTAAGTTCAAAAGTGATTGATCCCAAGTTGTTACACATTCGATTGGGACATGTTAACTACAATAAAATGGTTCAGGTTGCCAAAACTCATCAAATTTCGTTAGATATATCTACTCGGTTTGACAAATGTGAAGTGTGTGCTCAAACTAAGATAACTAGGAGACCTTTCACACAGGTAACTAGAAGCACACAACTTCTAGAGTTGATACATTCTGACCTGTGTGATTTTAAGAATTTCACAACTAGAAGTGGTCGAAAGTATCTGGTAACATTCATAAATGATTTTTCTAGATATTTTCATATTTATTTGTTGAAATCGAAAGATGAGTTTTTTGCAAAGTTTAAGCTTTTCAAGTCTCGAGTCGAAAACCAATTGAACTTGATAATTAAAAGGTTTAGAAGTGACAGAGGAAGAAAATATTCATTGACAAAGTTTAAGGAATTTTGTGCCACTGAGGGCATAATACTTAAAACTACTACTTCTTACTCGCCACAATCAAATGGTCTAGTTGAGAGGAAGAACAGGATTTTGATTGAAATGTTAAATTCCATATTACTTACTGCTGGCATGCCTTCTTGTTATTGGGGAGAAGCAGTTTTGACTGCTAATCAAATCTTGAATAAACTATCACATTCTAAATTGAACACTACTCCGTATGAGTTATAGCACGGATATTCGTGTAAGATCGATACTTTAAACACTTGAGGATGTATTGCTTATGTGAGAATACAAGACTCTAAGAGACCTAAAACAATTACCTGTGTATATTAGGTAGTGTAGAAGATAGTGCTGCAGATAGGTTTTTGGATCTCTCCATTAATATAGTGATAGAATCCAGACATGTAGAATCCTTTGAGAACAAGTTTATCAAATATCAAGGGTTAAGTGTTTTGGATCTATAGATGAGATTACAGAATCTCTTGTAGAATTTGAAGCAGGCTCTTCTGACACTGGACCTCCACAGTTAGCTGTTGAACTAACTTCTATTAGAATATCCATCAGAGAGAGAGAGAGAGAGAGTTCTCAAAACGTATGGTAGTAACTTTGTCACATATTATTTAGAGAATGATCCATCTTCCTATAAGGAGGCGATGAGATCTAGGGATTTTCTATTATGGAAAGAAGCCATTGATGACGAAATGAACTCTTTTTTGCATAACAACACTTGGCAGCTTGTCGATTTGCCAAAAGGGGTTAAGATTGTGGGTTGCAAATGGGTGTTGAAGAAGAAACTGAATAGTGATGGATTAGTAGCTCGGTTTAAAGCACGTCTCATAGCTAAAAACTTTACACAACAAAGTGAAGTGGAATATTTTGATGTCATCTATCCACTATTAAGATTCTTCTAGCCATAGCGTCTATTGAGCACCTTATAGTGCATCAAATGGATGTCAAAACAGTTTTTCTAAATGGAGAGCTGACTGAGGAGATCTACATGAACCAACCTGAAGGGTTTGTCATGAAAGGTCTAGAGAACAAGGTTTGTAAGCTAAACAAATCTTTGTATGGTTTAAAACAAGCACCTAAATTGTGGAAGACGAAGACCCTGAAGAGATTGAGACAATGAAGGCGAAGCAGATTTGAGGCGAATCTTTCTCTAGCACGAGAGGATGATACACTTAGGAGGACCGGTGGACTTGAAGTCAATGATCTCAGAATGGATTCAATTTTGGTCAATCATAGCGAAACGACATTATGAATGCAACTCACTGCCATTGGCAGTGACCAATGATGGATTTTAGTGATTCAAGATCATATAGATGGTCTTTCGGGTTTTTTTTTGTATTTTTTAGGCAATTTTTAATTTTAATGGTATTTTGGTAATTTTGTGTTTTAATTGTCTTTAGGGTTAGCACCCTATATAAACTCGTTCTTAGGGTTTTGGGAGCATACTTTTGACATTGATAATTATATCAATTTGATAATTTGAGTGAACAAATATTATTCCTGTGTAGCCTTGTTTTCTATCTTTTCGGCATCACAGGGTTTCTAAGAGTAGAGCCAAGTTCAATTCAAATTCATTCTTATAGTTAGGAGAAAGGATAAGATTAATTTTTTTTTCAAGTAATGTGATCACTACTATACAATCTTAACACAAATCATTAGTACAAATTCTTAGAGTAAGCTTGAAATGGTATTTCCATTGATTTACCATGGAAACCACAGAGCTTTCTAGT